>NC_069400.1:23093706-23153706 GCF_026875155.1 Cherax quadricarinatus
TAATACGTCTTATTCCCGAGGCTCCTCACCTGTCAGTAGCCCCAGGGGGAACACCTGTCAACACATGGTGCAATGATTTTGAAACTAGGAGCTGAAGGCCGTTAAGATGTGCTCGTTGGCCAAAAGGAAGAAAGGTAACATTAATTTATCCTTACTGGCGTTGGTGACGGCAGCCTGTGTTGTGATCTGTTATATTTTAAAGCGCTCAACCCGTGTGGGTCACATAGTGGTTCAATTGTATTTAGGTTGACTGCAACTTGTCAAAATGCACCATTCCTGCTCTAACTCGTTTACGGGCGTAGATTTTTGAATAACACAGGCACCACAAAAATAAATAGTTGTTTTAGGTTAGATTGTCAAGTTAACCTAAATCATTGGTGTAAGGATAGGCTGCTAAAAGTTAAAGTGCAATCTTCTTGTGATGTGTATTATGTAGGTGTTAATTCGTAACTCTGATCCTGCCTCTTAGCTAGTATTTTCTGGCTTTACCAATTTCTGACTTCAACGGCTCGACTGTACTTAATCTTAAATTTGTGTATTTGCCACAACCACCACATCGCCTAGTGTTGCATGTTCCACCCTGAGACTGACACGTCTACGGCCCATATCTCGTTCCTGGTTGCTGCTCTTTGCATCTCAAACAGCCTATCTTATTTTATTTTGTATTTAAGCAGATTAGTGTATTTTATGTCATAGATATCCCGTGGTGTAGTGTAGTCAGGTTACTTAGTTTTTCTCGTAGTCCAACCTCCACACTTTCCCTATCCATCTCAGTGCGAATCTTTGGATCAACTCGAGTCTGTGCTTGCTCATGTATGGGCTCGATGCAGTTTTGCATATGTCGCTTAAGCTCTACAAAATGATATGTTCTGGTTATGTGCTTGGTGCAGTGTTTACTCCCAGATCATTCTCATAATGCTTTGTAGCGCTATACCTCCCAAGTTATTTTCAGTTAGGTGTGAGGTTGGCGGTGTGGTTATTGTGGAGACTTGACGGGAGGCGGTGGTGACCGGCTCCCATTGCATTAGTTGATGGCGATGACCGGAAAGCTCGCCACTTTCGAGGATAACGGTGGTGTGGGGAGCGAGGGAGGGGGGTGAGACTCTCTAGAGGTTGTGCTGGTGGGTGTGTTGCGAGAGGCAAGTGAGGGAGGGGATACACCTTGGCGATGTTGGAGAGGCTGGGTGACTGGCCGAATGAGGTATCACCATCATCATCATCCTCACCTGGTGTAACACTCCACCACTCTACACTCAGTTCGCCCACTTATTTCTCGACATTCTTTGTTGCCTCTTGTGGAGTAACAGTCCTAAAAAATTATGCTTGCTCATATATGTTCTTTTCATCACATATAACAGCAGGCCACGAAATTAATGAAAATTCATGTTCTCCCACGGGTGAGTAGATGTTTGGATTTTTCCGATGTTTACGTTCGTTATGCAGAACTTGCATTTGAAATATTGTCTGTATACAGTATATCAGAGGCAATAATAGGTCTGTGAAGGCGTGAGGACAACTGAATACGAGAAGATACCTAGTGATTGGCAGGGAGCATATTTGGTTCCTCTTGACTGACGGAAAATAGGGAGTCCGTGCATACTGTCGGCAAAATTGTGATTGCTAGTGATTGGAAAGGCTAAAATTTCAGAAGAATGAGGTGATGGAATTGGATTCCATACGAAACTTGGTATTTACAATGAAACACAAGTACGTAAGTGACTTGAGCCTGGCCCAAGGCCAGGCTTTGTGAGTAGGAAAACTCGGAACTCGTCAAAGGTATATCAGAGGGAGAAAAAAATGGCATATGAAAGGTTTTTACAATATAGACTGATATACAAAAGTAGTGAGGGAGTGCAAAAGGACCTGTGGGCCTCTTACATCTGTTACGAAGTACAGTGGAACCTCGGTTTTCATATGCCCTGGTTTTCGTAGGATTCGGTTTACGACAACTTTTCGTTGAAATTTTGTCCCAGTTTTCATACATCCCCTCGTTTTCGTAGAGTTGACAATGGTCCACCTGCCCACTCCCACACAAAGCATCCCACGTGTTCTGACTCAGTCTGGCTGTGTTTCTCATTGAGTGAGTATTACCCCACATGTTCATCTGAAACATTTCGTAATAATCCATTGTTTTTTGTGCTTGTTTGAGTGCGACTGGCTAAATAAGCCACCATGGGCCTAAGAAAGTTCCGAGTGCCAGCCCTTTGATAAAGAAGGCGAGAAGCATGATAGAATTCAAGAAAGAACTCATAGCAAAGTATGAAAGTGGCGTACGCGAGGTCGATCTCGATCTCGCCAGTAAAAGACAAAGCAGGGAAGAACCCTGGAGAGGCCTTGATACCTGAAGTCCTTATGGAGGGGGATTCTCCTTCCAAACAATAACCTCTCCTCCTCCCTCTCCCCTCCTTGCCGTCTTCCATACTCCAACCAATCTTGAATAAAGGTAAACGTGATGTTAAATGTTCATTTCTCATTGTTTTCTGTATGTAAAACTATAGCTATTCTCTATAAAATGTATTTTTTTGTTATTTTTGGGTGTCTGGAACGGATTAATTGGATTTTCATTATTTCTTGTGGGAAATATTGCTTCAGTTTTCGTACAGTTCGTTTTTTGTCAGACTTTCTGGAACGAATAAATCACGAAAACAGAGGTTCCACTGTACTTAATTTCACTAAACGACACATCACCGAGGAAGACATTCCCTCAGCCCTGTACCACTTACCCAACTAACCTTCAAAGATTCGAGAACGTATTCTCAACCATGAATTCACTACAGATTTCCATATCAAGACACCAGTGATTGATGAAAAATCCTAGTCAGCGCCTGCCTGCCATCACCATCATTGGCTACCTACTATCGTGCTGCCCTCGTTTCTTCCCATCGACTCTCCGTTGCTGGCACTGTTTCTTTAACTGAATACACTCCTTTCCCAGTTTTCTTATGTCCAAGCTTCCACATTATCTTCCTACCGTAGTTTATTCGAGGTATTGTGGAAAGGGTCTGCCTACCTGGAAGTCGTTCCGAGTTTCAACGCTCTCGCGACACAATCCTTGACCAGGTCTGTCGGTGGGTCAGGACCTGACCAACCAGTCTGTTACTGCTGGCCGCACGCAGTCAACGTACGAACCACAGCCCGGCTAATCGGTCACTGACTAGGTATCTGTCCAATTCCCTCTTGAAGGCAGTCAAAGGTCTATTGGTAATTCCCTTTATGTATGGTGGGAGGCTGTTGAACATTCGTGGGGCCCCGGACACTTAGTGGTTTCTCTTAGTGTACTCATAGCCCCCCTGCTTTTCACTGGGGGTATGTTGCACCGTCGGAGGCTAGTCTAATCTTTTGCTTTCGTAGGAAGTGATTTCTGTGTACAGATTTAGGATCAGTCAGTCTTAAGATTTTCCCTTTGTAGATTGATGCATCTTTCTTGCCTGCATTCCATGGAGTACAGGTCGAGGGACTTCATACATTCCCAGTAATTAAGGTGCTGGACTGAACTTGTACGCAGTAAAGGTTCTCTGCACATCTTCTAGAAATGCGATTTCACCTGCCTTGAATAGGGCTGTTAGTGTACAGCAGTATTCCAGCCTAGAGAGAGCAAGTGACTCAAAAAGAACCATTTGCATGGCATACCTTATTTTAAAAGTTCTCATTATCCATCCTTTCATTTTCCTCGCAGATGTGACAGTGACACTGTTGTGATCCTTGAAGGTGAGATCCTCTGACATAACACTCCCAAGTCCTTCACATTAGTTGTTTCCCTCTATTATATGGTTAGAGTTTGTAGTATACTCTGTTCTAGCTATTATTTCCTAAAGTTTTCTATAACGGAGTAACAAAAATTTGTCCTCATTGAACATCATAGTTTTCTGTGACAACTGGAAAACTTGGTTTCCACCTGCTTGGAGATTTATAAAACAAGTTTTGCAGTGGGCCATGCAATAGAATATGATCATCAGTGAGGACAAATTTCAGTTACTTCATTATGGAAAACTTGAGGAAATAGTAGCCTTGTTAGTGCCTTCTGCCTCCATCTTTCACCCTTCCCATCCCATCCCGTTCTCAACACTCCTCTCAATTCTCCGTTTTTTTTTTATACTTGTGATGTATTTTTGAGGGTAATTATAAAGTATTGGGCTGCAGCGCTTGCGTTTGAATTTACTATATTTTGTGAGTTTCAGCTACTGGACCCGTCTTTCATTCTTTACATGGCATGTGTCTAAAGTTCTTGGACTAAAGATATATCTAATATAGCTAATTAGGTCTACTCCGTCAGTTCGTTTAAATTGATATTGTTTAATATCTCTGCTGCACGTCCGATGTGTGGAATTTCTAATTACCCTTCTCTCCCCTCATTCTCTCCCCTCCCTTCAGTCTGATCTTATAACTTTTGGTATGGCTGAGTACCTTGAGCATCACCATCGTCTAGATCATCACGTAAGTATTGAGCGCTTACACATGTTAAGACGTGTGTAAGCACTTGTAAGTGCTCAGATTTTCCTGTTTAATTTTCACTGTGGTATTGTGATTTCTTCTATTTAAATGTCTCTTTATCACCAAACCATTTACTACCAGTTGTGTGGGCTTGCCTAGGTGAAAGTTCCAAGTTGATGCTGCCTAGTTCAGGACTGCCCTTATGTATGTTTTGAATAAGCTTTGTTCAGGTTGCTATAGTGTATTCTTACTACATCAGGGATCATTTCTGTAGTCAACCCTATCATCGTTTCCTAGGAATGCGCCGTATGTCCTATTGTCACTTTCAGCTCAGCTAACAGCATCAGCCTGGCTGAACAGGCACAAAACAAAGAAACCTGGTCAAGTGTCAGGCTGGTGGTGTAGAAAAGCTCTCGAAATAGGTCACAGGTATATAGAATGGGTTAGACGGGGTCCTCTAACCCATTTTTTATATGCTAAGATCTGGCATCCTAATTCCACTCATTTCAAAGCCCACCTTCAGGATTCGACCCACAAGAAGAGACTATCACCCAATTATGAATTTACTAATAACTGACCAGAGGCAGTAGATGCCTATGTTTCGGTTCGCCAGGGGATCGAACCTGGGCCTGTTCTGTTTTGAGATGTGACGCTTCTTTCACTTGTTATTTTATCCATCAAACTGTCAGTGTTTTTCCTGACACCCTTCCTGTTATTTGCATTTTATGAAAATCACTGGTGAATCGCTGTCAAATGCCTTGTGACAGTCCAAGTGTGTTCAGTCTGGTTCCTTTTATTTCTTGTCTGAGCATTTGAGGAATAGGTATATATGATTCGGCATGGTCTGATTGTTTAACAATTTTCTTTGCACAAGAATAATTACTTTGAGGTTGTTCTCAGACTTGATTATCGCGTGCCATTTACTGGGGTTTATATTTTACTTATTTCTTTTGTGATCATCGAGGTGTTTAAAGCCCTCTGTTATCCTTTTAATACAGAGCAATTGGTTTTTAATGGTTACCAGACAAACATTTCATGAGTGTATATATTTCTTGTTTTTTATTGCGGGCGCCTGTATGACTAGTATGTACTTAACATTTTTTAACGTGTTGTATAGTGTTAGTATGATACTTATTATACCGTGTACTGGATAAGCATTTGTTCTCAGCGTTCTTACTTTTCTCCATGGGTGAGCTCCATATAAATTGTTGGTCATGCACTCCCTCGAACCGACCCTTTGAATTATCTTCCTGGTCTAACATTCTCTCGCTTCCTTGTTTACTTGCTTCACCAACACGCTCTCACCTCGTCTAATATTCTTTTCTTGATAGGATTTTTATTTTTTAACCTTGGTGCCCATTTTACGGTCACGCTGGTAGCTCAAGCGTCGCCCTCTTGAGTTTACCTGGAGATAGTTCCGGAGGTCAACGCCCCCGCGGCCCGGTCTGTGACCAGGCCTCCTGGTGGATCAGAGCCTGATCAACCAGGCTGTTACTGTTGGCTGCACGCAAACCAACGTACGAGCCACAGCCCGGCTGGTCAGGAACCGACTTTAGGTGCTTGTCCAGGTGCTTTCCACATTTTTTGCTTTTGGCCACCCTATATTATTTTCTCCATTTCTCTTCCTGATTTAGATTTATTCTTACCCATCCCTCAACCTTTCTGCATAAACCAGACACACTATTCAGTAATTCCTGGTATTGTGGTATTTTACTTGTTAGCGTTCACATTATTTGATTTTCTTTTTTTCTTCAGTGGTATTGAGAGGATTCAAGCATGACATCAGTTGCTGCTTTTGGCGTGTGGCCGAGATACAGCTTCAACTCAGACCTTGTTAAAAGTTATTATGCAGGTATCTGCTTTCTTGTGTCAGCTGTCTACAAGTGGGTCTCGTTAGCAGGAGTCAGTGGTGCTTGTGTGGGGAGCGGTAGGTTGTAGACCTGACTGACGACTTGCTGAAGGCTTCATCCACCAGTCATGTTCAACCTCCAGTGTGCTTCATTGTTGCATATGTGGCTTGGTTGCAACTGTACAATCATTATTATAGATAACCGAAAATAGGTGGGACAAATACAGGAATGGATGAGAGACTAGCTTAGCCTAGCTTGAACCAGTGGACGTGTAATTTTTGTTTAATGTTTTTGTATCTGGCTTTGAAGAGCTTACTGTCCCACGAGGAGATCACCCTTGCTGACAGTCTCACTTTGATCTTACACTCACCATCAGAAATACACTACTGTCAAATGCCATCATTTTGATGTAATCTTTCAACTTGGGCAATAACTATAAAATGAATGTGGTTAAGGGGTGTGTGTGTGTGTGTGTGTGTGTGTGTGTGTGTGTGTGTGTGTGTGTGTGTGTGTGTGTGTGTGTGTACTCACCTATTTGTACTCACCTATTTGTGGTTGCAGGGGTCGAGTCCTAGCTCCTGGCCCCGCCTCTTCACCGGTTGCTACTAGGCCCTCTCTCTCCCCGCTCCATGAGCTTTATCAAACCTCGTCTTAAAACTGTGTATGGTTCCTGCCTCCACTACGTCATTTTCTAGGCTATTCCACTGCCTTACAACTCTATGACTGAAGAAATACTTCCTACTATCTCTCTGACTCATTTGTCTTCAACTTCCAATTGTGGCCTCGTGTTTCTGTGTCCCCTCCCTGGAACATCCTGTCTTTGTCCACCTTGTCTATTCCACGCAGTATTTTATATGTCGTTATCATGTCTCCCCTGACCCTCCTGTCCTCCAGTGTCGTCAGGCCGATTTCCCTTAATCTTTCTTCATAGGACATTCCCCTTAGCTCTGGAACTAACCTTGTCGCAAACCTTTGTACTTTCTCTAGTTTCTTGACGTGCTTTATCAAGTGCGGGTTCCAAACAGGTGCTGCATACTCCAGTATGGGCCTGACATACACGGTGTACAGTGTCTTGAATGATTCCTTACTAAGGTATCGGAATGCTGTTCTCAGGTTTGCCAGGCGCCCATATGCTGCAGCAGTTATCTGATTGATGTGTGCTTCCGGAGACACTCGGTGTTATACTCGCCCCAAGATCTTTCTCCTTGAGTGAGGTTTGCAGTCTTTGGCCACCTAGCCTATACTCTGTCTGTGGTCTTCTGTGCCCTTCCCCTATCTTCATGACTTTGCATTTGGCAGGATTAAATTCGAGAAGCCATTTGCTGGACCAGGTGTCCAGTCTGTCCAGGTCTCTTTGAAGTCCTGCCTGGTCCTCATCAGATTTAATTCTCCTCATTAACTTCACATCATCTGCAAACAGGGACACTTCTGAGTCTAACCCTTCCGTCATGTCGTTCACATATACCAAAAATAGCACTGGTCCTAGGACCGACCCCTGTGGGACCCCGCTCGTCACAGGTGCCCACTGTGATACATCATTACGTACCATGACTCGTTGTTGCCTCCCTGATCCATTGCAGTGCCCTTCCTGTTATATGCGCCTGATGCTCTAGCTTCTGCACTAATCTCTTGTGAGGAACTGTGTCAAAGGCCTTCTTGCAGTCCAAGAAGATGCAATCAACCCACCCCTCTCTCTCGTGTCTTACTTCTGTTATTTTATCATAAAACTCCAGAAGGTTTGTGACACAGGATTTGCCTTCCGTGAATCCGTGCTGGTTGGCATTTATACTCCTGTTCCGTTCCAGGTGCTCCACCACTCTCCTCCTGATAATCTTCTCCATAATTTTGCATACTATACACGTCAATGACACAGGTCTATAGTTTAGTGCCTCTTTTCTGTCTCCTTTTTTAAAAATGGGAACTACATTTGCCGTCTTCCATACCTCAGGTAGTTGCCCAGTTTCCAGGGATGTGTTGAAGATTGTGGTAAGTGGCACGCACAACATATCTGCTCCCTCTCTAAGGACCCACGGGGAGATGTTCGGTCCCATTGCCTTTGAGGTATAGATGTCCCTTAGCAATTTCTTCACCTCCGCGCGTGTGTGTGTGTGTGTGTGTGTGTGTGTGTGTGTGTGTGTGTGTGTGTGTGTGTGTGTGTGTGTGTGTGTGTGTGTGTGTGTGTGTGTGTGTAATGTGGGGAGTGGAGAATGGGATGTATTGACTAGGGGATTGTTTATTGTAGTGGACGTGAATCAGCTGTGACTTTTAAAGCATAACATGTTAACAAGGTCAAGGTATTGCGCTAGCTTCTGAGAGGGAGATAGATGTCGAGACTGAGTGTATCCATAATTGGATTAATTATGAATAATTGTGTGTCTTGGTTACAGATTGCTCTCGTGGTTCTTTTGGGATTAGTAGAAAGATGTGTTTTAGGCTGTCAACACGTCGTAGTGCCTTGACACCCAGGTGGGGTGTGTGGGGACGGAGATAGGGGGGGGGGGTTGTATCTATGACTGCGTCTGTCCTTCCCTGTACCTCTTGCTGGCCTCACTCACCCCTTCACCCTCCTCCACCAGTCTTATATTTACTGCTGCTCTGCTAGTGTTGTAACTGCATTGACATTATTATGCTGCTGTTAGCGCTACAGAGCCGTGCGTGTAGTGTGTCAGATTTAGTGGCTTGTGATTCCCTGTTCCTGGTTGCAACAGTAGAGCTATGCTCATGTCATGCCTTCTATATATATATATATATATATATATATATATATATATATATTATGTGCCGAATAGGTATAACCGGTCAGTTAGCAAGAACTCGTTTAAAATTTAATCCTTTCCAAAATTCTCCTATACATTTAAAGATGTATATTTTTTCATTTATGTTAGGCACGACATGTATAACACACGCTTTCAGTGGTTGAATCTGGTAACCCTTCCCTCGAAGCTGGATCACCTCATCTTGGTGGCGAGGTTTGAGTAGCTTATGTGAAAGGAATTATGGTAGGAGCCACTGTTTGTTACTCTCCTAGGGCGGCCCGCACCACCCTATAAGGGGGTGGGATCATCAGATGGGCCTTGTGGCGTTGAAGTTGGATGGTTTATCTGAGGGGCAGTCTGCCTGTAGATGTATTGCTGGAGGTTACTTGCGGCTACAAGATTTACCCGGAAGTTACCTGGAGTGTGTTCAAGGGGGGGGGGTTAATACCCCATCGTTCCAGTTCCAGACCAGACCTCCCGGTGAATTGCCTAATCAGTTAGCCGCATGCAGTCCAACGTATTCCCCACAATACGACTGATAGATATGACTCGAACTTGTAAAGTTATAAAGTTGCTTCTTGACAGCCAAGGGTCTGCAGTTCTGTTCTGGCGAGTTCGCCCTCTCCTATTACTACCTGAATGCTGCTAGCGCCTTTAACGCTCCTAATGTAAATAGGCAGTTTTACTACTCCTTGCTCTATTAATTATGGGCTATCCATCCTGGGATGGATCCCTTGGTATGGTAAAGGGTGACAGTCCCTGATAAAAAGTTAGCACTCGTCTGTTTGTCTTACTGGTGTGGAATATAGGGACTAGTGGCAGGACAGTGCTTGGGTTGTGTGGTTTAGGGATACCTTTTTTTCGGATCCCACTGTGACCGAAATACATGTGGTTTATATAGAAGTGCAAAATACTACTAGCACAAGTACTCGGCATTCTTGGGAGAAAAAGTATAGATCTAGGTGAAATCCCAGAATCAAAAAATTGTGGACATGCTGCTCAGAAACAAATTAAGCAGTAGATCCCTGGTAAAATTACGCACCGTTAGCGCATCATCACATGGAAAGGTTGGCGAGACGCCAAGTTACAGATTTTAAGGAAAATGCATGACCTGCACAACCCAAGTCAGTCTGAATTTAAAGCAGGAAGGTCATGTTTGTTACAAGTACTAAATCAGTGTAGAGAACCTCAAGTGAAAGAAACGTGTGTGTGTGTGTGTGTGTGTGTGTGTGTGTGTGTGTTTGCGCGCGCGCGCAATAAGATCACAGTAAACAGGGGATATCACAATATGCAAAACAACCACTTTGAAAAACAGTGAAATCCAAGCGCGAAATGCCTAGGCATGCTAGTGACTTTGTTGTAATGAATATCTTATAATATGTAAACCACACATTGTAAGGAAATAAAAATTTTCATTTTCATTCCTCACATTATCAAGTACAGTTTCTGGATGTGAGAAATCACGAAATTGCTTAGAATTCGTTTTAAATCTTAATTCACAACTTGTCTGTTGTCACAATTTCACCATTTAGCTCACTATGATAAATGTGTGATTATGAAGTGGTAACCCATAAAATTAAGTCGATAAGCTCAAAATGTAAGTGGAAAAATGGCTAGTTTATTTTATAAGGAATAACTCAGTGAACAGAGGAAAAATCGGGCCCTAGCAAAGTAAATAATAATAAAAAAAAAACGGTATGCCAGGGCCTTTACTGTTTTTTTTTATCCTCTTAGCTAATATTGACAAAAACTCTAATTACAACTAAAATATGAACGTCGCCCCTATAGAAGCCATGGAAAAACATATTCCCCCAATGTGCTCACCGCACCCCGGCTCCTCACTAGGTTTGTTTTGCACTTCCGCCCATCTCTCACTACAATATGTTATGGCAGTGTGCAGATTTGGGACCAGGTCCTCGAGTACTTTCCTCGTATATATTATCATGTATCTCTCCTCCGTTCTAGTGAATACATGTTCAAGAATTTAAGGAGTTCCCAGTAGTTTAAATTCTTTACTGGTTCTTTGAGTGCCGTAAAGGATCTCTGAATTGTTCCAGCTCTGATATTTTCCCTGCTTTGAATGGGGCCGCCAGTGATGAGCAATATTCCAAATGAGGGAGCACTAGCGATTTGAAGAGTGTCACCAATGACATTATTTCCCTTGTTTTGAAGGTTCTCAATACCCATCCCGTCATCCTCCTGACTGTCATGATCTTTATCCTATTATGGTCTTTGAAAGAAAGGCCAGCTGACATAATTATTCCCAATTCTTTTACGTGTTTTTCCAATGGACAATGAAATATAACAGCATGTTCACTGGGGACAAATTCCAACTGCTCAGATATGGAAAGAATGAACTCATAAGGAGAGAGAAGAAAAAAAAGGGGGAGGGGGACCTGTCAGAGATAGTTTCAACAGTAGCATATAACTTATACTTTGGAGAATGCAATAAGACTACCAGAAAAAATGACAGGGTGGATAAGAACAACATTCAGGCAAGAGAAATAGTGTCAGTGGTGGCCATTCAGATTACATGTGCGTTCTTATTTGGAGTATTGTTTGGTGGTGTCGGCTCCATTCAAGGGGGAGATAGGTGGAGATGGAAATGCTGCTAAGAGCATCATCCTGATTGAACAGGCAATTAGTAGGAAAAAACCTGGCCCCAGGCCGAGCTGCGACAAGAGAAAAACTTGAAACTGGTCGCAGGTATATCACAGGTTAGTTCCTCTTATCCTAACAGCCAACGAGAGCATTTTGACTGGCGAAATCGTAATGACACGATTGCAAACAAACCATACCAGTGGTGCCTATGCTAACCTTCCTGTGGTGTTTAAATATACCTAGTTGACGATCTTCTTGTAGCCAGCTGGCCCAGTGGCTAGTGTGTCGGTGTGGAGTTTTATGACTTTGATGGCGGGTTCTGTCCTCGCCCGTGGCATGGTTGGAGAGCATTTTTATCATCACTCTTTGAAACTCGTATTTTTAAGCGAGTCGCTTCGCAACTTTTTTTTTATTTTTCTTCAGGTTTACTATTGGTACGGGCATCACGTTATCATTATATATTCAAATTATGGTGGAACGTACACCAGTTGTCAGTTCCAGGGATCATCGCCCCTGTGGCCCAGTCTTAGAACAAGCTTCTTAAATTATATATGAAATGTTACAATATCAGAAGTGTAAGAAACTTATTTGAGTAATAAGTGAATGTGATTTGAATTTTATAATTTGTTATATTACGTTGTTATTAGAGATTTGTATTGGTTTGCACTTGGGTTGAGCGTGAATTGTTTATTCTCCGCAAACGTGTTTATATAATATTTTATTACTTCTGGCAAGTCATTCATATAAATTAGAAATGTCGTCTGGGCAAGCATCTATTTTCTTATGCTGTGATGAATGTTATGGTGTGTTCTCAGTAGGTAAGTACAGGTAAGTAGTCTGTTTCGCAATTAATGATAATACTTTACAAAACTATTATAATAAATAATTACAAAGAATAAAAGTCACAGTACCGTGGCTGGAAGAATGCCCCACGAAAACCCGCACTTAGGAGGATTAATAATCAGCTTGTGAGCTGTAAATTATGTTAATGTAAGGCTCACATGAACACCCCCCCCTCCCCCATCCCTTCCAAGGAAGATAGAAATTTTTGGATATACTATTTTTTGTGCACGAACGCTTAGCATAGCAATCAAACCTTAACATTTAAAGTGATATGCAAATTCGAGCACACACGCTTCCTCTGAACGCATTTGCTTGGAATTCTTATTTTTTTTTCTGCACCATTGCAAGCTCCTGATGTGTTGATTGCAGCAAGAAAGGCCTGGAGCTATCATTCAACTCCCCCATAGTTTTGCATTTTGCGTCACTTGTTCGCGATTATTGCATTAAAGTGATATGAAATAGTATGCCTAACCTTTCTTAGGTATTTTCATAATTAGAATTCATTGTTTTCCTTAGAGTGGCAAATAAATCTTCAGGAATTCCATACTGTGATTCAAGTTTTGGTGTACAGTACAGTATTGGAATTAGTATTTATCGCGTAGCATGTTGAGCGTTTCGTATGTCTTGTGATTTTGAAATGCCAGTTTTGGCTTTCAAAACTTTCCAAGTGCAGTCGAGGGCTGCCAGCAGTTTTGACAAACCGGTTTCCAAACTGTACTTCCAACATGGAATAACTCTTTGTAAATTCTTAACTCTTAATTAACATACCACGGAACTAATGAGGCTTTGAGAAGTACTTGAATCAACAGATAACTGATCCCACTAGAAATGAAAATACCCTGGATTTGATATTCACAAACGACGAGGAACTAATCAGACACACAACAGTTACAAAAACAATATACTCTGACCACAACATCATAGAAGTACAAACGAGTATAAACTCGGGGTTAGGGAACTACAGCACTAATGTAAGAGAAGGGATGGTCAGTAAGTTTAATTTCAACAACCATAGAATTGATTGGGAAAAAGTAAACCAAGAACTATCGGACATATCCTGGGAATCAGACATGAGCACCCTAGATCTCCACCAGTGCCTAGAGAAGCTGAATATAGAAGCATACAAGGTCTGCGTTAAACACGTACCATTGAGGACGCCCAGAAGGTCAGATAGAGAGAAAGCGTAGGAGATGGTACAGAAGAAGAAAACGGGTTACTCAGTTGCTCAAAAACAAATATGTCGCAACAGAGGAAAGTTAGCCTTAGCCGAGAGATCATTGAATTAAAGCAAAAACTTAGGATGTCATACCTAACAGAAGTACAAAGGGAAGAAAAGGATATACAGGATATTGGAAGAAACCCAAAATATTTCTATTCCTATGCACAATCCAAACAAAGAACTGCCTGTAGAATTGAACCATTATTGAAAAGAGATTCGTATACTGACGATGAACAGGAAATGAGTGAAATCCTAAAAGAACAATACGAGTCGGTGTTCAACAGCCCACTAAATGACAGCAAGGTAGAAAATGTATAAATATTTTTCACTCCAGCAGACGGCCGTGCAGACCAACCATCTGACATTAATACGAATCCCATTGATTTCGAAAAAAATGGCCAGTGTTCCCACTCGGCTTCTGGACCAGATTTATGGAATGATCTACTTATAAAGAAGTGCAAAGTACCCCTAGCACGAGCCCTAAGTATTGTCTGGAGAAAGAGACTAGATCTAGGGGAAATACCCGGTTCTAGTGTTTTGATTATAATTATGATAGGGGAAATACCGGAGACCTTAAAGAATACAGACATAGCTCATTTGCATTAGGGAGGTAGTAGAGCACTAGCTAAAAACTACAGACCAGTAGCCCTGACTTCTCACATCATAAAACTCTTCGAAAGCGTGATGAGATGGCAGATTACAAATTTCATGGACCAGCATAACTGGCATAACCTTAACTAGCATGAGTTTAGAGCAAGACGATCATGCCTGTCACAGCTGCTCAACCACTACGACAGAATTACGGACGCGTTGGAAGGCGACCAAAACGCATACGTGATTTACACAGATTTTGCAAAGACGTTTGACAAATGCGACCATCGAGTAATAGCTCACAAAATGAGGGCCGTAGGCATAACGGGGAAGGTAGGCAGATGGATTTTCAAGGTCCTAACACACAGAACACAAAAAGTAGCAGTAAACAAAGCGAAATCCAGCATCAGAGAGGTAACAAGCTTAGTTCTCCAAGGCACCATCTTGGCACCTCTGCTGTTTCTCACCCTCATAGCAGACATGTATTAAAAACACCCGTCACAATTTTGTATCATGATTTGCGTATGACACTAAAACAAGCATGAAAGTCACTACGGTAAAAGACACGGAAAAAATACAGTTAGACGTAAGCAGGGTTTTCCAGTGGGAAGTGGAGAACATGATGTTCAGTGATGATTATTTCCAGCTGCTTAGGTACGGAAAGAATGAAGAACTCAAAAGGAACACTATATACAAAACTCAAGAGGGTCACCAAATAGAACGAAAGGGACATGTAAAAGACTTGAGAAAAATTATGTAAGGTGACTTTTATTTCAAAGAACTTAATCAGACAAAGATCATGACAGCCAGGAGGATGACGGGATGGGTATTGAGAACCTTCAAAACAAAGGAAATAATGCCATTGGTGACACTCTTCAAATCGCTAGTGCTCCCTCGTTTAGAATATTGCTCATCACTGGCGGCCCCATTCAAAGCAGGGAAAATATCAGAACCGGAACAATTCAGAGATCGTTTACGGTACACAAAGAACCAGTAAAGCACTTAAATTGCTGGGAACTCCTTAAATTCTTGAACATGTATTCACTAGAACGGAGGAGAGATGCATGATAATATATACGAGGAAAGTACTTGAGGACCTGGTCCCACATCTGCACACTGCCGTAACATATTGTAGTGAGAGAGATGGGCGGATGTGTAAAATATATTCAGTGAGAAGGGGTGCGGTGGACACCCCTGCTCCTCACTATTGAAAAGTCTGGGGCCACGAATGTGGCCCCAGACTTTTGAACATCTTACCAGAAGATATCAGAAACACGGCTGGTACAAGTGGTACAAGAGGAGATTGGACAAATATCCTCACCAAGTGCCGGATCAGCCAGGCTGTTTGATATGTGGGGCAGCGGGCCTCCAGCAGCGACTGCCTGGTTGACCAGGCAAGTACCAGATGAGCCTGGCCCACGGCCGGGCTCCGAGAGTAGGGAGAGACTCGAAACTCATCAAATGTATATCAAAAGCTTAAGCGATTTATAAGGTAATAAAATATTGCAGTTGCTTGTCGATCGATTTGAAAAACGTTACAATGCCTGCGGAGAGAAACTCGGGGGCATCAAGTGAGTACAAACGTGGCGAGAAGCAACTCCAACCACTATAGTGATGCTGAATAAAGGTGAATAAAGCTAAGCAGGGAGGTCCCGTGCAGGTGTGGGCGGGACAGGACCGGCCTCCATAGCGACGGTTGGAGACGCCACTTGTGCTGATGATGTACAACATGTGGAATGCACACACTTCCTCTCATTACGGTGGATATAATTAAATCTTGTTTCCATGTAATTACTCATGACCAGGTAAAAATAACTGATTACGGAACAAACAGTTGGATGAATGTTAGAGGCTGCAGACAGAATCCATATCTCCTCCACTCTTCTTTTTCGCCCTGTAAAAGAATCAAACCTGATTGCTTCCCATTGCTAAGACATTATACGACTCTACGGGTTAAAAGTTTTCCCATTAATAATAATAACGATCTTACAGTATAGTTGGATACTTTTCAGAATCTGAGATTGACAAAGTAACTAGTATGGAAGGTACGTAAAGGATTGGGGACCCATGCTTGTCTTACTTCACATAAATGATACGAAAGCAAATCGAATGTTAAAAAAAATTGTTGATAATCTTTTCAATAACGAGTTTATCAAGTGCACATTCTCAGAGAACTTAGACGTAGAACAATAAAACTTTCGATGTTAAATAAAATTAATGTTCTTTGGTAATAATTTTAAATTCTTTTTACCCATATTCTTGGAAAACTAGCCAAGTTAAATTATCACCACCTTGAAGTGGTGATGATAATCTTGGGCGCAAAATTCAGTGTCTACCTGCTGTTCTTAAATAGCAAAGAAAACAATCCTAGGTGCCGTAGCTACACATTTTGATTATGGAACCAGATGGCATAAGTCAGTTTGCTTCTCTAATATATTGTACAGTTTTTGTCCCCAAATTACGTAGACGACGGGAAACTAAAGAGTGCGACGATGAAGGACTTAACCCAGTACCATTATTATGAAATAGTTAAGAAAAAAAGAGCGGAAGAATTAACCTGTTTTAACTGAGGAAGCGGAAATGACCGTTAAATTTTCTGGCAGGACAACTAGTTAACACAGCTAACGATAAGAAACTTTAGAGATAATTCCATGCGTGAGAAGAAACTACTTAGGTATTCTAGTGTCAGCCTCAGAACATAGAAATGAACTGCTGTACGGTGATACATGCAGATACAACACATGTTGGGAAATACGGAGTTTACATATATTGTCAAAGATCAACATACGTACATATTTTTCTGTTACCTTATTATAGCCTGACAATGCAATGTTGTTGGGCATTTAACTCAGAAATGAGCACTTTGAGTAGCTTCAAAAATAATCTTGACGCGCACAAATGGGACCAGATGGGTGTCAGTAGGACCGAAGTCAGGGTCAGTAGGCCTATTCTACTGCTCCTAAATACTTGTATTATCACGAGAAATGCGTGAGTTGGGGAGTAGAGGTAGAAAGATGAAGATGGCGGAAGATTGGTCAGGTTTACCCTGGATGGCAAGTTTTTCTCTTCCCTTCCCCTTTCCCCATGTTGAAGCCTTTATGCATTAGTGAAGTTCGAGTGGTTTGTTACTTGGAGTAATGGCCTCTGCTCTAGAAGGGGTGCCACTCCCCTCCAAGTGCTAGCATATCTTTTTGGTATAAATGGTGGGGATATTTCCTTTTCGTCTAAATTGGCTGACAGCTATGATGGCACGGAACGAATTATGGATAGAGGGTGCTCAATGTGAAGAAAAAAGAAAATAGAAATTAAATATTTTTATTTATGTGAGTAAATTGGTCACAAGGGTAACAAATTGGTGATAGTGTACAATTGATGATAGACGGTTCTAGTGTTTTGTAAATAAAACACTGTTATTGAGTAACTGTTTTATGTCTTTTGCTGTTGATATGGTAGCGGGAATGAAGGACGAGGCTTCGTTCCTTTAACCGCGGCTTAGCCAGGACTCTATCCTGTGTTCCCATGCCCAGCCCGGTGTGAAATGAACAAACTACACATCACTATATCCATTGGACCGCCATCCTTAAACAGCAGGCGCCCAGCAGTACTGAGCGTGTTATCCTGATGCAAGGCCATTCGTATTCATGGAACCTCAGAGACTAATTTCAACCTCATCCTGTTTGGTGTACCAGCCTCCACATATCAATGAAATCATGAAACAAGTGATTTTGAATCATTAACAGAACTGCGGCTTGGCCAGGACTCGATCCTGCGTTCCCATGCCCAGCTCGGGGGTTCAGTGGATAGTGATGCGTACTTTATTCAGTTCACACCGGATTCACCAGGATCGAATCCTGGCGAAGCCGCAGTTCTTTTAATGATTCAAAATCACTTGTTTCGTGATTTCATTGATATATAGACTGCTCGTGGAAGCTGGTACACTAAACAAGATGAGGTTGAAATACTCTGAGGCTCTTGTGACCACGAATGTCCTTTCATCAGAATAACACGCTCAGATAACTTGCAGGTTGCAGAGAGAAGTATCACAGGGTAGTTGTAGGCTAATAACAGTGAATATCGTACTTTAACTTTCTCTGGACTCGGGGACAGTGATCCCCGTGGGTATAGGTAAATACTGTTTAACCAGTACCTTTTATACCATTTGTTCATCAAACTGTTCGTGACCAGCACCGTCCTAGCCGTGAGCGGGAGGTCCAGGTGAGAGCTCATGGTATATCCTGGGTGCTGCTGCTTCCTCTCAGGCTCCCGCCGACTTCTGGTGGCAGGTGTCAACACTAGTCAATATTATGGCCCCCGGCACGTGTTGCCGTTGGGGGGGGGGGCACTAGTAATGTCCGTCGTGTGGGGGAGGGGCGTAGTAGTCATGACAGTGGTGGCAGGGTGAGTGTTGGATAGCCGCTGGTGTGGGTTGACGTCATCGTGCCCCACCCTCTCTCATCGTCATTCCTCCTGGCCTCCCACGCATACTCTCCTCTCTTCTCCCCTAAACCCAGTACACTGTGATACTTGTACGAGTGCCTCAACTCACCATTGTGGGACCCAGTGTGTGTGAAACATTGAAGCAGTTAGCAGGGTTAAGTATGTTATGGAGAAGGAGCATAGACACAGGTGAGATTCCACAGTCAATAAAAACAACAGATATAGCCCTACTCCATAAAGGTGACAGCAAAACAGTAGCTAAGAGCTATAGACTAATAGCTTTAACGTCCCACATCATAAAAATCTTTGAAGGAGTACTAAGAAGCAGGATAGCAAACCACCTGGACTACCAAACATTGCACAATTCAGGGCAACGTGGTTTCATAGCAGGCCGCTCCTGCCTCTCGCAGCTATTGGACTACTATATGATCTTAGATGCACTGGAAAACAAACAGAATGCAGATGGAGTATACAAAGATTTTGCAAAAGCCTTTGCCAAGTGTGGATCACGTGTAATAGCACACAAAATGCGTGCTAAAGGGATAACTGGCAAAATAGGCAGGTGGATTTTCAACTTTCTAACCATTAGAACACAGAGTAGTGGTAAACAGTTAAATCGGAAGCTGCCATAGTGAAGAGCTCTGTTCTACAAGGCACAGTACTTGCGCCTATCCTGTTCCTCATTCTCATATCAGACATAAAGATGTTAACCATAGCACTGTATCATCCTTTGCAGACTATACTGTGATCTGCAGGAGTGTGATGCATTGAGGACATGGCAAATCTCCAAGAAGATGTAAACAAAGTTTTCTAATGGTCAACGGAGAACAATATGATGTTCAGTTATGGAAAACTGGAGGAAATAATAGCTAGGACTGAGTATACTAAACTCTAATCACACAATAGAGCGGAAAGTAAAGTGAAGGACCTGGGAGTGGTAATGTCCGAAGATCTAACCTTCAAGGACCACAACAATGCCACTATCACATCTGCTAGGAAACTGATGGGATGGATAATGAGAATATTCAAGACAAGAGATGCTAAGCCAGTGATCCTTTTTAAACCACTTATTCTCTCTAGGCTGGAATACTGCTGTACATTAACATCCCCCATTCAAGGCAGGTGAAATTGAGGATCTGGAGAATGTGAAGAGAACCTTTATTGCACGTATAAGTTCCATCAAACACCTTAACTACTGGGAGTGCCTGGAAGCACTTGACTTGTATTCACTGGAGCGCAGGCGAGAGAGAGAGATAATAATATACACCTGGAAGATTCTGGAGGGACTGGTTCCTAATCTGCACACACAAATCACTCCCTACGAAAGCAAAAGACTTGGCAGGCGATGCATCATACTCTCAGTGAAAAGTAGGGGCGCCACTGGTACACTAAGAGAAAACACAGTAAGTGTCTGGGGCCCAAGACTGTTCAACAGCCTCCCACCAGCCATAAGGGGAATTATCAATAGACCCCTGGTTGTCTTCAAGAGGGAGCTGGACAGATGCCTAAAGCCAGTGCCGGATCAGCCGGGCTGTGTTCATACGTTGGACGACGTGCGGCCAGCTTAGTAAAGCCTCGTTGATCAGGCCCTGATCCACCGGGAGGCCTGGTCGTGGACCGGGCCGCGGGGGCGTTGATCCCCGGAATGCCCTCCAGGTAGGTATTGTGCTGCTACCCTCTTCTGTTATACATAGTGGGTATGGGGAAATTTTCTCCAACGGGGAAGTTTTAATAAGGAGTCTACCCCTTCCCCCCGCCCCACCCCTCTGTTCCGACATCTAGACAAGCATGTGTGGAGCAACGGTGTTTTGACTGCCGCCCCATCCCTCTGTTCCGACATCTAGACAGGTGTTTTGACTATTCCTCTTCTCATTAGTGGAGATGAAGAAAGATCAGATTTGTACGTCGAAGCAACAGCTCACATCTTACGTGTTCCTAACTAAGCAGATTTAGATTTTAACTAAATTAGGATCGAGATTGGATATAGACGAGATGAACCTGGAGGGTATTTCGGGGATCAGCGTCCCCGCGGCCCGGTCCATGACCAGGCCTCTTGGTGGATCAGGGCCTGATCAGTGAGGCTGTTACTGCTGGAGGCACGTAGTCCAACGTACGAACCACAACCCGGCACTGACTTTAGGTATCTGTCCAGCTCCCTCTTGAAGACAACTAGGGGTCTATTGGTAATTCCCCATATGGTGGGAGGCTGTTGAACAGTCTTGGGCCCCGGACACTTATTGTGTTTTCTCTTAGTGTACCAGTGGCACCCCTACTTTTCACTGAGAGCATGTTGCATCGCCTGCCAGTCTTTTGCTTTCGTACGGAGTGATTTCTGTGTGCAGATTAGGGACCAGTCCCTCCAGGATCTTCCAGGTGTAGCTTATGCACATACCAGACTGCACGTGAACACCACGGACACACCGACAAGGAAACTGAGAAATTTTTGTGTCCATTGTTTTTCCGAGAAAATCCCTATTACCTAAGATCGTTTAAAAACATATAGTAGTAAGCCTCTAGCCTAATAACAAGGAACACAATACGGCAAAGGTCACCACAGCCAGGAGGATAACTGAGTGGGTAATGAGAACCTTCAAAACAAAAGACATAATGTAAGTGGTGACACTTTTCAAATCGCTAGTGCTCCCTCATTTGGAATATTGCTCAGTGTTGATGGCCCCGTTCAGGGCAGAAGTATCAGAGCTGGAACAAACAGATCGTTGACGCGATATATACCTGGAAAGTACTCGAAGGCGTGGTCTCAAATCTGCACACTGCCATAACATACTGGAACGAGAGATATGGGAGGAAGTGCAAAATAAACCAAGTGAAAAGGCAGAGAACACTGTATCAACATCCGTGGCCCCAGATTATTTAACATCTTGCCATTTGATATCAGAAACATTGCTGGAACAAATGTAGAAATCTTCAAGAGGAAACTGGACAAGTATCTTCGCTAGGTACCAGATAAACCAGGCTTTGAAGAATATGTGGGGTTGCGGGCCACCAGCAGCAACAGCCTGGTTGACCAGGCTAGCACCAGACGAGCCTGGCCCATGACCGGGCTCTGGGAGTAGAAAGACTCAAATCTCATCAATGGTATATCAGAGACGATGTAGTGAGTGGACGAGTGTCTCGGTTCACGCCGCATTGAAACTTAGAAAATTCGTGGATGTAATCGAGAAACTCGAGTGGTGTTTGGGCAATCTCCAGGCAAAACTGGAACAGTTACCGCGTATGTAACTCTCGTATGCCTACTAGCGCCAGAAACACTCCCTGCTGTGAATAATCACGGATATAGCGAGTGAGCTAGTAAACTGCTGCAGAACATTACCGACGATCACACAACGTAGAAACTTAAATTCATGGTCAAACCGTGTACTGTGTCGCTTATTTGTGTTCGAACTAATATTAAGGAGAACTGAAACAAAAATAGTGTTTTCTCTGCTAAGTCAGGTATCTCCAGTAATTCTTCCTACCGTGAACATTAAGCACGGACATTGCCGTTGACTGCTGGGGTCTTGAGCTGTCAAGCTAAAGATAAGTACCCTGTGTTCCTCTAGTTAAAATCCCCTACAATTGGAACAGAAGCCAGCTATGTTTCCTTGTCATACTCCAGCAGACAGGATGGATTAAATACTTAGTGTTGACATTTGTCAGCTTGAGCTGGAAAATTTCTTTAGGACATTAATGTTACCTTTATCTTTGATGTACCTTTGATGGGTTACAGTTGTCCAACTCGGGCAGCCCGGCCCCCGGCCAAACTTATCTGGTCAATCAGGGTGTTGGTGCTGGCAGCCTACTGGCTCTAATATTCGCCACAGCCTGGATATAATACAGTATTTAATTAAAAGTTCATTAGTTACGGGAAGTTCAAAGGTTTCGATCCAGCAGAACTGGAGTTAGTACTACTCGGGAATTACTATTGTCAGGATGGCCTGTCCCATACACTGGACAAATAATTTTTATGAACTACCTTGTATCTAAGAAATAGTTACATGTATAAACAATGCAGATTCATTGTTGTAATAGCCTTTCAACATTTTATGCCTGGAAATTTATATTGTACTAGCTTGGCGACAACCAATCTGAACACCAGGAACAGACTCTTCACTTTTATTAAGAAACACTTAATAAATGCAGGCTTACTCAAGATAAGTCGGGCAGGGCTAAGCTGCATGCCATTACATAAATTTGCAGTTTCAAAAAAGCCAGGTCGTTGGACTAGTTTGATACCACAATGAAAGTTAATGTTAATTCACATGGAGGAATACAAAACATAAGTGGGAATTCACCTCTCATTCCCTTATCCTCTCAGTCCGTCAAATAAAAAAAAAATACTTACCCAACATATGGGAATCTTTATTGAGGAAACGTTTCGCCACACAGTGGCTTCATCAGTCCAATATAAAGCAGAAAGGTGTAAGGAGAGGAGAAGTTGAGGTAATCGGTCCCTCAGCCTGGAGTCGATGTGTTCAGTCCATCAATTTTGAATGTACAGCATAGGACCGTAGACGTGGCTTATATACTGTAGTCAGGTGAGGCGAAGCATGAGGAGGCGGGGTCATAGTGGAACCATCCACTAGTCTAAGTAGGTCTTCGTCCTAAGGTTGGACAAGTTTTGAAGAATTCTTTGTATCAAGATCCCACGATGATGCAGTGTCTGACAGTTTTGATGAATGGTTTGAAAACCAACAAGTTGTCGGTTTTCAAACCATTCATCACAAAAAAATAATGTCGAGAATAAGAATATTTTATATAATTTCTCAAATAAGCACTACCCAATAATGAGCAAGAGAGATGCTCAATGACTTGACCAGTACTATAATGTTAGGGATGGAGGAGGATGGGAATGAAGTGGGAAACGGAAAATGAATTATGTTGTAATAATCCTGAGTAGCACACGTAACAATTAATAAACAGTAACCAAGGTCAATAATGATCACATAATACTGGTCACAGAACTGTATCTTTGACCCTATTGTATAATCATTTAAATTTTATTCAGAAACCATACTATGAGGATCAGAGAATCTTGCTAGTCTAGAATTACCCTTTCAAAATAGATAATTAAAATATAATTAAAAAAAAATATAGAAATCTGTTACTCGTAGCCCAAAGCTAACACATACCTCCTTAAAACCCATTAAAGTTCCTAATTATTTTTACTCTACAATCACCAGTATAATCTTGCAACCTTCTCTGATCTTTATAGAATAGTCTAGCAACCCCAAGCTATGCAAATAAATGATAAAATGTAAACCTATTGAGCAACAATACTTGACAGCGTAACTGCTAAAAATGAATGTATTCCAGATGCTCTTAATAAACAAATACGACTGTTTCAATTCTACATATTAACAATTGCATAATAAATCCTATATCCCTAAGCTACATTATAACAATGATAACGCTGCTTCAAATTAAGATTCCCAGCTCTCCTTTCATCCTGAAAGTCACCCCTACCTCCTTGGTCCGCTTGCACAGACACGTGCTTGCAAAATAAGCCACAGAGGGGGCATGTAGCAGATCTAAGCCTTTTGCACTGTCGCCAGTGGTTCGTCGGGATCTCTGGTGAAAGATACAGTTGGTGCTCCACCGCTGGGCTACCTGAAAGATTATACATTTCATTCATCAATTTCGTCGTACCGCAAAGTTCCAGACAAGCAGTGGAAAATACATTCAGCTGATACCCCTCATCTCTGTGGATTGTTTTGCATTTTTAAACATTTTTGCGATTGTTGGCTTACAAGGTAAATAAAAAATTCTTGCTCATGCCCGCACATGCACACACGCAGTCATATGCACATGTAAGGAACAAAGTAATGAGGATGGGGGGGAGGAAGATCCGTGAGTGTAACTGTCCTACAAAACTTGAGAGATAGGCGAGATGAGATAGGCGAGGTGAGATAGACGAGATGAGAGAGAGCCAAGATCTATATCAGCTTGGGGAAACCGATAGCAAGTAACATTTGCACCAGAGAAGACACAAATGATGGTCTCTAGGCACCATGATGGTAATGCCGGAGCAGTAGTATGAATGGGACTGTTGGTACCTGGGGTGAAATTTGACTCCAAACTGACCATGAAGAACCACGTTGTAAATCTTGCAAACAAGGCAGCCGGGAAGCTTACAGTACTTTGACGTATCTCGCATCTGCTTGACAGTAGGGGTTGCAAGAATCTGTGAGGCATAAGTACGCTCACACCTTGAGTATGCTCCACTTTCTTGGGTTGCCTGCCCCTCCTCTCATCTGTAACTGTTTGACAGGGTAGGGAACAGAGCAAGACGTCTCATCTCTCGCCTGGACCCATCCTGGATAGATCTGTCATTTCAGAAGAGCCTTCAACATAGGAGGGATGTGGGTGGCCTTACTGTTATATACAATGTCAACATTGTCTAAGTATCACACTTGGATCCACTTCGAGGACAGCATGAAGCCAGCTTCTATACCACAAGACGGGCAGAAAGCAGCAACTTCACTCTGGCTGTACCCTTCTATAGAACATCACTTCATCTGAGATCATTTATCCCAAGGATGACTCGAGTCTGGAACACATTCGTACAGCATTATGATGTCAACGAGATAGTTGAACAAATGAAAATGCTGACCCATAGATGCCTCCAACTTCATCCTGTTCTTTACTTGTATGTTTCATAATAAAAATGGTTTCAAATGAGCTGATGTAAGTAACAGCTGTTAGCTTGTCAAAATTAGGAAGCCTTAACTTGTAAATAACTTGTCAATAAAGCTAGGGATCCTTAACCTAACCTTGTCACACCCTGTGTGAAAAAAAAGGGAGGGGGGGGGGGAGTTTACAATACCCGACCATGTTTTGCTGCTGCTGGCGGGGTCGTCGCTCTTTCTCAAGTCTCCCCACCACACTTGTATTACCTAGCTGTACCTGGTCCCTTCCATCACCCTCACCACACTTGTATTACCTAGCTGTACCTGGTCCCTTCCATCACCCTCACCACACTTGTATTACCTAGCTGTACCTGGTCCCTTCCATCATCCTCACCACACTTGTATTACCCAGCTGTACCTGGTCCCTTCCATCACCCTCACCACACTTTTATTTCCTAGCTGTACCCTGTCTTCTCCCTGCCTCTTCCTCACTCCCTCGTGCATTATTAGCTAGTTGTATTGAACCTCTCGGTATACTCAGTACAACGCAAGTGTGAGACTAAGGAGTCGTAATGTAAGAAGATTCAGGTTAAATGAGTACAACAGCGTTGCTATTGTAGTTGGAAGAAAAATGATTGGTTGGATAACTAGAGCTTCAAAACAAAGCTGTCAAGCCATTAATATTCTTGGGTCACTCGTTCTTTCTAGGCGTATTGCTGTGTATTAACGGCCCTCTTCAAGGCAAATGAAATTGGTGGGCTGGAAAATGTACTGAGAACCATCACAGCTTCTATAAACTCGGTCAGCCACCTAAATTACTGGGAGCTCTTAAAGTGCATAGAGCTGTATTAGAACGTAAGCGCGAGAGAGAGATGCATCAAAATTTACACTTGGAAGATGCTCGATTGGTCCCAAACCTGCACATCGAAATTACTACTTACGAACAGAAATAGCTTGGCAGACGGTGCAAGATATCTCCTGTGAAAAACATTTATGGGGAGGGGGAGGGTCGTAGTGTTTGTGGTAGTGCAGGACCCTAAAAATGTGACTTTAAGGATTTAGGGAAAGGGAAGGCATTTGCGTAGACCGAGGGTGGCAGACTGTATTGTATAGGTGGTTATTGTCGTTATTATACCGTTCGTCAAGGAAAAAAATTTCTTAACATTGTGTTGTTGGCCTCTTTGGCGAACCCCGGTTGAGTGACCGCTGACATACTGGTCAAGCTCAGTGGTCTGACTGGAGGTGGATATGACAAATCACTCTCGTCCATTCCAGTCTCCACAACGTGTTACGATATTCGTAACACGTCTTCGAGACTTCGTGACGTTCCTGTAACACAGGTGATATAGGATGGGGGTGATGGTAGGGTTGGAGAGGTTGTGGGTGGCGATGGTGGTAGTGGCAACAGGTTTGTGGTGGTGGGCGGGATGAGTGTTGATGAGGCGGACAAGGGTGAGCGTGGGTCAGCCTCACTCCAGGGATCGTCTCCATCCACTGCTGCCTTTCTCTCCCCCTCCACCATACACGTAGTCTTTCCTTCTTTTTTCTCTTACGTCTTGCTTTCCTATCTTTGTTTCGCAGAGCTTGGTTGGTATGCTTGTGGAGTTAATAGTTACTGCTATTGCACAAGAAAAGTTTCACCAGCACGCGTATTAATTGCTAACATTTGTGACGAAGCTATAAAGTCAACATTAAAATTTATTTCAGAGGGAGCATTTTTTTTTTGTTTCTCATAAATATTATTGTAAGATTTATAGACAAGTGTTTGTACATAATTTTTTTTTTGTATATTTGATTTCGTTGGGGGGGGGGAACTAATATCTCCTGGTCTAATTTATTAGTTTTCTACCGAATGCTATGTAATAACCCTGCCATGCAAAGTTTTGACCCCTCTGAATATAGTCGACCTCCACTCTCATTTTTCAGTTTATTCCACTCATTTCTTACTTTTACATTGAAATCATCAAGCAAACTAGAGAATATTGTTAGCAACAGAGGTTCACGAATCTATCAGTGAACATACAGGGTGTTTTGAAAAGATGGACTCAATTTCAAAGCAGTCTTCTTTGACATTGGGTCCACCCTTTTGAATCGCCGTGTATATATGTTGTGGTTAATAAGGACAAAAGTCTTCATGAGAATACTGAAGTCTTGCAGGTTGTGCCTGATCAGTCATGTGCTGGTTCGACATGCCTGCAGGTCAGGCAGGTAGCAACCAGCCTGGCTTATCATACGCATTAGGAAAGCCTGACCTCATGTGATATGCTAATTATTTAATGGCTTATTCTCTTTGCAGGTAAGTTGTGTGTAGTGAAGTGTTGGCAGCAGCAATCTAGTTACAGGTAAGGGGCACCGAGGTTGGGGTGAAGAGGAATAAGGTGACTAGTGGTGGCGCCATCTGTTTCCATTTTACGATATTAATTTTCTTACTCAATTACCAACCTTAATTTCTTGACATTTCCTGTATAATTAGATACTGTTTTTAGTGTGTTTTTCTATAGGTTTCATAATCGTATATAAACTTACATTTAACCAATAATTAAAAAAACACAACAAGTGGGAAGGTGGTGACGATTATTGGAAGGAAACTCACAGGTACTATGGGTGGTGCGAGAATGGGTTAAGTTCTGCCTTCACTACCTAAGTTTATTATTAATATAATTGGTGTAAACACTTTATCACAATTGTTTACTCCATGGGTATGGTGACCCAAAGATTCATCACTCATGCCAATTTTTTGTCTTGGTACAAGTGAGCTGATGTAACAGTTCAAACTCTTTCGGTCGCTTCGGAATCAGAACATTATCCTGGTATCGCAAAAGCCCAGCGTCCTCTATCGAATAGAGCGGCATAATTTTGTAATGGTGTTAAATATCAGAACTGAAGATTTGAAACCAATCAAAAAGTCATTCACAAGTTATCGCATGAAAACTATATTTATTTCTTCCGTAAAAGAGGCAAAATAAGACGTACATAGTCCAAAACCAATTTGATTGGATGGGGACTCGAACCGTAATCCATACGTTTAGCATGGAATAATAATAATAAAAATCAGACATTTACTTACTGCAGTCCATAAGAAAACTAATGATGTAAAGATGAGTTGGATTATGAGAACTTTCAAAACTAGAAATGCCTCACAAATAATAGTACTCTACAAATCATTTATAAAAGTGTGGGTGTGCTCACACCTTAAAAGACGAGCGTGAGACCTCTTCTAGATAATTGGTAGATCTACTACCCGCATAGAATCAATAAAATATTTAAACTACTGGGATCGTCTTCAAGCACCCCCATGCAGGATACTGCCAATTTAGAATGGCTGTTTTAAAAGCTGCTTTAATATTGATGTCTGCAGTAAAGAAACGAGGGAAGTTTTTTTTTATTGAATTCCAGGATATAATCTGTTATGTCAAGAAATAGGTAAAATGATGCAGCGATATGGGGGATACCTGGAGGTTATTCCGGGGATCAACGCCCCCGCGGCCCGGTCCATGACCAGGCCTCCCGGTGGATCAGAGCCTGATCAACCAGGATGTTACTGCTGGCCGCACGCAGTCCAACGTACGAGCCACAGCCCGGTTGATCCGGCACCGACTTTAGGCATCTGTCCAGCTCTCTTGAAGGCAGCCAGGGGTTTATTGGCAATTCCCCTAATGCTTGATGGGAGGCTGTTGAACAGTCTTGGGGCCCGGACACTTAGTGTTTTCTCTTAGTGTACCAATGGCGCCCCTACTTTTAATTGGGGGTATTTTGCATCGCCTGCCCAGTCTTTTACTTTCATAGGGAGTGATTTCTGTGTGCAGATTCGGGACCATTCCTTCCAGGATTTTCCAAGTGTAGATTATGATCTCTCTCTCTCTCCTGTGTTCCAACGAGTACAAGCCAAGTGCTTCCAAGCGTTCCCAATAGTTAAGATGCTTGACAGAACTTATACGTGCAGTAAAGGATCTCTGTACACTCTAGATCTGCAATTTCACCTGCTTTGAATGGAGATGTTAATGCACAGCAGTATTCCAGCCTAGAGAGAACAAGTGATTTGAAAAGGATCATCATTGGCTTGGCATCTCTCGTTTTGAACGTTCTCATTATCCATCCTATCATTTTCTTTGCACTTGTGATCGTGGCACTGTTGTGATCCTTGAAAGTGAGATCCTCGGACATTACTACTCCCAGGTCCCTTACATTATTTTTCAGCTCTGTTGTATGGCCAGAGTTTGTAGTATACTCTGTTCTAGTTATTATCTCTTCCAGTTTTCCATAACGGAGTAGTTGGAATTTGTCATTGAACATCATATTGTTTTCCGTTGCCCACTGGAAGACTGTTTATATATTTGTAGATGAATGGTTCAGAGAACCGACATGTTGATAAAGATACCCAAGAGTTGCACATGTGTCTAATTTATGTTTATATATTCTTGGAGGTTAACCGCGTCCTCAGCAGATGACAGCCTCATGCAGATCCTAGTATCATCCGCAAAGGATGATACGGTGCTGTGGTGTATATCTCTGTCTGATAGGATGAGGAATGAGATGGGGGCGAGTACCGTGCCTTGTGGAACAGCTCTTCACTCTAGCAGCCTCCGATTTAACTGTGTTGACCACTAATCTTTGTGTTCTATTTGTTAGGAAGTTGAAAATCCATCTCCCCACTTTCCCAGTTATTCCTTTAGCACGTATTTTGTGCACTATTACGCCATGATCGCATTTGTCAAATGCTTTTGCAAAGTCTGTGTATATTACATCTGCATTTTGATTTTCTTCCAGTGCATCCAAGGCCATATCATAGTGATCCATTAGTTGTGAGAGGCAGGAGCGACCTGCCCTGAACCCATGTTGCCCTGGATTGTGCAGATTTTGGGAATCCAGGTGATTTGCAATCCTGCTTCTTAGTACTCTTTCAGAGATTTTTATGATGGACGTCAGAGGTATTGGTCTATAGTTCTTAGCTAATGCTTTGCTGCCACCTTTATGGAGTGGGGCTATATCCGTTGTTTTAAGTGACTGTGGAATTTCAACCATGTCCAAGCTCCTCCTCCATAGTGTACTTAGGGCACGCGAGAGGGGTTTCTTGCAGTTCTTAATGAAAACAGAGTTCCACGAGTCTGGGCCCGGGGCTGAGTGCATGGGCATGTTGTCAATGGTTTTTTCGAAGTCTATCGGAGTTAGCGTAATGTCGGAAATCTGGCATACATTTATGGAGTTATGAGGCTCAGTCATGAAATCATTTGGGTCGTCGATCCTCAGACTGATTAGTGGCTCACTAAACACAGTCATACTGGGATTTCAGTATTTCACTCATTTCCTTGTTGTCATCTGTGTAAGTCCCATCCTGTCTGAGTAAGGGCCTGATACTAGAAGTGGTATTTGCCTTGTTTTTGGCATATGAAAAGAAATAGTTCGAATTTCTTTCAATTTCACTAATAGCATTAAGTTCCTCCTGTCTCCTGGTTCCTGTAAGAGTCATTTGACTTAAGTTCGATAGTTCCCACTTCCCTGGTCAGCTCCTCCTTTCGTGTATCAGATATTCTAGCACTCCTGAGGAGCTCAGTGACTCTTCGTCGTCTTCTGTAGAGGGAGCGTCTCTCTCTCCAGTTTACTCCTGGTCTTCTTTCTTAGGGGAATATGCCTAGAACATGCTTCAGCTGCCAGGAAGTTGATCCTGATAGTTTGAGTGGGAATATCAACCCGCTAAGGGACTGGCACTTTCAGATATAAGCCGCCCGTTTATTTCGCTATTGTCGGTTAATTACACGCAAATTAGGTTAATTTATGAAACCGTCTGTCCTTGAAGGGGAAGTATCTGGACTCTGTAATGGAGAGCAGTAGCTCGTGTTTACTTCATCCCTTAACTAGATGTCTTTCTCTTATTTTAACATCTAGGTAAGTACGCGCGTCTATCTCGCGCTCATCTGACGGAGGATCAAGAGGCCTCTTGAATGACCCACATGGGTTTAGCGCTTAACACGAATTATTAAATTATTTCTCATATTTTCAGATTAAACGAATTTTTAAATAATTTTATCTGTATAGTGATTGAGACATGACATATTGGCGAGAGAAAGATGGCTCCCCTGGTAAACAGTGTATGTACCGAGTGTTCCCAGGACAGTGTAGCATTTGTGTTGATAAAGTGGTGGTGTGTTCCCCACACTGTCCTTAGAGAGTTGCAGCAGAGGAAGATGAGGGTAGCTTGGTAAGTTGAGGCTGATGACTTAGTGCAATAACAAGATTGTAAGCACTTTTCTACTGCTTCCACGCTTCTTCCTCGTCCAGTCTTTTGTCTTTAGAAATTACACACGCCTACAAGTATATATATATGTTTTATAACTTGTGAAAGTTTCCATTGCTGACATAACTCATTCCATCCACAGCAAGCTTTGTTCATTGTTCACCAGATATGACAACGAGCCTTGTTCATTATTCAAAGATACAACAGGCTTTGTTCATTCACTGGATAGGGATTGTTCATCATTCACTAGACACCACTGTTCGTTATTCACTAGATAGACAAGCTTTGTTCGTCATTCACTAGATAGTTAACCTTTTTTCATACCAACGGACAAAGGTTTAAAATAAAAGATATCAAGCCGCGGGGGCGTTGACCCCCGTGACCCCCACTAGGTATACTTCAGGTAGAGCATGTTCGTGTAAGTTATGACACATTCTAAACCATAATGTTTAATAAAACATTATGGTTTAGAATGTGCGGTGACACATGATGGACGGACGAGAGTACGGTAGCAGGAATGAAGGGACGTCAGGGATAGTGGATGGTGTTAGGGGTGTGGCAAAATGGGATACATGTTTGAGGAGTGTAGATGGTGTAAATAGTTTCTCTGTCAGCGGTAGCAAGTAGAAGTGCTCACGAATCCCTTGCGATCATGGCGTAATAGCCCATAAAATACGTGCTAAAGGAATAACTGGGAAAGTGGGGAGATGGATCTTCAACTTCCTAACAAATCGAACACAAAGAGTAGTGGTCAACAGAGTTAAATCGGAGGCTGCCATAGTGAAGAGCTCTGTTCCACAAGGCACAGTACTCGCCCCCATCTTATTCCTTATCCTCATATCAGACATAAACAGAGATATACACCACAGCACCGTATCATCCTTTGCGGATGATACTAGGATCTGCATGAGGCTGTCATCTGCTGAGGACGCGGTTAACCTCCAAGAAGATATAAACAAAGTTTTCCAGTGGGCAACGGTAAACAATATGATGTTCAATGAGGACAAATTCCAACTACTCCGTTATGGAAAACTGGAGGAGATAATAACTAGAACAGAGTATACTACTGACTCCGGCCATACAATAGAGCGGAAAAATAATGTAAGGGACCTGGGAGTAGTAATGTCTGAGGATCTCACTTTCAAGGATCACAACAGTGCCACGATCGCACGTGCAAAGAAAATGATAGGATGCATAATGAGAACTTTCAAAACGAGAGATGCCAAGCCCATGATGATCCTTTTCAAATCACTTGTTCTCTCTAGGCTGGAATACTGCTGTACATTAACATCTCCATACAAAGCAGGTGAAATCGCAGATCTAGAGAGTGTACAGAGATCCTTTACTGCACGTATAAGTTCTGTCAAGCACCTTAACTACTGGGAACGCTTGGAAGCACTTGACTTGTACTCGTTGGAACGCAGGGGGGAGAGATATATCATAATCTACACTTGGAAAATCTTGGAAGGAATGGTCCCAAATCTGCACACAGAAATCACTCCCTACGAAAGTAAAAGACTGGGCAGGCGATGCAAAATGCCGTCAATAAAAAGTAGGGCCGCCATTGGTACACTAAGAGAAAACACCATAAGTGTCCGGGGCTCAAAACTGTTCAACAGCCTCCCATCAAGCATTAGGGGAATTGCCAATAAACCCCTGGCTGCCTTCAAGAGAGAGCTGGACAGATACCTAAAGTCAGTGCCGGATCAGCCGGGCTGTGGCTCGTACGTCGGACTGCGTGCGGCCAGCAGTAACAGCCTAGTTGATCAGGCCCTGATCCATCGGGAGATGGACCGGGCCGCGGGGGCGTTGATCCCCGGAATAACCTCCAGGTGTGTCAGTGTCAGTTTTGTTGACATTGCCTCCTCGGAAGTGTTACTGTGCGAGGTAATTTAATGTTAGTATTCTTGTGGAACAACAGAAAAAAAAACTTGTGCCAGGAAAATCTTTTAACATTTTCATTATGTCATGAGTTCTGTGTATGGGTGTGGCAGAAACTGTGTATAAGAGGAGGGAGGGGGAGTTGTGTGACCAAAACAGAGTATAGGGGAATGATGGTGGTTAAGGGGTGCTGTAGGGGTAGTGTGTGTGGGGTTAAGGGGTGAATCTAGGATAGTGGGTGATAGTGGTATACACTAGTAGTGTGATAAACTCAGTGAAGAGAGTTTAGGTGTTGTGTTGGTGAATGAGCGTTGCAGAGAGAAACTGTGTGTGCTATAGAATGGTAACCGCCGCAGTGGCGTAGGTGCTTGGTTAAATGTGCATGGTGCCTGCCCTTTCTTGTTTCTGGTACTTATTTATATCTGTCCTCGCCTCACTCGTCCAGTATGAACTGAACCGTGTTGCCTTCACGCTTCCACACCGTTCATTTGACACTTGGTATAGTCAACCCTGCACCACCACTCCATATTCGTTTGGATAAGTTCAGATAGTTGATTCAGTGGTTGAAAATTAAGAGAACCATATAATTTCCAGCGTGCTATCAAAATATACTCCGAGGCGAGTCATTGCTCTCGTCCCCGTCACTTAATTGTTATCGAACCACTTACCGATTCCTAGACTTCAGGGCCATCAGTCATGAGACCTGATCTGAGACCAAACCGCAGATACGATGATCCCTGGAACCATCAATAGGTAAACATGAGTAGAATTTATTTGATTTGTACCTGTAGATAGAAAAAAATAAGTAGTAAAATTGAGTGATGGGGTAGCTTGCTTGGTATTGCTCTGGTGTGGTTATTTTAGTGTAATGTAGGTGGCGGCGGCGAGGGAGGGAGGGAGTGGGTGGCGTGCTAATGTAATGTGGGCGGAATGGGCTCCAGGGGCAGCGATCTGGGTCAGCTTGAGTGATCGTTTAGTTTTTCTGAAGTGTCTGCAATTCCCAGCCTAAACAGTCCTTCATTGGGCGGGCCATTGTTGGAGCCGGTGTTTTCTACAGCTACAAAAGTTCTTAAGGCTGCTACATTCACTCTGGGGGGAAAGCCTTACCACCGTCCCTCTCTCCGATGAGCTGCTAACCCTCGTCCAGCCTTCACTGGATGGCACTCACAGCGCATGTCTTATATATAATGAATAGAATCGCAAACAGGCGACCTTAACAATGCAGAACAAGCCACATGGGGGATGGAAAACTTTAGCTCTAGGTCTTTCGCACTCTTGCGTCGTCAGGAACTACCAAGTGTTGCAAGAGAACAACAGATAGAAATTCTCTGAGGCAAGGCAAAAGATATCAGTGGCAACCCATGTCACAGTGAGGGCCACGGTGGTGGCCCCTCACTGACATAGGTTGCCTCTGATACTTTCTGCCGTGCCTTTGGGAATTTTCCCTATCTATTGCTGTCTTGCAACATTAAATAGGCCTGGTCATGGACCGGCCGCGGGGGCGTTGATCCCCGGAATGCCTCAAGGTAGGTAGACTCTAGGTAGCTCCTGGCGACGCACGAGTGTGAAAAATCTAGTGCTGAAAAATTCCGTCCTCATGTGACTTGTTTTGCATAAACGATGAATAAAGTGGGGACTTGGTGCTGATAACTGATGTTTGATGCAGTGAGGTGAGATGCTAAAGAATGTTGAGGTGCTGGTATGTGTTGGTGGTGAATGTTAACAGCAGGGTGGTAGTGGCGACGGCGATGGCCTTGGGTGGTAATATTTGAGGGTAATGATGTGGTTGTCTTGAGACTGAGTCAGCGCTCGCACACCAACTGACCCTCACATACTTGACGGCCTCGACTCCACACCTACACTACACCAGCATGCTGCTATTTTCATGAATGAGACGACGTTGCCCTTTTTGTTTCTCACTTGTGAATGACCAAGCTTCACTAATGAACATTTTAATACCATCTCCCTAAGGTTGGTGCGTGCACAATTAGATTAGTGCGGCATTCTTTTGTTCATATTTCTGAAGTGTAGAATAGGGAACTATATCTCTGAAGGGTGAAATGGGGGGGAAAGAATTGTGTGCGAATATGAAGGCCACCCACTGAGCGCGGCTGCAATAAGTCATATTTCAACTATCAAGACCCCTTCAACAGTCATCCATTTGACTGTTTTTGCAAGTGCCATTTGTGATTTAGAGAACAAGCTGCATGCTGAGACTATTTCAGATGTGGTTCGGGATTTCGCTGAGTTGATGCAGCAGCACGTATACTCGCCACAAACCTAACATTCCAGACTTCTTCAATCAAATTGCTCTTTGGAAATGCCTGTAATTCAGTCTTTAGCGCTTTCTTTGATGATGATGATGGTAATAATAATAATATTAATAATATAATTCAGTCAACAGTTATATATTCGGCCGTTCATGACAGGTTTCCCTATCCTTGATCCATTTATCCACCCATGCATCAGTAGTGGCTCGAAACTACTACTAGCATGAAATGCTCAGGTGTCCAACAGGGTAGAGTAACCCCTTTTGCTCCTCTTTTTTTTATTTACTCTTCGAAATGGTCACGGAGGACTTGATCAGTGAGCTCAGCATTTGAGTTGAAGATTGGCTGGCGAATTAGTTTCTTATAATTTTAACAAAAATGAATTTGCAACCAATATTGAAGTAAGTTAATTCAATCACGTGATGTGACTGTTTGGGTGGTTGTGTTGTGATAACTCAGGAATTGAGAAGTGATAAGACATTTTTGTTGGTGGTGCATTGTATAGATTACATATCACTAGTTGTTTATCCGTGATGAGGAAAGTAAACAATTGTATGGCAGCGTCAATACCACAACCACAGGTATGCTGTACAAGACCATTGGTTATGTGGTTTTCGGTGATTTTTGTATATATAAGTTTCAATCAGGTAGGTGGTTGTGGTGGTTACGTCGGACTGCATGCAGTAAGCACCAATAAGCTGTCTGATCAGCTTATTAGAAGGAATCCCTGGTCTGGGACCGGGCTGTGGTGGGAATGTTACAGGAAAAACTGGAACACAAGCCGTAATTGTTACACTGCTTATATCATAAAAAGTACACATCGTAATTCACCCGAAATTATTGGTACAAAACGCTGGTTCGCTGTAGTTGTACACAAGTTAAGCAGTTACGTTACAAATTGAGTGTGTTTTAAAGGAGTGAATGGAAGAGGCTTGGGCATCATCTAGATAATGGGATACAAGACAGCTACATTATTTCAGTGTGAGAACTGCTGCTTTACTTGTCATACTACTGGACTGTCATACGCAGAGGATGCGGGCCTGTTGTGTTGCAACATTGCTGCGGGTAACGTCATCCAACCAGTCCAAAAAAAATTTCATGGATTTCTTGCATACTGTTTTCAGCAAATTTTTCAGTTTGCTTTATTTAAGTTGTATTGAATTCGGTTAGATTGCTCTCAAATAAAAATCAACCGGTTGTAACGTTTAAATAATGCCCAATTTTACATGGATAACTTTTTTTTTTAAATATCGAACAGAAAACTGACCCACCAAGTGCACTCTACAACAGTCAATAAATCACTGTAACAGTAATTGTATTACAGTCGTGGGCCATGCGACTGTGTTAACACAAGCGGATGAATTGCCTCATGCATCAGTAGTAGCATATAACATTTTACCAAGAGGAAGAGAAACTTTCTGCCTGTGTTAGTGAAACACACACACACACACACACGGACAAGCAGTGCTTTCTACCAACAACTTTCTTTTTGCAGAAAATAACTTTTTAATTAGGTATATTTCATGAATTTTCTGTTTACTTTTATAACTTAGGTTAAGTTAGCACAAATTAACTTTCAATAAATGCAAACCTGCTTTACCTAGGAGTGTTCTTCTAAAGTAAAAAAAAAATAAAGATGCATTCAACACTGTATGCTGCTTGGTATTGTGCAACTCCCGCTTTATACCCCTGCTTTCTGATATTGTTGCTTCACCTCCTGTCACTGCTGCTGCTTCCCCCTTCCCCTCCTACTTTCCTTTCTCCTCTCCCCCCCCCTCGTCATCCTCAGATGGTGTACAGACAGCGTAGTGTTACTGAAGCTTGAGAGAATATCCCCCATATGTAACGTGACTCTGATGACTGTGACAACCACGTAGCAAATCTTCCAAGCAATGTCGCCATTAAACGTGCAGTGCTTATGTACACTGCACTTGCTCCTTACCTTGCCCTTAAATATACTGGAGCCTGTTCTTGGGTTAGGTTCGTCTGGTACTTACCTGGACAACCAGGCTGCTGTTACAGGCTTCCGGCTGGCCTACATATCCATCACAGCCTTGTTGATGTGGCACCTAGCGAAGCTATTTGTCAAGTTTCCTCTTGAAGACTTTTTACCTTCGTCCCAGCAGTTTCTATCTTCCGATAAGATGTTGGATAGTCTGGGTCACGGATATTTACAGTTCTCTTGTTGTGCGCACAGCTCTCATGCTTTTCATTTGGTTATATTTTTCCAGTAGTTTAAATGCTCTATGCGGGTCATAAATGATCTCTATCTTTCCTGCCCTGAACAGGGTCACCAGCACTGAAAAATATTATAAACGAGAGAGCAGAAGCGATTTGAAAAGTCACCTTTGGCACTATTTCCCTTGTTTTGAAAGTTCTCATCATCATCCCTGTCATCTTCCTGGCTGCCGAGACATTTGCCTTACTGCGTAATTATGTTGGCTAACCTATAGCCGATATAATTACTTCCAGGTCCCTTTTGAGTTTATTCTTTTTATATCTAAACTGGAACTTATCACCACTGAACGTTATGTTCTCCACTGCCCATTGGGAAAACTGCCAAACTAAGAGAGAGAAATTTGCTCTCGCCTTGCACGTACCTTCACTGGATAGCTCTCCTCCATTTATCTCTTATCTTGAAGAGTCTGCAACGAATTAGAGCCACTGTATTCCTCACTGTCCTGCGTTGTTTTCCCGTTTTGTGATCGTAGGGAAATTTAGGATTAAATAATATAACGTAAAATAACCAATATTTAATTTTGGGGACGTAGTCAAAAATATATGCACGTAAGGTGCGACTTACCGCTCTTAAATAGTACATGGTTAGGCATATTTGTGCAGAACCTTGAACCTTCAGTACTAGAGCCAACAATCGATGTTTTATGCTCCTTTAATTTGGTACAAGGATAGGTGCTCCGAAAGCTCCCCCTCTTGGTTCAACTTCGTGTAGAGCCAGAAGATAGCCTTATGCCACAATCTGACAGGTGTTCCCTTCTCAACGACTTCATTAACGATCATTTAGTCCTTGGCTGACTCGCATTTGCAGCAAGTTTTTAACACGTAGGAACAAGAGTATGTCGAGTAACGAAATGAAAACTCGGATACCTTTATCTTGTTCCATATATGTATTGGTTTAATATTAAATAAACATTATACTGTGAATGTTATGAGTTATGTATATTCGAGTTTAATTTATTCTGTTTCAGGGATTAAAAGATCTTTGATGCTAGTGTACAGGTTGATTGCGCTCTTGAATGAACCATATATTGTCGATGAACTTTAAACTTCAATAAATTATATCTAAGTTTATTTTAACAAACAATATAAACTTAATTTTGAAAGAGCTGAGGCAGTATGGTTTATACCGGTAAAATGAATGGAAGTAATCTCAACTTGACCTGTGCAGATTTGTTAGAGAAGACACGAAAACTTGACATTCAGCAGATTATAAAGTTGATGTAGTGTTGTAAAAATGTTGGCCCGGGGTAGGAGGGCTGCTGGTGTGTAGTGCTGGTAGTTAACACAGTTAACAAACAAAGCCTCTGTCAAGAGGAGGTTTATCATACATTCTTGTGTAACTTAACAGAGCAGCAGAAGTGTGCAACGAATCATTTTTTTTTGTTTTGCCAAGTTTAATTTAATTTTTTTTAGCAATTTTTCACGTTTGCGTAAGAGGAAGTATCAGTTTATAATATTAATGGTAGGTTCATTTATGTATTGTTCAGAAAAATGTCTTGTTCTATATGTAGACTTAACACTGACATTAGAAAGCTTTGTACACAGTTTCAAGAAGATATGAGTGTTGATAAATTAGACACGTGCAACATGTTGCACGTGTCTAATTTATCAACTTGACCAAGAGAACAGGAATCAGTAATACCCGTCGTCAATATAGTTCAAGAAGTGGTAGTCAGGACCTGTCCTGGAGGTTACCTGGAGGTTATTCCGGGGATCAACGCCCCCGCGGCCCGGTCCATGACCAGGCCTCCCGATGGATCAGGGCCTGATCAACTAGGCTGTTACTGCTGGCCGCACGCAGTCCGACGTACGAGCCACAGCCCGGCTGATCCGGCACTGACTTTAGGTATCTGTCCAGCTCTCTCTTGAAGGCAGCCAGGGGTTTATTGGCAATTCCCCTAATGCTTGATGGGAGGCTGTTGAACAGTTTTGGGCCCCGGACACTTATGGTGTTTTCTCTTAGTGTACCAATGGCGCCCCTACTTTTTATTGGCGGCATTTTGCATCGCCTGCCCAGTCTTTTACTTTCGTAGGGAGTGATTTCTGTGTGCAGATTTGGGACCATTCCTTCCAAGATTTTCCAAGTGTAGATTATGATATATCTCTCCCTTCTGCGTTCCAACGAGTACAAGTCAAGTGCTTCCAAGCGTTCCCAGTAGTTAAGGTGCTTGACAGAACTTATACGTGCAGTAAAGGATCTCTGTACACTCTGTCAGTCGATCCTTGCAAATACATTGCGTGTACTGTACATTAATAGAGTAATGCACACCTAAATGAACGTGATAAAATCTTACGAAGATAAAGTCGTTGCTTCAGTGGTGGAATATCTGGTGTGGTGCTGTGTATGGTAATGATGACAATAGTAATTTAACCCCCATCTCTCACGCACTCCCTCACCTTAACATTCACATACATCTCCTATTCTCTCTCCCACTCTCCTCTTCCATTTCTCTCTAGTTTCTCTACCTCCCTCCCCATTCTCTCCCTTATTCTTTTACTCGCGTTCTTCCTTCCATATTGTTTAGCTTTCTCCGGTCCCTTCCGCTTCTCATTCTTTTATTCTTGATTGTCATAATAATGTCTAGAGCATAAAAAGACTGTAGTAACATTGTTCTTGTTGCATCATAGAACTCTGGCTCCCACTTGTTTGTAATCCTGTCAGTTAGAATGTTATATTGTAGTCTCTTCCTATGTAATTTGATGATAAAATCATACTGAAAGTTGATAGTGATGTTGTGGAGGTATGCGGAGCGTACAAAATACACTGGGTGTGGGGAATTTCGTCGAACACCTGGGTATCTTCATTTGTAGACGTTTCGCCAACTAATGACTTTATCAATAATGATATGAGAACATAAAAATGAGGTAATCAGTCCCTCGGCCTGAACACTGGTATTCAATACCTTTGTCTTGAAACGTCTTCAGATAAAGATACTCAGGTGTTGCACGTGCTTTTATTTTCTCATCTTGTCGGTATTGTATACCATTATTGTAATGATACTAGGTATGGTGGTATGGTTTTGTTTTTATTGAATTATGCAAGACATTGTGGATTGGTGTTGCAAAATATTGGAACACGTAATGTGGTAACATTTCCGGTGTATGGGAACGGCACTGTTCAGGCCGATGTTGGTGGTTGGTTTCGGTGGAAAGAGATTTATTTTTTAAACAAAACTGGGTACAGCCGCAGTGTGCGGCTACCCTACTCTGAGAGTTTTATTGTGGGGACAAAATCTAACTGTGCATATCTTGGGGGAGATAATGAGTTACTGGATGTGCAGCAGCACACATTTTTCGTACGTGGAGACGAGGTAGAGAGAATAGGTGATAAAGTGGAAGGGAAAGAAGGGTGGAGGACGAGGTAGAGGGGAGGGAATGAAAGAACAATGGGGAGTAGAATGGAAATTCACTGTCCTCTTATTACGAGGGAGGGGAAGGGATGCATTCTTTGAAACCGTCGTGTATTGCGAGTCTGTTGTGCGATTGTTTTACGTATAGAAAGAAGGGTTAGGCTGCAGTTCCTCTTAGCTCTCTCAAGAGCTACTTAACACACATTTGTACGTGACTCATTACAAGACAAAATAGAATGACAGTGTACAGTATACTAAGAAAATAGTGCCCATAGTGACACTTTTCAAATAGCTTGTGCTTTCTCGTTTAGAATATTGTTTAGTGTTGACGGTCCTGCTCAAGGCAGAAGAGATCAAGAACTGGAACAGATACAGATTATGGCCCGCATAGAGCCAGTAAAGCATTTAAGTTATTGGGAACGCCTTAAAGTCCTGGAGCGGAGGAGAGAAAATATAATATATACTTAGAAAGTACTTGAGGGCTTTCCTAAATCTGCACACTCATAACATACTGGAGTGAGAGAGACGGAAGGAAGTGCAAATTAACCCAGTGAAAAGCTGGGGCACCGTGACCACAATAAATGAGCAGTGTATCAACATCCTCGCCCTCCAGACTTTTCAGCATCTTACCAGAAGTATCAAAAACATTTTTGGGACAAGTGTAGAGGTCTTCAAGAGGAAACTGGACAATTTTCTCCACCAAGTAAGAGATCAACTAGGCTGTGATGGATATGTGGGTCAGTGGATAGTCAATAGCAACGGCATAGCGAGCATAGCCTCAGGCAGGTCTCAGGGTGTTGAGAAAAGTAAATTGATCAAAGGTGTAAAGGGCAAGGGTGGGTTTGGGTGTGGGGGGGGTGTACTGTGTGTGTGTGTGTGTGTGTGTGTGTGTGTGTGGTGTGTGTGTGTGTGTGTGTGTGTGTGTGACCATTTTGTCCTAGGCACATGTCGATTAGACACTAGGCCTGTTGTATATGAGTACGTGTGTGTGTGTGTGTGTGTGTGTGTGTGTGTGTGTGTGTGTGTACTCACCTAGTTGAGGTTGCGGGGGTCGAATCCGAGCTCCTGGCCCCGCCTCTTCACTGATCGCTACTAGGTCACTCTCCCTGAGCCGTGAGCTTTATCATACCTCTGCTTAAAGCTATGTATGGATCCTGCCTCCACTACATCGCTTCCCAAACTATTCCACTTACTGACTACTCTGTGGCTGAAGAAATACTTCCTAACATCCCTGTGATTCATCTGCGTCTTCAACTTCCAACTGTGTCCCCTTGTTACTGTGTCCAATCTCTGGAACATCCTGTCTTTGTCCACCTTGTCAATTCCTCTCAGTATTTTGTATGTCGTTATCATGTCCCCCCTCTCTCTCCTGTCCTCCAGTGTCGTCAGGTTGATTTCCCTTAACCTCTCCTCGTAGGACATACCTCTTAGCTCTGGGACTAGTCTTCTTGCAAACCTTTGCACTTTCTCTAGTTTCTTTACGTGCTTGGCTAGGTGTGGGTTCCAAACTGGTGCCGCATACTCCAATATGGGCCTAACGCACACGGTGTACAGGGTCCTGAATGACTCCTTATTAAGATGTCGGAATGCTGTTCTGAGGTTTGCTAGGCGCCCATATGCTGCAGCAGTTGGTTGATGTGCGCTTCAGGAGATGTGCCTGGTGTTATACTCGCCCCAAGATCTTTTTCCTTGAGTGAAATTTGTAGTCTCTGGCCCCCTAGACTGTACTCCGTCTGCGGTCTTCTTTGCCCTTCCCCAATCTTCATGACTTTGCACTTGGTGGGATTGAACTCCAGGAGCAATTGCTGGACCAGGTCTGCAGCCTGTCCAGATCCCTTTGTAGTTCTGCCTGGTCTTCGATCGAGTGAATTCTTCTCATCAACTTCGTCATCTGCAAACAGGGACACCTCAGAGTCTATTCCTTCCGTCATGTCGTTCACAAATACCAGAAACAGCACTGGTCCTAGGACTGACCCCTGTGGGACCCCGCTGGTCACAGGTGCCCACTCTGACACCTCGCCACGTACCATGACTCGCTGCTGTCTTCCTGACAAGTATTCCCTGATCCATTGTAGTGCCTTCCCTGTTATCCCTGCTTGGTCCTCCAGTTTTTGCACCAATCTCTTGTGTGAAACTGTGTCAAACGCCTTCTTGCAGTCCAAGAATATGCAATCCACCCACCCCTCTCTCTCTTGTCTTACTGCTGTCACCATGTCATAGAACTCCAGTAGGTTTGTGACACAGGATTTCCCCTCCCCGAAACCATGTTGGCTGCTGTTGATGAGATCGTTCCTTTCTAGGTGTTCCACCACTCTTCTCCTGATAATCTTCTCCATGATTTTGCATACTATACATGTCAGTGACACTGCTCTGTAGTTTAATGCTTCATGTCTGTCTCCTTTTTTAAAGATTGGGACTACATTTGCTGTCTTCCATGCCTCAGGCAATCTCCCTGTTACGATAGATGTATTGAATATTGTTGTTAGGGGTACACATAGCGCCTCTGCTCCCTCTCTCAATACCCATGGGGAGATGTTATCTGGCCTCATTGCCTTTGAGGTATCTAGCTCACTCAGAAGCCTCTTCACTTCTTCCTCGGTTGTGTGCACTGTGTCCAGCACTTGGTGGTGTGCCCCACCTCTCCGTCTTTCTGGAGCCCCTTCTGTCTCTGTGAACACTTCTTTGAATCTCTTGTTGAGTTCCTCACATACTTCACGGTCATTTCTTGTTGTCTCTCCTCCTTCCTTCCTTAGCCTGATTACCTGGTCCTTGACTGTTCTTTTCCTCCTGATGTGGCTGTACAACAGTTTCGGGTCAGATTTGGCTTTCGCTGCTATGTCATTTTCATATTGTCTTTGGGCCTCCCTTCTTATCTGTGCATATTCGTTTCTGGCTCTACGACTGCTCTCCTTATTCTCCTGGGTCCTTTGCCTTCTATATTTCTTCCATTCTTTAGCACACTTGGTTTTTGCCTCCCTGCACCTTTGGGTAAACCATGGGCTCATCCTGGCTTTTTCATTATTCCTGTTACCCTTGGGTACAAACTTCTCCTCAGCCTCCTTGCACATTGTTGCTACATATTCCATCATCTCATTAACTGGCTTCCCTGCCAGTTCTCTGTCCCACTGAACCCCGTTCAGGAAGTTCCTCATTCCTGTGTGTGTGTATGAGTTTGTGTATGAGTTTGTGTATGAGTTTGTGTATGAGTTTGTGTATGAGTTTGTGTATGAGTTTGTGTGAGAGTTTGTGTGAGAGTTTGTGTGAGAGTTTGTGTGAGAGTTTGTGTGAGAGTTTGTGTGAGAGTTTGTGTGTGTGTACGAGTGTGTGTGTACGAGTGTGTGTGTACGAGTGTGTGTGTACGAGTGTGTGTGTACGAGTGTGTGTGTACGAGTGTGTGTGTACGAGTGTGCGTGTACGAGTGTGCGTGTACGAGTGTGCGTGTACGAGTGCGTGCGTGCGTGCGTGCGTGCGTGCGTGCCCATTTTGTCGATTAGACACTAAGCCTGTTCTATGTGTGGGGGGGGGGGGGTGTGGATGTACGTGTACTCGCCTAGTTGTGGTTGTAGGGGTCGATTCATAGATCTTGGCCCCCGCCTCTTCACTGGCCGCTACTGGGTCACTCTTTCTGCTCCATGAGCTTTATCATACCTCTTCTTAAAGCTATGCTTGGATCCTGCCTTCACTACATCGCTTCACAAACTATTCCACTTCCTGACAACTCTGTGACTGAAGAAATACTTCCTAACATCCCTGTAATTCATCTGAGTCTGAAACTTCCAACCGTGACACCTTATTGATGTGTCCCATCTCTGGAACATTGTGTGTCTGTCCACCCTGTCGATTCCTCAGTATTTTATATGTCATTATCATGTCCCCCCTATCTCCTGTCCTGTGTGTGCGCGTGCGTGCGCGCGCGTGTGTGTGTGTGTGTGTGTGTGTGTGTGTGTGTGTGTGTGTGTGTGTGTGTGTGTGTGTGTGTGTGTGTGTGTGTGTGTGTGTGTGTGTGTGTGTTTAACGGTGAAATTTTTTTTAATCTCATTAGTATCAAATCATGTAACTGTACATTTCATGAAGTTTTTGCTCACTTTTTACTTTAAAGTTCTAATGATTAATGGGCTTAACAAAAGTTCTGGTCATAGAATGAACAAATATTGATAATCGTTAATCCCTGACCATACCAGATATCTTTGAAATGTAATAACCATAACCATACTGGGATGGAGGCACCCACCTCATGCTTCTTTCATAACCCTGAAACATGCAAACAGCTATATATATTTAGGAATATTTCGTCGCCTGTCTACATGCTTTGGGCCAAGGATATGGGGGATAACACCATCCTAGACTTTCTGGAGCATATTTAGTGGATGAAGTTATTGAATGAAGAATTACACATGCATGCGACACCTGGGTATCTTTGAAGTTTCGCCAGTCATTTGTTATTGATACAACGACTGGTTGGAGAGACGTCTTCAAGCAAAGATTCTCAGGTATTACATGTGTGCTTCATTTTCATCTTGTATTATATAACTATATTGTAATGAAGGTTAGTAAACTGGTATCTCTGGCATGACCAAGCTCACCGTGCCTTCACTAGAAACTTTACATAGCTGCTCACACTTTTTAGTGTAAGGTGAGAGTAATTTAAATATCTTATATTACCCATCTCTGTTTAGGCTCTAACAAATTAAGAAATTGATATGTTCACGTGGCTGTATTACCATATGTATTTTGCTAATGCCATTAATATTGAAATTTCCAAGAAAACGAAAGTAAAGAAAAATATGGCCGCAATCCCTTCCCTCCCCCCCCCCCTCAAAAAAAAAAATTATTGGTTTTGAACGGGGTTTGAATTTGCAATGTAGAGTACCACCGTGGCGCCCAAACCATACCACAGCCTCACCCTTGTCGTTATAGCTGGGAAGTAAATATCATTGTATATATTAAATTTAAATATTGAAAATAAAGGTAGAGAATGTTTATTTTGAGGGGGGGGGGCAGACTTTGAGAACTACATTATAACTGTTAACAATTACATTTCAAATACTTCATCTAGCATCTCATAGTTGGAGCGTGTGCCTAAAATACAACAGGCATTACACTTCTCAACTGCAACATGGACGCTGACAGCTATCACCCCCCCCCCCCAAAAAAAAAGCTGCTTTGGAATCATTAGTATTCCTAATGAATTTCTTTTTTTACCTAATTTTTCAGGATTTTTATGCGCACTTTTCCCCACGAGCCATGGGACTCTCAGCCTTTGAAAATAGAAGTGTATTGACGAACAAGGTCCGTGTATATTCTAGACTTTTTGGGTCTCCCAGAAGCTGGCGTTGGTGCACATGTGTAGTCTTACTCTGTCAGTTTGCCTTCCGTACAGGGTTACAAGGCAACTACATCTGGACGTCTTTTTGAGGGTGGTTGGAGCAGCTCCCTTACTGTTGGGCAACAGGCTGTGGCAAAGCTTCTCTTGACGTTACTCTTCATGCGTTTCAAGATTTCCTCTGACCTACGGCAAGGCGAAGGGCAATACCAGTGATCTTAGGGTCGAGGCGGGTATCTAGGGAGGAATTAGGGGTAGCTAGGCAAGGCGAAGAGCAATGCGAGTGGAATCCTGTGTTTGAGGATGTGGCCTTTCCTGACACATCCTCAGAGTATGTCTTTTACACAAACTTTATACCCACAGCTGTCCCACCAATGTGGTAGTAACAAGGTCTTGTGTCAGGTCTCTGTTTATAATGTTTCAAATCTCATCTCATCCTTCTGTAGAAGCGACAGTGACGAAAGGAGGGAAGGAAGGGGGTGATAATTTTTTATTATGCACATCCGGGGTCCCAGACTATTCAACATCTTGCCAGACGATATCAGAAACACGGCTGGGACGAGTGTAGAAGCCTTCAAGAGGAAACTGGACAAGTATCAGGCTGCCAGAGCAACCAGGCTGTGATGGATATGAGGGGCAGCTGGCCTCCAGCAGCAATAGCCTGGTTGACCAGGCAAGCACCAGACGAGCCTTGCCCATGGCCGAGCTCAGAGTGGAGAAACGCTGGAAACTTTTCAAAGGTATATCAGAGGTTCAAAGGTAAGGTATTCCTGTTGCTTGGATACCAGGTAAGTTTTGACGACTAAGTCTTTGTGTGATGCATCTTGCCATCCTCTTCTGGAGGAAGGGAAAGGAAAAGCTGGCAGGGTGGACTGCCCCTTACACCAAGACATAAATAATAGTTGAGTGTGGATGACCTTGTGGGTCACTCGGAAGTGGGACGAGTCGGGAATAATAGGCGAGTACATGCTTTAAGTGTTGGCTACCGATCTTGCCTTGTTCTGATAGCATAGAGCTGCCGCTCAGTAATACTAGCAGGAAACACCTTGAAAGTCTTAACAAGGTGTTAAGTCGTTACTTTTTTATGAAAAGTATGAGGTTCACGGCCAGGGTAATATAGTTTAGAACAGGAAGATCTTGTATCACTCGTCGAGTACATCACTCAGGCATTGATGAAAACATACAGAAAATGTGTTTATGTATTATGCTAAGGTATTTAAAAATGTGATTATGGAATGAGATTTCAGAGAATAAATGGTAAAGTATGGAGAGATGTGGATACGAAAATATCTAAATCAGTGAAAGTAAAACTAAGAAAATAGTTTGATCATTCGAGTCTAAAGTTTAGTAACTTAAGTGTTACTAAACTTTAGACTAAAATAACTTACTGGAATAAGGGATAAGGTAGGAGGTCTAGAATAGTACTAATCAAAATCATGGGCGCCATGCGTGCAGTGAACAATATCATCAGAGGGCTTTTGTATTTAAGGTAGGCCAGGCCACATGTATTTGGTTCATATTTAATTCCTGAAGATATTTGCTAAGTAGATTAGCCTTGCACAAGCATCTGACGTTATTCATTTTGTGTGTGTTTGAAACTGGCTTGGGGTGTTGTCTTCTCGTAAACCCTTTCTTAAACAAATGCCTACCGCTAGTTGTCTACACTTCTCAGTGTCTATCCTCCTAAATAGTTGAGCGGAATTACTGAGCGTTGACATATAGGAGTCATAATAAGAAGCAGTGCGTGTTACTGAATGACTTACCATGTCATTTGATAAGCTATGATAATGTATGATTATCTTATCACAATATGCACTAGTTGACGCATAAGAGAATTATCTTCGCAGTGATAAACAGGTTGTTTGAGGTAGATACACCAGGGTAGTGCCAGGGTAGGTGTTAGGAGTCAACGTACCACTGTACCCTACTCTTGAATTAGTCACGGTCGTAAAAGTAGGCTGGTGGACTATTTTTTGTCACTACAAATATATTAAGATAAACACCTCGCTGTTATTGTGAGTGTGCAGGCAAAGGTTCTTCAGTAATTTCATTACTGACCTGGTGAGGGGGTTGCTTGCTGATGCTAGTGCTCAGTTCTGAGGTAGTGAGAGCTGCTGTTGTGGTTGTAGCTTCGGCTTAACCTTACCCGAGTACAGTAATACAAAACAATAAAATATTGTAAAAACCTTTGGGTTCAGTCGAGTCTTTATGGAAAGGTTCAACATGGCTGCTCAAACTGCAAGTCGTTCGTTTATAGAAATTGTTATATTTACGTGGAATAGGAGGTAATGAAGTTTGAATCGAGGAGAATGATAACTCATATTCCTTATCTATTCTTTAAATAAGAACTTTTCAGCAGCATCAAAGTCCCTCTTCCTTGAAAGTTCTTTATGGAAAAACGACATATTTTTAATGTATTTTCTGTATTATATTTACTTTGGTAATTTATTTCATACACATTACTCTTCCAGAAAGTAATCCATATAGCTTCATTTGTTTTATAAATTTAAGACCATCATTTCTTACTTAATTCCGCAGTACTCACGTACTTTTGTGTGTAGACGAGCGTGCTGTTGCTGCTATTTAACAGGGAAGTCTAGCCTGAGGCTGTGCTGCAGGGGTAGAAATGTACGGCACTGGAAACCGTTCACAGGTTCACCACTGTCACCAGTTTGGCGTTCGTTAATATATTAATCTTCCAGCAAGTGTACAGCTGTTCACTTTTTAAAAGCTGTAGTCAGGAGTTTTAAGAGTTTGTCACGTATTATTTATATTATTTGAATCTCTCACACAGGATGATAATTCTCACTCTTGTTGATATATTTGTTTAGTGCAACTTATGTTTGGGTGGTCAGATTGTGATGCTTTAAACAATATACCTGTAGAGCAGTTATCCCTTTGTTGTAGGTGTAACTGTATATTGTGTAATGATAGTAAGGTATTGTAAAACAGTATTAAATATACCGCTTGTTTGTGTGTGATTTATCTCAGAAAAATAGAGTATAACATGGCGACGGATAATGCTTCAGCACACATTGTGATGGAGGGGCGGAGGACAGGCGCCTGGCGAGTTGCCACTTGGTGTTGATGTGCCCTGGTCAGCCAACACGCACGGTTGAATGATAGATGACACCCTGCCAGTGTTTACCTTGTACTGGATCCCTAACTCAGCACTTAATATTAATTATATTTATTATATGCACTCCATCCAGGTTCAATTTGAGAACGCAGTGTACACCTGTGTTTAAAACTTAAAAACCGTGTGTCAGCACTGATAGGAAATATTGTTGAAGAAGAGATGGATTTTGAGAAAAGTGAACTATTTGCTAAAAGTACTAGACTAGTTAGATAGTGATGGCTGTGCAGGTTTGTGCTAGAAGGGACAGTCTGGTTGGCCAGGCAGTCAGCAATTAAGTCTAGTCTCATGTCAGATTGCGAGGGCAGGATCTTGAACAACGGTTTCCGTGCGCGCGCACACTGAGATGCCCTTTCGGTGTACACACTTGTATGCGAGATAATAAACAGAGTGGCTATATGTGTTTTGAAAATTGAAGCATTTAACTAAGTAGTAGAAGAGGCAGACACTAAGTTGCATTATTACAGGATTAACTTAACTGTTCTAGAATAATCTTTCTTGATATTCGATAATGGTTTACAACATGCTTCAAACTGGTGGCAGGAAGCGCTGGAGAGACTCTACACATTATAGAGAGCATGGAGGAGAAGTTGAAAAATTGATCTTGTCGCGTTTTCTCTTTATTTTAAATGTTTTGCATTATTTCGTCTGCTCATTTATACATCGTCTGACCGTAAACATTTTGCAAGACGCAAAATATTGTAATAATTCCTTGCGCAAGTTTGCAAGTAAGAGTTAAGCAAGACTTGGTGAAGCAATGTGATAACGAGAATGCTAGGCAGCCAGACAGTAGACTGCGCGTATAACTCAGTGCAACACTGGTATCTTTTGATTCACTTAACATTTATTTCAAACAGGGGTAGAATAACCCTCGAACCCGGTCAGTGGTAAATCTCTCGTATATCGAAATAATTTTTGGATTTTTTTATGTAGAAGGTAATATTTTGGAATCAGATAAAAAATAAAAATCCTTAGGGAAGGCTAATTGTAAAATATAAAACATTGATTAAAATATTTTCAACACCTAGGCGATTTTTTTTATTTAGTATTTTTTTTTTAATTTTGTAGGACGTACTTGTTAAAGTAAAGTGAGTATAATGTTGATAACGGCTTGGCATGAAACCGGGTGTGGCGGCTGGTGGTGCCTGGGTGTCTGCCTCAGTCCCTACTCCATCCCCACACCCCTCTACTCTTTTTTTTTATACTACTGTCCTTCCAACTAGTATCGCCTTCCCTCCCTCTGAGGTTCCTGTGGAAGACACACTTGCTCACCTAGGGGACGAGTGGCCGCCTCGCCCACTTGGTTTTCCTCACTGCCACTTGTTAATCCTCTTGATATGATAGCTATATAAGGTGTCATCTCTTGAAAGTGATGACAGTATACCTGTATACAAGTGATATCTGTTGCAAGTGATAAATATTTGTAGATATCAGTGAAAAGCAGGGATGCCATGAACACAAGAAAACACAATTAACATCTGTGGTCCAAGAGTATTCTACTTTCAAAACAAGGAAATAATGCCAGTGATGACATTTTTCAAATAGCATATGTTCTCTCATTTAAAATATTGCAGTGTTGACGGCACCTTTCAGGTCAGGATAAATATCAGAGTTGGAACAGAGATCACTGACGCCCTACATAGTCAATAAAGCATTTAAATTACTGGAAAAGCCATAGTCTTGAATATGAAAGTTAAGACACAAGTGCAACATCTGGATATCTTTATTGTAGACGTTTCGCCATCCAGTGGCTTTATCAATACAGATTCTAGGACATAATAGGAAGACAGTAGAACTATATACAAAAGATGAGGTAATCAGTCCCTCGGCCTTGGAGTTAGTGTTCACAGCATCGTGGTGGAGGAGAATCTGGAGCAAAGGCAAGAAGACTGGCGGTTATATAGGCGTCACAGCTGCTGCAACTAACCCATCTCTTTGGGAAGGACCTACTTCCACTGGGGAATCCCGCCTACCAGTGACTATGCCCTCGTCTGCTGCCCGTCCCTATCCACTGACGCCTATATAACCGCCAGTCTTCTTGCCTTTGCTCCAGATTCTCCTCCACCACGATGCTGTGAACACTAACTCCAAGGCCGAGGGACTGATTACCTCATCTTTTGTATATAGTTCTACTGTCTTCCTATTATGTCCTAGAATCTGTATTGATAAAGCCACTAGATGGCGAAACGTCTACAATAAAGATATCCAGATGTTGCACATGTGTCTTAACTTTCATATTGTCGGTATTCTATACCTTTCTTGCACAGTCTTGAATATGTATTCACTGGAGCGGAGGAGAGACACGTGATATATACCTGGAAAGTACTCGAGGGCCTTGTCCAAAGTCTGTACACTGCTGTAACATACTGAAGTGAGAGACGGGAGAAAGTGCAAAATAAACCCAGTGAAAAGCAGGTCTGTAGTATCAGTTACCAGTAGTATAAGTAGTAATGACTTGTACCAACCGTTACTGATCACTGCCTACTGCGTGAATCACTGTCTGTTATATCACTGACCATTACTGTTGGCCTAGTATGATTTGTATGCTGCTCACCCTCCAGGCACTCGCGAGGGCAGTTCAAGTCGAGAAGTAAGACAGGAGACAGGCCAGGCCTGGCATCCCCATATATTCCATCCAATATACATACGTACTAGAACATCTGACGTGAGTGTTTATTTCCCAATCCATGTTTGGAACTCCATTTGACAATTGGTGGCAGCGGTGCGGGCATGGATTTACGGGTAATTACGAAGACATAAGTAGATCAAGCAGGGTCATTGTGAGTGCCATGGTACGTACTCCACGCCGCCGTCTCCACACACCCCGTGGAGGGTATGTAGAGATATCTGAATTCTCTGCATACACCCCACCTCCACCTGGCGTCGCCAGCCTGCAGAGCCAGCTCCTACAGCCGTTTCCAAAGCTTATGGCTAGTGTGCTTTATTTGCTTTAACTTTTGAGGAGTTGATCCAAGTTTTACAATTAAGCCAGTCAGTAAGCCAGTCTGTGGGGGGAGTGCCTAGCCTTAAGTCATCCAGCCTGCCTCCTGTCATCAACCTGCTCCTTCATGCTGTGTGCATCTGGGGTTTGAAAAATGGATTGGGTAATAAGCACTCACATCGGAAGTTCTAGTACTTATATTGGATGGAATATATGGTGACGCCAGGCCTGACCTGTCTCCTCTCTTACATCTTGACTTGAACTGCTCTAGCCAGTGCCTGGAGGGTGAGCGACATATAAATCATACTAGGTCAGCAGTAACGGTCTGCCTACCTGGAGTCTACATGAAGGGTATTCCAAGGATCAATTCCCCCGTGGCCCGGTCCACGACCAGGCCTCCCGGTGAATCAGGGCCTGATCAACGAGGCTGTTACTGCTGGCCGCACGCAATCCAATGTATGAACCACAGCCCGGCTGATCCGGCACCGACTTTAGGTATCTGTCCAGCTTCCTCTTGACAACCAGGGGTCTACTGGTAATGCCCCTTGTTGCTGGTGGGAGGCTGTTGAACAGTCTTAGGCCCCGGACACTTATTGCGTTTTCTCTTAGTGTACCAGTGACGCCCCTACTTTTCACTAGGGGTATATGGCATCGCCTGCCAAGTCTTTTGCTTTTACTTAAGAAATCGTAATGACACGATTGCAAATAAACCATACCCCCGGCCGGGATTGAACCCGCGGTCATAGTCACAAAACTCCAGCCCGTCGCGCTAGCCACTAGACCAGCTAGCCACAATAAGATTCATCCAACTAGGTATATTTCTACACCATAGGAAAGTTAGCACAGGCACCTCTGTGACCACAAATGCAAGTTTTTACAGACGAATCTCCAGCTAGCGTGGCCGTGACGAACTCTAGCTCAAGTCCCTTCACTGCCGTCAACATGACTTAAGAAATCGTAATGACACGATTGCAAATAAACCATACCCCCGGCCGGGATTGAACCCGCGGTCATAGTCTCAAAACTCCAGCCCGTCGCGCTAGCCACTAGACCAGCTAGCCACAATAAGATTCATCCAACTAGGTATATTTCTACACCATAGGAAAGTTAGCACAGGCACCTCTGTGACCACAAAGGCAAGTTTTTACAGACGAATCTCCAGCTAGCGTGGCCGTGACGAACTCTAGCTCAAGTCCCTTCACTGCCGTCAACATGACTTAAGAAATCGTAATGACACGATTGCAAATAAACCATACCCCCGGCCGGGATTGAACCCGCGGTCATTGTCTCAAAACTCCAGCCCGTCGCGCTAGCCACTAGACCAGCTAGCCACAATAAGATTCATCCAACTAGGTATATTTCTACACCATAGGAAAGTTAGCACAGGCACCTCTGTGACCGCGGGTTCAATCCCGGCCGGGGGTATGGTTTCTTTTGCTTTTGTATGAAGTGATTTGTGTGTTCATATTAGGGACCAGTCCATCCAGAATCTTCCAGGTGTAGATTATGATCTCTCTCGCCTTCGCTCCAGTGAGTACAAGTCAAGTGTTTCCAGTAGTTAAGGTATTTGATGGAACTTATACGTGCAGTAAAGGTTCTCTGTACATTCTCTAATCTGCAATTTCACCTGCCTTGAATGAGGATGTTAATGTACAGCAGTATTCCAGCCTAGAGAGAAGTGATTTAAAAAGGATCATCATCTTGAATGTTCTCATTCGCCATCCTATCAGTTTCCTCGCAGATGTGATAGTGGCATTGTTGTGGTCCTTGAAGGTGAGGTCTTCGGACATTACCACACCCAGGTCCTTCACATTACTTTTCTGCTCTATTGTGTGATTGGAGTTTGTAGTATACTCAGTTCTAGTTATTATTTCCTCCAGTTTTCCATAACGGAGTAGTTGGAATTCGTCTTCATTGAACATCATATTGTTCTCTGTTGCCCATTGGAAAACTTGGTTTATATCTTGGCGCTTTGCCGCCGCCTCAATGGATGACACACTCATGCAGATCCTAGTATCATCAGCAAAGGATGATACTAGGATATGATATGAGAGTGAGAAACAGGATAGGTGCGAGTGCTGTGCCTTGTGGGAGAAAGATCTTCACTATGGCAGCATCCGATTTAACTCTGCCAGTTATCCCTTTAGCACACATTTTGTGTGCTATTACACCATGGTCACATTGTCAAAGGCTTTTGCAAAATCGGTGTATACTACATCAGCATTGTTTATTTTCCAGTGCCTCTAAGACCATATCATTAGTGGTCTAGCAGTTGCGGAAGGCAGGAGCGACCTGCTCTGAAACCATGTTGCCCTAGGTTGGGCAATTTTTGGGAGTCCAGGTGGTTTGCTCTCCTGGTTCATAGAACTCTTTCAAAGATTTTTATCATATGGGACGTTAAAGCTATTGGTCTATAGTTCTTAGCTACTGCTTTGCTGCCACCTTTATGGAGTAGGGCTATATCCACTGTTTTTAGTGACTGGAATCGCGCCTGTGTCTAGGCTGCTGCTCTATAGTATAGTTAGGGCCAGTGAGAGGGGTTCCTTGCAGTTCTTAATGAACACCGAATTCCACGAGTCTGGGCCTGGGGCTGAATGCATGGACATGTCGTCGGTGGCTTTCTCAGTCTAATGGAGTTAGGGCTATGTCGGAAATTTGTCATACATCGGCAGGATTTTAAGGCTCATTCATGGATTGTCTATCTTTAGACTGGTTAGTGGCTCGCTGAACACTGTCATATTGAGATTTCAGTATCTCACTCATTTCTTTGTAGTTGTCTGTGTAGGATCCATCTTTTCTGAGTAGGGGCCCTATACTAGAAGTGATTTTTGCCATGTTTTTGACACATGAAAAATATTTCGAATTTCTTTCAATTTCACTAATCGCTTTTAGCTCCTCTTGTCTCTCCTGGATCCTGTTTGAGTTCTTTAACTTTAGCTCAATATTTTCTACTTCCCTGGTTAATGCTTCCTTATGTGTATCAGATAATCTGGCATTCTGGAGGAGCTCAGTGATTCTTCGTCTTCTCCTGTAGATGGAGCGTCTCCAGTTTACTTTCCTTTTTTCATGTAGGAATGTACCTTGAACATACATCAGCTACCAGGAAGTTGATCTTTTCAAGACATTGCTTAGGGTCCATGTAATTTAAGATATCTTCCCAGCATGTTTCATTTAAGGCATAGTTTACCTTACCCCAGATGATCTTGTTGTTGAATTTGGTAAAGGTACCCTCATAGCTGTATGCGTTTTGCTGCTCAGGACACCTGTGCATGTAAGTCTGGACTTCGATTAAATTGTGATCAGAATTTTTTGTTTTTGATATGTTTCTTGCCAGATCCTCATTATTTGTGAAAATGAAGTCTTGTGTGTTCTCGTCTTGTTGGCTCCACTATCTGCTGACTTAGGGTGTGTTTGTTGCAGAAATTCAGCAGCTCTTGTGTGTGTGACTTTTCATCTGAGCTGCATCCAGGGATTATTTGTGCTACAACATTATTTGCTATATTCTTCTATTTTGTATGTATTATAGATTGAAGTCACCAAGCAGCAAGTTGTTTAGGGATGGGGCTGGAATGTTTTCCAGGCAGGAGTCAATTTTTGATAGTTGTTCTTTGAACTGTTGAAGTTGCATCTGGTGGCTTATATACAAGTACTGGGACTAAGTTTTGGTTCTCGATTTTTGTCAGAACTTCAACTACATCATTTGTGTTCAGTATATCTGTGCAAATGAGCGATTCTTTGACATACAGGCCAACCCCCGCTTGTTGCCTGTTCTTTCTGTCGCATCTGAAAAGGTTGTATCCAGGTATCCATATTTCACTGTCAAAGTAATCTTTTGCGTGGGTCTTTGTAAAGGCTGTGATATAACAGTCAGTGATTCACGCAGGAGGCATTGAATCAGTAATGGTTGGTATGAGTCATTACTACTGACACTACTGGTAACTGATACTACTGAGACAGGGGTGCATTGGGCACAATAAGGGAACACTACAGTAGTTTGCATATTGGGACAGTGATGAAATAAAATATTAGGGAAATTAATGTTTATTTGAAAAATACACGGCAGTGATATAATTGATTTAATAAGAGGGATGACTACCCTTTACTTTTATAAGCATTGCTACACACTTTGGCATAGAATCAACCAATGTTGAACACATTTTGGCAAGTTCTTCGTTGTGGTGTCAGGTCCTAATAACAGCAGCATTTATCATCTCCCATTAGATTCTCAGTTGGTTTGAGGTCAGGAGAGTTTCCAGGCCAATTTAGAATGTCGGCATTTTTCTGGAAGTGTGGCATGGAGCAAGATCCGGCTGGAAAATGCCTCCTCAGTCAGAGTTCCTCTATCCACAATGGGAAGCAAATGAGTTGCCATGATTGCCTTATATTTGTCACTACTCATCGACCAGGGCCTTTAGCAGTAAAAGTACCCCAAACATCATCTTCAGTGGGTGTTTTGGCACTTATTGAACGCGTGCAGTGATAAGCCTTACACAGCAAGTTATATAACTGACGAGAGTAGCAGGGTAACACCACAGCTGGATAGTTGCCAAAAATCGGTAGCAAACTCATCTGAAAAGGAAAGAACCCAAACTTCATTAATTAAGTGGGAGACTAGGATATATTACGAGATAATCACAAAATTTACCCGTCCCAATTATTTTGCACATTACTGTACATTAGCGTCCGTGTTCCCAGGCCATTCAACATATTACCAGAATATATCAGAAACTGATGGGACAAGTGTAGAAGTCTTTAAGAGGAAACTGGAGACATCTTCACCAGGTGCCAGATCAACCAGGCTGTAATGGATATGTGGGTCAGCGGGCCACCAGCAACAGCCGGGTTGACCAGGCAAGCACCAGAGAAGCCAGGCTCTGGGAGTAGAAAAACTGTCGGAACTCATCAAAAGTATAATGTACTTACCAGCAGATATCAGAATCATTCATTAAACAAGGGTAGAAGTTTTCCTGTTCTTATACAGTAAACCTGGTCAGACATACTCTCGCCTTCATAATCTGGGTTACTCCAGTTCTTATTTTTATTTACACAATTATGGCCAGTGATTTCATCTGGCCTGTGAAAATCTGTTCCACGAGGTACAGTACTCTCTCCCATCATTTTCTTCATCCTCATATGACAGAGATGTAAACCATAGCACTGTCTTCCTTTGCTGATGATACTACAATCTGAATTTGTATGTCATCCATTGAGGACGCTGCAAATCTCCAAGGGGATATAAAGAAAGTCTTTCAGTGCCACAGAAAACAATATGAAGTTAAAGAATAAAAGGGTACAATACCATGACTGGAATAATACACAAATAACCCGCACATAAGAGGCTGAAACTTGCGACATTTCGGTTATACTTGAACCATTAACTAGTAAATAGTTAATGGCCCAAGTCGGACCGACAAGTCGTCATAAGTTCGTCTGTGTCTTTCAGTGGTGTAATATGAAGTTCAATGAGGACAAATTTAAATTACTCCGCTATGGAAAACTTAATAAAAAATAAAAGCTTGATCCAAATATAAACCATTTTAACCATACCATAGATCGGAAAAGTAATGCGAAGGATTTGGGAGTGATAATGTCAGAGGATCTCACCTTCAAAGATCACTACAGTGTCATTTTTACATCTGCTAGGAAAATGATAGGATATATAATGAAAACCTTCAATACTAGGGATGCCAAGCCAATGATGAGGCTGTAAGTCACTTGTTCTCTCTAGGCTGGAATACTGATGTACTCTAACGATCCCTTTCAACCTTTTAAGGCAGGCGAAATTACAGATGGTAGAAAATAGAGTACTTTGCACTGTCACTATACTTACAAGCAATCAGGCACATCAGTTACTGAGACCGTTTGAAGTCCCTTGACCTGTATTGTTGGAACGCAGACGAGAAAGGTGCATCATAATTTACACCTGGAAAATCCTGGAGGGACTAGTCCCAAATCTGTACTAAGAAATCACTCCCTGCGTAAACAGAAGACTCGGCATGCAGTACAACTTCCCCCAGTGAAAAGCGGGGTGCCGTGAGTGCACTGAGAGATAACACAATAAGTGTCAGGGGCCCAAGACTGTTCAGCGGCCTCTCAGTATACGTAAGGGGGGGGATTACCAGTAGACCATTGGTTGTTTTCAAGAGGGAGCTGGATAGATACCGTAAGTCAGTACCTCGCAAGCCGGGCTGTGGTTCGTACGTTAGATTGCGTGCAACCGGCAGAAACAACCTGCTTGATCAGGCCCTGATCAAGCGTGAAGCCCGGTCATGGACCGGGCTGTGGGGGCGTTGACCCCCGGAACGCACTCCAGGTAGACTTGGGGTAGCTATTTCATGGATGTCATTATGCTGTACGAACATGTTTCAGACTTGAGTCATTCTTGCAATGAATGACCTCAGATGAAGTGATATTCTTGAGAAAGGTAAAACCAGAGTGTAATTGCTGTTTGGTGCCTATTTTGTTGTGTAGAAGCTGTCCGCAGAGTGGAGCAGTGTGTGGTACCTTAATAACATTGTTGTATAGAAGCTGTCCGCAAAGTGGAGCAGTGTGTGGTACCTTAATAACATTGTTGTATAGAAGCTGTCCGTAAAGTGAAGCAGTGTGTGGTACCTTAATAACATTGGCCTTGTACAACAGTAAGACCACTCGCATCCCACCTGTATCGAAGGCTTTGCTAAAATCACAAATCTGTCCATGTTGTGAGGTTTGGGGTTAAGGAAGTTGAGTACGGCTGAAGTAATACACAACTGCTCATCCTGGTATTTAAGTCGTGCCGTTTGCCAGCATATACTTAGCGTATCCTCTCAGGTTTGCGCCGATGCGAAAAAAGAACAAGAGCTCTAAATAATCGCAGGGTATAAAATGCAGTAGATCTTTTAAATAGATCGCCGGGAACAGGTGTTATAAATTTATATAAGAGCAGATAACTACTGGTCTTAGTCTACACATCCATTATATACAGGCGTCAGGTATGTCACAAGATATAGTTCCCCGCAAGTGTGTGTGTCCGGCTTCCGGGGACCCAAGAATTCCTCCGATCCCTGCAACCCACTTGTTGAGGGTATCGTCGGGCTGGGGATTGCCGAAAATGTCAGTGGTCTTTTTTTTTATAAATAAGAGTGGTGGTGGTGTCACGGTGCTAGTGTGCTAGAGGGTGGGAGGAGAGGCTGGGTGGTGGTGTCATGGTGCTAGTGTGCTAGAGGGTGGGAGGAGAGGCTAGGTGGTGGTGTCACTGTGCTAGTGTGCTAGAGGGTGGGAGGAGAGGCTGGGTGG
>NC_069400.1:23158706-23182039 GCF_026875155.1 Cherax quadricarinatus
TCTAATCTGAGTATAGTTCGTGAGATTACCAACAATACAAGGGCCGACCATGTCTCCTGTGCTGCCAGACGTAAGCAACCCTTCTGTCATTTCGTATTTGACAGTGAATCTAATGTAATTCATTTTAATTTAACTTGTGCTAATTTAGTTCTAAAGTTAAATATAGTACAGAAATTGACCTTTCGCAACTTTATTTGGAAGACAAGTAGCCGAAGGAGAAATTCTCCGTGGCCAACTGTCCTTGGTACGTGAGAGGTCATTACCCTGGTTGGCGCGAGAGTGGCACTTCCCTTTCATTATTGCTATACCTCAGACGTCTTTCCTCACTATCCCATTTACACACTATATTACAACTCTCCTGGCACTGTTACAGCATGTAATAACATTATTAGATAAATGGACACGTGTGACTAACAAGATCGTTACTGAGGCCATGTTTTGCTCACCAGGAGCTTCGTCGCCAAAACATTCAATACCATGCTTGGACACAAGAGGTTGTGTAGAGAATAGAAACGCAGAGTACCGTGACTGGAACGACATACAAATAACCCGCACATAGAAGACAAACTTTTGACGTTTCGGTCCGACTTGAATCATTAACTAGTCACACGGTCCAAGTCGGACCGAAATGTCGGTCCGACTTGGACCAACGTTGAAAAGTCGGGACAGTCTTGAAGGAGGAGGGAAGAGGAGGAGGGAAGAGGAGGGGGGAGGAGGGGGGGGAGGAGGGAGGGGGGGAGGAGGAGGTGGAGGGGGAGGGAGGAGGAGGAGGTAGGGAGGAGGAGGAGGAGGGAGGAGGAGGGAGGAGGAGGGGGAGGAGGGAGGAGGAGGGGGAGGGAGGAGGAGGGGGGGAGACACAGACAGACAGAGTAGGTAGGTAGCAGTAATCTGTGTACGATAGTTGCAAGTGATGGCGCTGTAACGTTGCATTGGAATAGATTTATGAATCGCCTCTCTACTAGGCAGTCTAATATAGTAATGTTGCTGCCGCTACTACTGCCAACTACCGTTAACAACTACTTACTACTATGTACTAATTACTGCTGCTACTTTTACTAACATTACTTTCTATTACTATGTACCACCGTTACTAGAATAAACCCAATGACAGGCAGGGGCGTCGTGGGCATAGTAAGAGAACCATTGTACCAACAACTGTTGTCCCATACTTAACGTATTACAGGAAAATATCAATAACATTCGTAACAAGTGTACAAGTCTTGAAGACGAAACCCGACAAGTATCTTCATCAAGTGCCAGATCAACCAGACTGATCGATGTGGGCCAGCAGGCCGACAGCAGCAACAACCTGGTTGACCGGACAAGCACCAGTCAAACCTGGCTCAGCGCTGGGCTGCTGAAAACCTCTCGAAACCTATTATACCATTTTCACACTTGTCGAAGGTATTAGTGTGGATGATTTAATGTTTTTAATTTTTAAAATTCTTAAATTTCTATGATTTTAGTTGATGAAGATTTACTTGCACAAGTAAGTAAGGCATTGTGTGGTTGTGTGTGACCTTTTCACGTGCAGAGCGTTGGGTAACCTTTAGGTTGTAGTGCTCTGCTAACTCCACAATCTTCCCCTCCACCAGTAGCCATTTGTCTGAAAATCTCTGTAGTCTAAGTAGTTTTTACCTGTCTCCCCTCTCCTATATTGCCTAATGGTAGTTTTAAATCACTAAATAAAGAAACAGACTTCATCTCCTCTGATATGCCTTAGGTATCCGAAGAAGCGGTACAAGTCCCAGCAGTGACCTTTGTAACAAAGGACCAAAGTCATCACGTTTGCCTACTATCTCACTTTCTTATCTTAGGTATTATGCGATCCATTGTAATATAGTTTTGTTGTCCCTGCTTAGCTGTTATAGTTTGTGGACTAGTCTGGTATGATGAAGTATTGAGTACCGTCTTGCAGTCCAGGAAAATGAAGCCCACCAATTCTTATAATTTTCCTGCTTTAACTCTGTCCTGTCTTAAAACAATGTTAGGTTCGTAAGGAAGGACTTGTTTGTCTAAATCCCTGTTGGTCGTTTTTAATGAATCTGCTTTGCGGGCGAGTCGTCATTCTCTTGAGTGTCTTCTCCATTATTTTTGATGATATGCACGTCATGGCCAAGCCCCGGGAGTGGTAAGACTCTCGAAACTCATCAAAGGTATATAAGTATGTCATGGATACTGGTCTGTAGCTTGGCGTTACCTTTATCCCCAAACTAAGACTATTTGTGTTGGAAAGACTACTCTCTTTTCTAATCTAATGCTTTAAGCATACTTAGGTCGATATGGGTGAACGGCACATCTTTTGTTTGTATTTCTAGCAGTAGTAGATGCAAACTTGTCATATTATGATGCGGAGTACTGCAGTTTCTTACTAGTTAAGTGTAGACTTGTATGTGAAGTTTGTACAGTATTTGAATAATTACATGAAAAGACTTAGCGTTTCAAGTGATTGGAGGGTTGTGTTGAATATATTGAGGCTTTGGGTAGTATGGCATATCAGCGTGTCAGACTTTACCCAGAACTGGAAACCACATCCTCTGAGTCAATCATGACCCCAGCTGCATTTGTATTGACTCATCTCAGCTGTGTAGTGCTTGTGAGGTTGCATGTGGGTAGTTTCTGCTGGTGTGGTCTATTTCGGTCCCTCAGGTCTGTGCGCTTGCAAATGCCAAGGGATTTTATTGTGCACTTGTACCTTTTGCCTGACGCCCTAGATCGGGGGTGCTGCTGCTAGTAACACCTAGTCAGTGCCACAGTAATACTGGATACAACGTGCTATTCTCAGCTGTCAGCTGGCCAAGTGGCTAATACACTGGCCTGGAGTCTTAAGACTCAGCCGCCATGAGTTTAAACCCCCACCCGTACCGTGATTTGTTCACTACTCCTTGTAGTAGCCTTATTATTGCGTGTAAATCTTGAGTATCTAACACTCAGTCCACCACTGTTGAGGTATCGTGTTGCTTCTTGAATGATATTTACTGTTGACTAAGTCGTGTTTCACTTTTACCTCAGAAATTAGTGTTTACTCTGATTACATACAGAAATGACTTCTCAAAAAGAAGAAATTAGTAGTGAATGTTTGCTGGGAAGGCAAACCTGTTAGGAAAAAAAAAAAAAAGCGTGGCGTGTGAAGCCCCAAGAGAAAATTTAGATTAAAGTAAGTCAACGAATGGATGGTAACATTTTAGTATAAATATACTTGCCACGGTGTGAATAATATATAAAAGCAGACTTCGTGAAGACAGTGAGAGAGAGAGAAAGGAAGGAAGGAAATGAGTGTGATTATCAACAGGTTATTTCAAGAAAGCTATGGTGGTGGTGGTGGGGTGGGGGGTTGATGCGCTCAGGATCTATCAGATAGTACTGGAGCTACACTAGTAGTGGTAGATTGTGGTGTGTTCAAACACTGGCAGGTGGCTGTAGTTACACTAGTTTGTGGTGGTGGGTAGAGGTGATCGACCTGTGGTTGGAGTTGAGGTTGCATGCATGGCTGTACGTTACAAGTGCACTGCAGCCCATCCGCGAGAGGCTAGTTTACTACGCGGGCCTGTAATCTTTCTTCTCTTTTTGACGGATTTCGATAGTTTTCCTGCTCACGGAGCCCAGTCCTGGGCCAGGCTTGTCGTGCTTGGTCAACTAGGCTGTTGCTGCTGGCAGCTCGCTAATCCACATATTCGTCACAGCCTGATTGATCCAACACTTGGTGGAGGACATTGTTTAGGTTCCTCTTGAAAACTTCTACACATGTTCCAGAAGCGTTTGGTATCTTCTGGTAGGATGTTAAGTCGGGGATCGCGAATGTTTATTCATTGTACTCTTATTGTGACGACAGTACCCGATATCTCTCACTCCAGTATGTTACGGCAATTTGCAGATTTAGGACCAGGCCCTCTAGTACTTCTCAAGTTTACATGTATCTCTCCATATTTCTCCTCTTCTCCAGGGAGTACATATTTAAGGCTTTCCTAGTAATTTAAATGCTTTTCTTTCTCTGTGTTGGTCGAAAATGATCTTTGAATTTGTTCGAGCTATGATGTACAGTATCTTCTGCCTTGAATAGCAGTCAACACCGGACTATTACAAGCGAGAGAGCACAAGCGATTTGAATAGTGTAACGATTGGCATTATTTCCCTTAACATTAAAGTCCTTAATATTCACCCCTCCACCATTTTCCTGGCCGTCGTGACGTACACCTTACTGCGTTCTTGAAAAGAAAGGTCAGTTGACATTATTACACCCAGATCCTCAACATGTTTCTGTCTTTCTATTTGGTGCTCCTCTTTGTGTTTTATGTAGTGATTTTCTTGTTCTATTTTCCACATCTAAGCAGTCGGAACTTGCCATTATTGAAAGTCATGCTGTTTACCACTGCCCACTGAAAGACTTTGCTTATATCTTCTTGCAAATCACAGAATAGGTTGTGATCGAACTCACGGCAATCGAGTCGTAAAGCTCACAGGCCAGTGTATTAATCACTGGACCAGCTGCTCTAACAGGATTCATCCAGTGGTTAACACTGGCCTGTGTGTTTTAGGATTCTCCTGCCATGGGTTCGATCCCCACCCATTCTGTAACTTGCTTGCAATCGTGTTATTACAATGTTGCATTTTTTCCGTGTCTTCTACCAAGTTTCGTTTTGTGCTTATTGTGGTATCGTTTGCAAATGATATGAAACTGGCGAGTATTTCTGTCTGCTATGAGATAAAAAACAGTAAAGGCGCCGGGAACATGCCTTCGAGTACTGAACTTTTTACTTTGTTATTCCTGGATTTTGCGCTGTTTACTACCACTGTGTTCCACTTGTCAGAAAGTTGACTATCCATTTGTTTACTTTCCCAGTTATACCTATCGTCCTCATTATGTATGTACTCGCCCCATGATCGCATTTATCGAAGCCTTTGCGAAATCTGTACACCAAGTACGTTTTGGCTTTCTTCCATCACCTCCGTAATTCTGTTAGTGATGTAGGAAGTGGAAAATAAACCCACTGACAAACAACGGTGGGCTCAATAAGGGAACACTGTATCAACATCCGTGACCCCAGATTATTCAACATCATACCGGAAACAGAGCTGGGACAAGTGTCGAAGTCTTCAAGAGGAAATTGGAAAAGTATCTTCACCAGGTGCCAGATCAACCAGGCTGTAATGGATATGTTGCTCAACGGATCAGGCAAGCACCAGACGAGCCTAGCTCATGGCCGGGTTCTGGGAGAAAAACTCTCGGAACTCGTCAAACATAAATGTAGTGATTTAGTAGCTGAGACAGTCACGATCTCCGCGCTCTTAATCCAAGCTGGTTGTGCAGGTTGTACTGCTCAATAAAAATTTGTAATTTGGCGTATCGTTACCTTTTTGAAGACAGTTGTGTATGAGATTAGGGTTGATGGTTTGCAAGTTTTGGCTAGCGCTCTACTCTCTCGTTTATGCAAAAGAACTGCTTGTCTGAATTCTTTAAGGTCTCTGAGACTTCACCTACATTTAAGCTTTTTCTCCAAAGGATACTGAATGTTCCATTAATGCTTATAACAGTCGTCAATCTACACTTTACCTCATTATTCAACTCTTACAGACATTGTTAATTTTATAACGATTTTTCATATCGATTTTATCGATTTTTTGGTTAGGTTATTATAATCTTCATTATTCTACAAATATTTAACCTCCAATAACCAAATTTCGTAAACAGCGAGTAAGATAATGACGGGGGTAACGTATACTCACGTTGTTTAATTTGTTGGAAACCAAAAACTCGTTATCTACGCAAGGAGGGCTACCTACCTATCCTAAATGTTACTCCACTCTTTTTTGAAACCCTTGCCTTGCCTTGCCTTGCCTTGCCTTGCCTTGCCTTGCCTTGCCTTGCCTTGCCTTGCCTTGCCTTGCCTTGCCGAGGGTCATCGTTCCCGCGTCCCTGCTCTAGACCATACCTCCCACTTGCTGGTCTGATCAACCAGACTGTTGTGAGCCGCACGCAGTTCAGCGTGTGTACCACAGCCCATTTGATCGTTCCCGATGTTTCTAAGTCATTTACATTCGTGATGATGAGTGAGTCCAGTGTGATGTGGGTTATTAACTAGTGATGAACTTTGTCTTTCTGGGTCAGGTGGCCTGGCAGCGAGGCATGCATTACACAAGTACAGGAATGTTGTGGTTTTTGATAATGGTGTGTGTAGGGTGGTGGTCGCTCCCGTGACACTGCTCCCACCCGCACCTCAACACTAACATAAGCCTCTATATGGAAATGATGAAAACTGTATGTTTAAAACAAAATGCACAGACTTTATAAAAGGAATAACCTGGTCAGTGAACTGCTCCAGAAATAACTGTCAGGACAAAGAAAACACTCGAGACTAGCACAGATAAGAAACTACAAATATAAGTAGGAAGAAACGAAGCAAACAATCGTTCAGGTAAATAGAGAAAATACTAAATATTTTTCTTAATGCAAAATATACAGAAAAATCTTAGAGTATTGACCATTACTTCCAGGAGAGACATAACACACAGATTAGGATATGTTTAAAAAAAAAAAAAAAAGAAGACCGCGTGGGTGGCTCAGGTTGGATAGTCAACAGTGATGCTGGTCGGTGAAGCTTAAGAATCAGGATACGATCACTGCACACAAATCGGTGACTCAGCACCTGAACCAGATTCACGGAATTCCCTTTTTATAAAAAAAAAAAAATTGTAAAGCACCAGTAGCACGAGCCTTCAGTAATCTTAGAAGAAAGAGCCTAAATTTAGGTGAAATACCAGAGACCTTAGAGTGCAGACATAGCTTTTTTTGCATATTTTACGCTGTCTGTGGAACCTGTTTTGTAGGGATTGATTTCGGTGTGCCAATAGCTTATCAGTTAAAAAAAATTATCTTTAATTATATTTGCAGAGGGGGGCTCTAGTTTTTTCGGCCAGATATGTTAGAGAACATATGGCAATTTTCAGTGGATTATTGCGGGACATTGATGCGGTATAAGCCAGGAAGTTATGCTAATGATGTGTATTGCGAAATTATACAGTTCTTTAACTTAATTGAGTGAATAAGTATTTTACGAAATTATCATAGTGGAGTGAGGAGCAATTGTGAACATTTTAAATTGCTTAGCGAGTGTTGAATACTCAGTTTTTATTATCGAAGTGATTTTGTGTTGTTACCCATAAATGGTCATAAAATAAGAAATAGTAATGAAGGAGAATAGCTTAGAAGAGCTACTTACACCTTTAATCTATAGGAGCACGCACTAATATCAGTTAAATATGAGGTGGAGTGAGGGGAAAACTGAGGCCATATTTCCCCTCAGGAGGTGCTGAAGTAGTCTTTTAAGGGAGTAGTGATATATATGTGGTAAAACATCATATACCATGTACAAAGCTTTATACAGCCATGACAAATGACCTAAAACAAGAAAGTCGTTTCTGGATCTGCCCCAGTGAAAGGTACAGCTGGTTAAGCGTAAGAGAGGTACGTACTGAAAAGTGAAAACCTAGGAAGTTTCTAAGGAGCTTGCAAGACTTACACAAAGAGAGGAAAACAGGGGAAAAGGAACAAAAGGAGGAAAGTGCAAATAGAGGTGAAAGCCAAGGAGTGGAAGTAAGAGTGGAAAATGTCATACAGAGCAAGTCGGAAAAGAATGAAACAGGGATACATAACATAGCGGAAAGGGAAAGCGAAAGGGAGGATGAGAAAGCTAGAGGAGGAACAAACGAGAATGAGCAAAGGGAAGAAATTAGACAAGAAGAAAGTGAACAAGAGAACTCAGATTAGGTGGCAGAACTTGGGAACGACACAAAATCAGTAAATATAGGTAGTCAGAACATTCGCAGATACTATGCTAAAGGTATGTGCCTATATGACAGAGATTGCTGGGATAAACACACCAGAAAATGTGCCAACATGTTGAGGAAGGGAAAGTGTCGTTTCAACAAAGAGTACAGCAGGTACTTCCACCCAGGCTTGGAAGCACTTGACTTGTACTCGTTGGAACGCAGGAGGGAGAGATACATCATAATCTACACTTGGAAAATCCTGGAAGGAATGGTCCCAAATCTGCACACAGAAATCACTCCCTACGAAAGTAAACGACTGGGCAGGCGATGCAAAATGCCCCCAATTAAAAGTAGGGGCGCTATTGGTACACTAAGAGAAAACACCGTAAGTGTCCGGGGCCCAAGACTGTTCAACAGCCTCCCATCAAGCATTAGGGAATTGCCAATAAGCCCCTGGCTGCCTTCAAGAGAGAGCTGGACAGATACCTAAAGTCAGTGCCGGATCAGCTGGGCTGTGGCTCGTACGTTGGGCTGCGTGCGGCCAACAGTAACAGCCTGGTTGATAGGACCCTGATCCACCGGGAGGCCTGGTCATGGACCGGGCCGCGGGGGCGTTGATCCCCGGAATAACCTCCAGGTAACCTCCAGGTCATGTAAAATGGAAGATGGCGCAGCGTAATGTTATACCAGAAATAACTCCGGGAAGCACCCTGGCTCAGCAGGCACATACCAGGGAACTAATGAGGCTTTTGTGAAAAGTACTCTTTAAACCAACAGGTAATTGGTCCCACTAGAAATGAAAACACCCTGGATTTGATATCCACAAACAATGATGAAATAATCAGAGACATAAGTTGCAAAAACAGTATACTACTATGATCATAACATCAAAGAGGTTCAGACGAGTATTAACTCAGGGTTAGGAAACTGCGTCACTAATGTTAGAGACGGGATGTTCAGTAAGTTTAATTTTAACAATCATAGAATTGACTGGGAAAAAGAATAGAGCTATCAGACATCCTGGAAATCAGACATGAGCACCCTAAATCCCCACCAGTGCCTAGAGAAGCTGACTGCAGAAGCATACGTACCATTGAGGAAACCCAGAAAATCAGATATAGACAGAGAGCGTAGGAGATGGTACAGTAGAAGAAAACGGGTTACCGAATTGCTTAAAAACACAAATGTGCTTCAACAGAGGAAAGATAGACTTAGCCGAGAGATCATTGAATTAGAGCAAAAACTTAGGATGCCATACCTGACAGAAGTACAAAGGGAACAAATGGCCATACAGGATATTGCAAGAAACCCAAAATATTTCTATTCCTACGCAAAATCCAAGCTAAGAACTACCTGTAGAATTGGACCACTACTGAGAGGAGATTAGTATACTGACGATGAACAGGAAAAGAGTGAAATCCTAAAAGAACAATACGAGTCGGTGTTCAGCAACCCACTAAATGACAGTAAGGTCGAAAATGCAGAAATATTTTTCACTCCAGAAGAAGGCCGTGCAGACCAACTAACTGACATTAGAACAAATCCCATGGTTTTCGGAAAAGAAATGGAAAACATGCTCACTCAGCACCTGAACCAGATTCATGGAATGCTCTATTTATAAAGAAGTGCAAAGTACCACTAGCCCGAGCCCTCGGTATTCTTTGGAGAAAGAGTTTAGATCTAGGTGAAATACTGGAGGCCTTAAAGAGTGCAGACACAGCTCCTTTGCATAAGGAAGGTAGTAGAGCACTAATTAAAAATTACAGACCAGTAGCCCTAATCTCGCACATCATAAAATCTTCGAAAGCGTGATGAGACGGCAGATTACAAATTTCATGGAGCAGCACAACCAGCATAACCTGAACCATTATGGTTTTAGAGCAGGACGAACCTGCCTGTCACAGCTACTGTGAACCATTGTGACAGATTACGGAGGCACTGGAAGACGACCAAAACGCAGATGTGATTTACACAGATTTTGCCAAGGCGTTTGACAATGCGATCATGGAGTGATAGCGCACAAAATGAAAGCCATGGGCATTATGGGGAAGGTAGGCAGATGGATTTTCGGTTTCCTAACACACACAACACAAAAAGTAGTAGTGAACAGGGCAAGATCCAGCATCAGGGAGGTCAAAAACTCAGTGCCCCAAGGCACTGTCTCTGCACCTCTGCTGTTTCTCATCCTCATAGCAGACAGACAAAAACACCCGGCACACTTTTGTATCATTTGCAGATGACTCTAAAATAAGCATGAAAGTTACTACGGTAGAAGTCACTGAAAAAGTACAGGAAGACATACAGGGTTTTCCAGTGAGCAGTGGAGAACATGACGTTCAATGGTGATAAGTTCCAGCTGCTTAGGTATGGAAAGAATGAACTCAAAAGGAACAGTGTATGCAAAACTCGAGAGGGTCGCCAAATAGAATGTAAGGAACACGTAAAAGACCTGGGAATAACTGTCAGATGACCTCTCCTTTAAAGACCATAACAAGACAAAGATTACAACAGCCAGGAAGATAAGATAAGATAAGATAAGATTTCGTTCGGATTTTTAACCCCGGAGGGTTAGCCACCCAGGATAACCCAAGAAAGTCAGTGCGTCATCGAGGACTGTCTAACTTATTTCCATTGGGGTCCTTAATCTTGTCCCCCAGGATGCGACCCACACCAGTCGACTAACACCCAGGTACCTATTTGCTGCTAGGTGAACAGGACAACAGGTGTAAGGAAACGTGTCGAAATGTTTCCACCCGCCGGGAATCGAACCCGGGCCCTCCGTGTGTGAAGCGGGAGCTTTAGCCACCAGGCCACCGGGCCACCAAGATGACGGGGTGAGTATTGAGAACTTTCAAAATTAGGGAAATAATGCCCATGGTGACACCCTTCAAATCGCTAGTGCTCCCTCACTCAGAATATTGCTCAGTGCTGACGGCCCTGTTTAGAGCAAGAGAAGTATCTAAGCTGGAGCAAATACAGAGATCGTTTACGGCTCGCATTGAGCCTGTAAAGCACCTAACTACTGGGAAAGCTTACAAGTCTTGAACATGTATTCATTGGAGCGGAGGAGAGAGAGTTACATGGTAAAATATACAAGGAATATACTCGAGGGCCTGGTCCCAAATCTGCACACTGCCATAACATACTGGAGTGAGAGATATGGTAGAAAGTGTAAAATAAACCCAGTGAGGAGCAGGAGTGTGGTGGGGACAATAAGGGAACGCTGTATCAACATCCCGGGTACCAGAAGATATCAGAAACACAGCTGGAACAAGTGTAGAAGACTTCAAAGAAAACTGGACAAGTATCTTCACCATGTACCAGATCAACCAGGCCCTGACGGGATCACCGTCTATCCTTGGAAGACTGGCAAGCTATTAGCATGGGACTATACCTGTGTGTCCACACTGGCGGACACCTATATCCATCACAGTGTCCCTATATCCATCACAGTGTCGGGGGACAGGGAGGAGCTGCTGACCACAAGGAGGGGTACAAGATCGGCAAGTACAAGGACATAAGCCAACAATATCAGTTTGTCCCAGTGGGATCAGAGACCTTGGGATCATGGGGGGAAAACATGCCACACGTTTCCTTAAAGAACTGGGTTCCAGACTCATCGACACCACCAGGGACCCAAGGGCAGTCACGTTCATGTTCCAGCACCTCAGCGTGACCATCCAGAGGGGAAAATGCATGCTGCATACTGGGCTTGCATCCAGCTTAGGAGGAGCTGGAGGAGATTCATAACCTTAGATATATTGTACCAATGTATTCATGTTTGTGTTTTCTATCAATGTATTCTGTCCATTAATAAAGTTCACATGTAACTTAAAAATATAGGAGATGGTAGGAGAAGAAAATATTCAAACAGCTCCAGGGAGAACCTTGAGTTTTCCCTGAGGTACGTTTATTATCTTCTCTGAGGATGAGGATCTCCAGTCCAGTTTTAGAGGTTTTGTGTGTGTGTGTGTGTACTCACCTATTTGTACTCACCTATTTGTGGTTGCAGGGGTCGAGTCCTAGCTCCTGGCCCCCCCTCTTCCCGGGTTCTACGGGCCCTCTCTCCCCCGCCCAGAGTTTTAAATTAAACCTCGTCTTAAAACGTGTAGGGTTTCCCCGCCTCCACACTCTTTTTCTAGGTTTTTCCCACGCCTTACAACTCAGGACGAAGAAATACTTCCACTATCCTCTGACCATTTGTGCCCTTAAATTTCCCAAATTTGGCCTCTTTTTTCTGTGTCCCCTCCCTGAACCCCGTCTTTGTCCACCTTTCTATTTCCCTCAGTAATTTTTTATGTCGTTATCAGCTCCCCGACCCCCCTTCCCCCCAGTGTGGTCACCCATTTCCCTTTAAACTTTCCTCATAGGGCATTCCCCTTTGCTCTGTAACTCCTTGTCGCAACCTTTGTACTTTCTCTATTTCTTGACGGCTTTATCAAGTGCGGGTTTCCCAAAACAGGTGCGCTACCCGTAGGGGCCTGACATACACGGACATGTCTTGAATGTTTTCCTTTACTAAGGTATCGAATGCTGTTCTCGGGTTTTGCCAGGCCCATATGCTCAGAGTTATCGTTTGATGTTGTTTCCGGGAGACACTCTGTTTTATACCCCCCCAAGATCTTTCTCCTTGAGGAGTTTGCAGTCTTGGCCACCTAGCCTATACCCCCGTCTGGTCTTCTGTGCCCCTCCCCCATCTTCAATTTTGCATTGGCAGGATTAAATTCGAAAAGCATTTTCTGGACCAGGTGCCCCATCTGTCCAGTCTCTTGAATCCGCCTGGTCCTCACGATTTAATTCCCTCATTAAACTTTACTCATCTCAAACAGGGACATTTCTGAGTCTAACCCTTCCGTCATGTCGTTCACATATACCAAAAATAGCACTGGTCCGGGCCGACCCCTGGGGACCCCCTCGTCACGGGTCCCCACTTGAACACATTACGTACCATACCTTTGTTGCCCCCCTGCGGGTATTCTCTGATCCATTGCATCCCCTTCCTGTTATATGCCCCTGATGCCTGTTTCTGCACTAATCTCTTGTGAGGAACTGGTCAAAGGCCTTCTTGCAGTCCAAGAAATGCAATCAACCCACCCCCTCCCCGGTTTTTACTTCTGTTATTTTATCATAAAACTCCAGAATTTGTGACACGGATTGCCTTCCGTAATCCTGCGGTTTGGGCATTTATACTCCTGTTCCTTTCCAGGTGCTCCACCACTCCCTCCTGATAATTTCTCCAAAATTTTTTGCATCTAACACGTCAATGACACGGGGTCTATAGTTTAGTCCCCTCTTTTTTTTCCCCCTTTTTTAAAAAGGGGAACTACATTTGCGTCTTCCAAAACTCAGGTATTGCCCAGTTTTTCCAGGATGTTTGAAGTTTTGGGGAAAGTGGCCGCAAACATATCTGCTCCCTCTCAAAGGGCCCAGGGGGAGATGGTCTGTCCCATTCCCCTTTGAGGTATCGTTTCCCTTAGCATTTTTCCCTTCACCCCTCCTCTCTGTATATGTCGTCCAACACTTTTGTGTTTTCCCTTTGCTGGTGCCCTTCGGGGTTTCCCCCCCCAGAGCCCTTTTCCTGTCTCACTGAAATACTTCCTTAAATCTCTTGTTTAGCTCCTCACTACCTTTTGATCGTTTTTTTGTGAGTTCCCCCACCTTCTTCCTCACCTTATCACCGGCCTTACTTTTGTCTTCCTCCTAAGTGCTATACACTTTTTCGGGTCAGATTTTTTTTCGATGCTATGTCGTTTCATACTGTCGGGGGGCCCCCCTCCTACTTGCATACTCGTTTCTGTTTCCTTCTACAAATCTCCGTTTCCTGGTCCTATGCCTCCTGTTTTTTTCCTTTCTCTGTTGCATTTTCTCAACCTGTGTAGCCCCCCCCTTTTATATTTTGGGGCCTGTCCCCTTCATTTTCCTTTCCCTTTCTCCATTTTAAAACTCTACTATATAGTCAAAACTCAAACCACATATCGCTACTCCAAGGGGCCTCTCATAAGTGATGTCCTAAATTCCCTAACGCTCAGGGTGAACACAAGATCCAGTCTTGCTGGCTCACCCCCCTCTCTCTCGGTTGTGTCCCTACATGTTGATGCATGAGGTTTTCAAGTCCCCAAAACCCATCATTTTTGGCTCTCCATGTTTCGGGACCCCCATGTGGTCCGGGTTTTCCCAGTCGATCTCCCGGGTTGAAATCGCCCATTCCCAAAACTTTCTCTGCCCCAGTGGCTCTTTTTTGCCACCTCACCATGTGTCCCCCCCCCTGTTGTTTTCTTCGACCCTCTTTTGGCCTCCTGCTTCTGTGGTGGGTTAACATCCTCCAATGACTACTTTTTGTTCCCGGGCTGAATTGTACCTACAATGTATCTCTTCTCCAAACATGTCCAGCCTTTCCCTTTCCTCAAAAACCCCCCAGTGTTTTAGAGCAGTGCAACCCCCCCCCTCCCCCTCACTCCCTTTTATCTTTCCCAGGGTCTGATATCCTTTGGGGAAAATTGTTCGTTATTGTCTCAGCGAGTTTTTGTTTCTGTACTGCTAGATGTCTGGGATTTTTCACTATTTTCCCTTTATTCCACCCTCGTTTATTATTATTCCACCGTGTTTGTGTACCAAACCTTTTGTTTCTTTTCTATCATTGTGGTCAGCAAAAATTGGGGTTGGGGAGCGAGAGCCTTGGGGGGCCTATAGGGGTGGGTGTAGGGGGGGTTTTTGTTGATGGGGGGGGTCAAATGGGCCCTAAGGGGCAGCTGTTGGGGTGAGGTTTGGATATGGGGATTGGTGGCAGAGGGAACAGTGAGTGGGTTTTTATATTTGCTCAGGCGTTGGGAATGTGCGGGGGGAGCTTTTGGTGGGAATTCTGTGGGGTGTTTTTGCCCTTTCCCCCTGTGCGGGCCTCTCATTTTTATTGCTTTTCGTTCCTCCTTGCGTCTCTGTACCCTCCTTTTAGTGTGTCCTTTCTTTTTGGTTCTGTCGGGTCGAGGGATACTCTCTGGTACCCCCTTTTTCCCCCAGTCTTGCTTTCTCTTGCAGAATCCTGGTTCGAACTGATTCTTTCCCTTTAAAGTTACTCTGACAGGGGTACCTCCACCGCAAACCACCCAATTCTCTGAAAATTTGTCACCTGGGTCATATTCCCCCCCCCCTATTGTTTTTTATGATGCCTTCAATCATTTTTTTTCCCCTGTTTTTTTTTTCTTTAAAGTTGGCCCCCTTGGGTTCTTTTAGCCCTACACAAAAACTGACCCCGCCCTTTCCCCTCCCCCCGATCTCCATCTGCTCCTCGAGGGATTTTTTTCCCTTCCATTGACAGTTTTTTTGCCTCATTCCCGTCATATCTGAAACTTCATTCTCTGGCTGTCTTCCTGACCACTGTCCCTTGCACTGCAGTTGGCTGGTAGAATCTCTGCATATAGCATACCTTTATTGCTTCGGACCTGTCCCTTTGATCTTAGTGTCCGTCGTCTTTCCCGGCCCCCCCCGGATCTGAAGGGGCCCTTTAGTTTGGGGTGCTCTGTTTTGCTTCCATCCCCTTGTCTGGCCTGACTTGAATTTCCGATGTCACCCTTAATTGTCATTTTTCTTCTAATCTTTTCAGGCTTTGCAGTTTCTCTTCTAAGCACGTACCTAGCTTCTCTGCAAACCTGTACCCACTTCCTGCACTCTTTAGCTATCCGCTCCTCCTTTTCTTTCCAAGCTCTACTTCTTTCCCCCCACTCTTCCTCCCTTTTTTTTAGCTCAGGGCCCCTCTTTCCCTCCCTGGTTCGTCCACCAATCTCTGGGGTTCCGTCCTCTAAGGGCCACCTTTTTTTTTTTTTTTTTTTTTTTTTTTTTTTTTTCTTTTTATTACCACAGGACAGAAGGCTAGAGTTGGGAGATGGGTGTGGGGGAGGAGGAGAGAGAGGGTAGAAAGGGGAGAGAGAGGAGAGAGAAGGGTAGAAAGAGGGAGAGAGAGGAGAGAGTATGGGGGTGGGGGATAGACCAAGGGGGAGAGGAGAGAAATGTGAGGGGGGAAGAGAAAGGGTAGAGAGAGGGAGAAAGAGAGGGAGAAGGGAGAGGGAGAATAAGAGAGAGAGAGGGAGAAAGGAGGGAAGAAGGCTATGAGGAGAGGAAACGCGAGGAGGTGAAAAGGTAAGAGGGGTCTGTGGGATGCCCGGTCAAATTCCAAGGATCAGCTGTGTGTACTCACCTAGTTGTGCTTTGGGGTCGAGACCCAGCTCCTGGCCCCGAGTGTGTATGTGTGTGCACGCGTGTATGTGTGTGTGAGCACGTCAGTTGTTTATATGTCCCAGAAATACAATTTCACTTCTGTGTATCCGTCATACTACTGAGATACCACTAACACTGAGAGTAGTTCTAAGTATAATACTAGCGTGTAGTTACAGCATAAGTGCAAGCAGAAGCTGTAGGATAGCTGAACAGTACTAAACAATCTCACTTCTACACGCGTTAATATGTATGACAAGTGTTACCTAGTACACCAATTGTTACACTTTATCACTTAGAATACACTATGTTGATGTAAATATCGGTGAGAGTGTACACTGCTGGTCGTAATAAAACACTCAACATTCAAGGTCCACACTAGGCCCAGCTTCTGGAGTTACCCGGGTTTTAATGTGTTTTTATGTGTCAGTGCGAGTTGCCGTCTTAAATGGTGTATCAGAGTTAAAAACACTTACAATCCAGTTGATCAAATAGTCTAAACAATTTACACAATGTATAATAGAGAATAATGATTGCAAATATTACTATTACAATTTAATAGGCGCTAAAACTCTACGGTGCAGTGTGTAGTCTGGCTCGTCTCGAGACCACCCTCGATCTGAGAAAGCCCATGAGACAGCACAGTATTCATATATCATACTCTCTAGATGAAAAGGAAAGAAAGATAGAATATTATAATAGATAAGAATATAAGTAAGTATAAAGAATATCTCATCTGCTATCAAGATCCCAACTTATCGCCCTGCCGAGCGAATAGCTGTGAGATCTCTTCACCACTACTGCTACACGACTCTAATACACACAAGCCTCGCCTAATGCCGGACAACAAACTCCATCTATCCTACGCCCTCCTTGCTCACCCCCCTCGCAACTTCCTTACGCCAAATAGTACCTGGAATTTACCCAGTACTAAGTTTCCATGCCTACTCGAACGAGCAATATGTATAGAAAACATACTCACCACCATGCACACCTAGGACAAAGCATCTTAATTATGAACGTATTTAATAGTTCAGGTTACACTGAGCAGACCAGGTATACACTGATTTATCAAATGTAAGAGTCGCTACATGAAGTACACTCTGACGCCTTTTAAAGTCTTAATACAGCTTTCAAATTACATTAACGTTGGTGAAAGGCAGCACTTAACACTTCTAGCACAAGTATGCAGGGATGTTCACTGTGTACAAGCCAATCACCTCCAAACTTTCTATGTTTTATAATTGTGACCCTCTGGCCATGTACCCACTTAAAAATGTCTGTACTGCAATGCTCGTTAAATTGTTCTTAACTAAGCCACTACAGGAAACACTGGTTGCCAGCAGCACTGTCGGACGTATACATAGACATGGCTGGACTTAGGACAGCTATAACTGCAGGCTGCCTTAGCTTGTTCTGGCTAGCTTTTAGATGCTGCTTTCAAGCTTGCTTGACTGTGCGTGCTAAGCCCGTGTCAACCACATGGGATATTTGCTTGGTAGCAGGCAGGTAGGCACACAGGAGACACGTTCGTAAGATGAGTGGAATGCGGCACAGAGGGACACGGGGCACTCAAGTACTTATTGTGGTCTGGCAAAAATCCGCCTCTAGACCATAAGTAAATAGAGGCGAATGGCTGAGTTCCAATCGAGGAAGGAGAAGGGACAACAAGGAAGGATATTACTCGCTAGGACAAAGGCCTAGGGTGTAGCCCTGGCCTGCAGGTCCAAGTGCAATTTTCAAGGTCATTCACTGGGCCACAGTCGTCTCGAGAGTTACCAACCTGTTACTACTTGGTATTACTCCCAACCCACAGCATTAACACATCTAGCACACGTGTCTTGGATTGACAGACAAATTTTCACTACATAAGAACTAGTTTCACAACACCGAAGGTACTGCCGGAACACTGTAGAACGTTGCGAGAGAGATACATGATAACATCCCATGGGTAAACCAAAAAAAAAAATCCCATGTCATGAAAATCTTTGAAAGGGTTCTAAGAAGCAAGATAGCAACTCATCTAGGTAATACCCAGCGTTACACAACCCAGGGGCAACATGGTTTAGAGCAGGTCGCTCCTGTCTATCCCAACCAACTGGCCCACTTGGACAAGGTCTGGATGCTCTAGAAGAAAAACAAAAATACAGATATAGTATACACAGGACTTTTGCAAACCAGTCTTCGAACAAGTGTGACCCATGGCCGTAAGAGCACAAAAATGCGAGATAAGGAATAACAGGAAAAGTTGGTAGATGGATCTATTATTTCCTAAAATAGAACATAAAAAAGTAGTAGTAAACAGAGTAAAGTTCTGAGGGAAAACTACTACTGTGAGAAGCTCTGGTTCCAAGGCACAGTACTTGCTTCCATCCTGATCCTATCTCATATTGACATAGTAGGGACGTAAGCACACACCGTGGGTCTTCCTTTGCAGAAGACACCGAATTTGCATAAACAACGGGCTCTTGAAGACACTGCAAAAATCAGGCGAAATACCCCCCCCCCCCCCCCCCCCCCCCCCCCCCCCCCCCCCCCCCCCCCCCCTAACATAACCTTTACATGGGCACAGAAAACAATATGAAAGTTTCATGATAGAAATTTCAATACTCCGATAATGGAAAAGTGAGGAAATTAAAATTATATCGGAGAATAAAACAAATTCCAACCACACAATAGAGCGAAAAACTAATGTAAAAGACCGAGGAGTGATAATATCAGAGGATCTCACTTTCGGAAGACCACAAACACTGTACCAATTGCATGGTACTCGAAAAAAATGACAGGATGGTATAGGAGATTGAAAAATACAAATTTTTAGAGATGCAAGCTATACTTTTCAGGTATTATTTGTATGGTCACAACAAAGTTCTGTGCAATTTTTCAGACCATTTCATACACATTTACCCTGCAGCATCGTGATCCACTTTTCTTCAAATTATACACCACTGAAAGAAATTAATTATAATTTATTGGTTGTCAGGATAATAAGCAAGTATACATGGTTAATATCATTTTCGGTTATGAACATTGTATAATCAAATGTGCATGGGTTATATCAATCATCTTACTACTGGGAGATTTCAACTTGAGACACCTAAAATAGAGGAGTACAGTAAACAATGTTTTAGCAGAGATCACCCCAGGAGGCAGCTCAGATAAAAATTCACACACACGAATCATTAAATTTCTGCACCAAATTCACATTAAACCAGCAAATATTAGAGCCTACAAGACTAGAAAATACACAGGACCTCGTCTTCATTAAGAATAAAGATCTGATACGTAATATAACCGTATCAAAAACAATGCACTCAGATCACAACATAATAGAGGTACAGACATGTATGCACAGGGCTCTTGACCAGCAGAATGTGAGCAACCATGAAGGTCTCATCGCAAAATTAAATTTCATTAACAAAAACATACAATGTGGATCAAGTTAACATGATCCTAAATGAAAACACGCTGGGAAGATATCCTAAACAACGTGGATCCAAACATTTGCCTAGAAAAAATGAACTCTGTGGTCTTGAGGATCTGCTCAAGACACATTCCATTAAGAAAAAGAAAGAGAAGATGTAAACTAGAAAGAGAGAGACGCTCCTTATACAGACGAAGGTGAAGAGCTACAGAGCTGCTGAGAGGGGCCAATATATCTGAAATACGAAGGGAGGCACTGGTCAGTGAAATTGCAAATATCAAACCTAAGCTGAAGGAATCTTACAGGAGACAACAATCTCGGGAAGAACTAAAAGCCATAAAGGAAAATGAAAAAAAAAAATCTTCTCTTATGCCAAATCTAAGGGAAAAACAACATCCAGTATTGGGCCCCTGCTTACGTGGGATGGGACATACACAGATGTCAGCCACGAAAATGAGTGAGATATTAAAGTCTCAATGCGGGGACTCGTGTTCAGGAAGCACTGTCCAGACTAGGATCGACACTCCAAATGAATTCTTTACGAACGAAACCCAAAATTTGGTCTTCTCTCAAAAATCTCAGATATTATCCCAACTCCACAAAACTTTGAAAAGGCAATAAATGACATGCCCATGCACTCTGCCGAGGCCCAGACTCATGCAACTCCGTGTTTACCAAGAACTGCAAGAAGCCCCTATCACGTGCCTTCAGCATTGTATGGAGAGGGAGCGTGGACACAGTAGTCATCCCACACACACTAAAAACAACAGACATAGCCCCACTCTACAAAGGTGGCAGTAAAGCAATTGCAAAGAACTACAGACCGACAGCACTAACATCCCATATCATAAAAATCTTTGAGAGGGTTCTAAGAAGCAAGTTCGCCAACCACCTAACTACCCATCAGTTACAAACCAGGGCCAAAGACACGGTTTTAGAGCGGTCGCGCTCCTGCTTTGTCCCGCTACTGAAACCACTATGACAAGGTCCTGGATGCTGTTGAGGATAAAACAAAATACAGATATAGTATTCACAGACTTTGCAAAAGCTTTCGACAGTGTGACCGTGGTGCAATTTAACACACAAAAATGCGTGATAAAAGATTAACAGGAAAAGTTGGTAGATGGATCTATAGCTCCTGACAATAGAAACACAAAGAATAATCGTAAAACAGAGTTAAAGTCTAGGCAGCCATGGTAAAGCTCTGTTCCACAAGGACAATACCAGCTCCATTCTATTCCTCATCTGATTTCTGACATTAGACAGAAATGTAAGCATCTAGTTCCGTGTCTTCCTTTGTGGATGACACCTGATTGCCATGCAGTGACCTCCATCGAAAGGACACTGCAAGATTCCAACGTGGTCATCAACTAACTTCAAATAGGCCACACCAAAAAACAATATGAAGTCACGAGGAGAACTTCAACTTACTCAGATATGGAAAACTTGAGGAAATTAAAAAATGTATCAGGGTATTACGACATAATTCTAAACCATACATAGAGCGAAAAAGAAATGTGAAGGACTGTCCGTGATAATGTCAGAGGATCTCGCCTTCAAAGACCCACAACAATTTATCTACTCATTGGTTGGAGAAATGATAGGATGATAATGAGAACCTTCAAATAACTAGGGACGCAAGCCATGATGGACACTCTTCAAATGTTTGTTTCTCTCTAGGTGGGAATATACTGTACACAAACGGCCCCTTCAGGGCTGGGACATTGCAGACTGGAAGAGCGTACAAGAACTTTCGTGAGCACGTCAGTTGTTTATATGTCCCAGAAATACAATTCACTTCTGTGTATCCGTAATACTAATGAGATACCACTAACACTGAGAGTAGTTCTAAGTATAATACTAGCGTGTGTTAACAAGCATAAGTGCAAGCATAAGCTGTAGATAGATGAACCAGTACCTAAACAATCTCACTTACACACGCGTTACTATGTATGACAAGTGTTACCAAGTACACCAAGTGTACACTTTATCACTTAGAATACACTAGTGTTGATGTAAATATAGGTGAGAGTGGTACACTGCTGGTCGTAATAAACACTCAACTTCTCAAGGTCACACACTAGGCCCAGCTTCTGGAGTTACCAGCGTTTTAATGTGTTTATTATGTGTCAGTGCGTGTCTGCAGTCATTAAATTGGTGTATCAGAAGTTAAACACTACAATCCAGTTGATCAAATAGTCTAAAACAATTTACACAATGTATAACTAGAAGTATAATGATTGCAAATTGTTACTATTACAATTTTAACTAGGCGCTAAACCCACTAGATGAGATGGCAAGGAACATAGATGTTAACAGGCTGACTCTTGCTTAACACAGTTGAAAGGTAACCGAATTACTCAAGTAAGAAAGTATTCATGAAACTGAACATTATGCAGCAGTAAGCTTGTTCACAGTAAAAATACAAAGCATAAGTTACACACTCACATCACAGATGAACACTGCAATTTGAAATATTACTGGGAATTTAGCAGTAAAGTTTCAGTCTGAACGAGAAAATGTATTAGAAAACACAACAATGACACTAGGACAAGCAACTTAATTATGTAACCGTATTTAATAGTTCAGTTACACTGAGCAGAACATGTATTACACTGATTTATCAAATGTAAGGAGTCGCTACACTGAAGTACACTCTGAGCCTTTTAAAGTCTTAATACAGGCTTACAAATTACAATTAACTGTTGGGGAAAGCAGCACTTAACACTTCTAGCACAAGTATGACAGATGAATGTTCACTGTGTACAAGCCAATCACCACAAACTTACTATGTTTATAAGTGAACCTCTGGCATGTCCCACTTAAAATGTCAGTACTGCAATGCTCGTTAAATTGTTCTTAACTAAGCCACTACAGGAAACACTGGTATGCCAGCAGCACTGTCGGACGTATACATAGACATGCTGGACCTTAGGACAGCTATAACTGCAGGCTGCCTTAGCTTGTTCTGGCTAGCTTTTAGTGCTGCTTTCAAGCTTGCTTGACTGTGCTTGCTAAGCCCGTGTCAACCACCTGGATATTTGCTTGTAGCAGGCAGGTAGGCACACAGGAGACACGTTCGTAAGATGAGTGGAATGCGGCACAGAGGACACGGGCACTCAAGTACTTATGTGGTCTGGCAAAAACCGCCTCTAGACCATAAGTAAATAGAGGCGAATGGCTGAGTTCCAAATCGAGGAAGGAGAAGGGACAAGGAAGGGATATTCACCTCGCTAGACACAGGCAATATGGGTGTAGTGGCCTGCAGGTCGCAGTGCAATTTTCAAGGTCATTCACTGGGCCCACAGTCGTCTCGAGAGTTACCAACCCTGTACTACTTGTTAATTACTCCAAACCCACAGCACTTAACACATCTAGCACACGTGTCTTGGAATGACAGACAAATTTTCACTACATAAGAACTAGTTCTCACAACACCGAAGGTACGGCCGGAACACTGTAGAACGTTGGCGAGAGAGATACATGATAACATCCCATGGGTAACATCCCATGTCATGAAAATCTTTGAAAGGGTTCTAAGAAGCAAGATAGCAACTCATCTAGATACCCATCAGTTACACAACCCAGGGCAACATGGGTTTAGAGCAGGTCGCTCCTGTCTATCCCAACAACTGGACCACTATGACAAGGTTCTGGATGCTCTAGAAGAAAAACAAAATACAGATATAGTATACACAGACTTTTGCAACAGTCTTCGACAAGTGTGACCATGGCGTAAGAGCACACAAAATGCGAGATAAAGGAATAACAGGAAAAGTTGGTAGATGGATCTATTATTTCCTAACAAATAGAACATAAAAAAGTAGTAGTAAACAGAGTAAAGTCTGAGGGAACTACATACTGTGAGAAGCTCTGTTCCACAAGGCACAGTACTTGCTCCCATCCTGTTCCTCATCCTCATATCTGACATAGAAGG
>NC_069400.1:23182539-23235268 GCF_026875155.1 Cherax quadricarinatus
GAAAGTCTGAGGTGAAGTACCTCAGAGACTTACTATAACAGTACTAAATATCTTCTGCTCTTCGAGGGAAAGAAACACTCCTTCATTGTGACTATATTATAAGTGTATAGTCTAAGGTGAAGTACCTCAGAGACTTACTATAACAGTACTAAATATCTTCTGCTCTTCGAGGGTAAGAAACACTTCTTCAGTGTGACTATATTATAAGTGTATAGTCTTAGGTGAAGTACCTCAGAGACTTACTATAACAGTACTAAATATCTTCTGCTCTTCGAGGGTAAGAAACACTCCTTCAGTGTGACTATATTATAAGTGTATAGTCTAAGGTGAAGTACCTCAGAGACTTACTATAACAGTACTAAATATCTTCTGCTCTTCAAGGGTAAGAAACACTCCTTCAGTGTGACTATATTATAAGTGTATAGTCTAAACTGAAGTACCTCAGAGACTTACTATAACAGTACTAAATATCTTCTGCTCTTCGAGGGTAAGAAATACTGAAGAAGTGAACTCCTTCAGTGTGACTATATTATAAGTGTATAGTCTAAGTTGAAGTTCCTCTGAGACTTACTCAAACATTACTAAATATCTTCTGCTCTTCGAGGGTAAGAAACCGTCCACCAAAGTTATAAGCTTTAGTTGAAGACAAAGTGAAAGTTCAGAAGAACATCTTGAAACACAAGAGTCGCCAGCTGGAAGACCTCAATATGAAGAAATACGAGGAGAACATGCTGGTGGTCCTTGGATGTGAAAGAAACTACGCAGGCAAAGAATGCTTTGAAAGCTTCTTGAAGGAAAATATTCTTATTTCCATAGATCCTGAAGATTTTGTTTTCCAGATGGAATTAACTCAACTGTATGCAAAATACGCAGTTGAGGCAGGACTACGATTTGCTAATTCTGTGGACTTTGGAAAACACTTAAGCACTTCTGGCATAGGCATCAAGAGAATGAGTGCCAGGTATAACTTTGAGTATGCCTATCAAGGAATGAGATGGATTGATATTCGGGTTTAAAACTATTTATGAACGTAGTGTTAAGAGAAAAACCCCTCTATTGATAAAATTTTCCGAAAAAACAAAAACTAGTAGACAGCAAAAAGAAGAAGGAACAGGAAAAAATAAAAGAGAAGAAAAAGAATGGAGAAGGAAGGTGAGGAAGATTCAAGCAGTGACAAGGGAAATGCCACCTCCCACAACTGATCCAGAAGTACAGAATTTATGGGGAATCTAACAAGGTCTCAAGTCAGGAAAAACCCCTACTGACAATGATTCTCTTATAAGTAATTAAATAAACAACTTTATAGTTTCTACTGGAGCAGCAGCTGAGTCAGAAGAACAGCAAGAACAGGAGACCTTCATTCTGGGGCTTCTCTTCCCTGACAAACCAAACCCAAAAAAACAGCAAGAACAGGACACCCTTTATTGAGGAGCTCCTCTTCCCTGACAAACCACCAAAAGAACAGCAAGAACTGGAGACCTTCTTTGAAGAGGTTCTCTTCCCTGACAAACCACCAAATCCAGTAGAAGAAACAAGTCCACCTGTCAACTTTGACACAAAGCCAGAATTTGTACAGGAATCCCAAGATTATGATTTCGACCTGGTGCTCTCTTTCACTGAATCAATCTTCTGGGCCGCTATCACTTGTAGTAAACCCAAACAAGAACTACATCCACTGAAAAAGACCACAAAAAATATATGAGGAATTTTCGATATTATTATTTTTTTAATGAAAAGGGGGTGATTTTAGTTGAGGTGATAGTTTAATTTAAATTTTATAATGGAGACTGTCTGTGTGAATAGTCCAGGTTAAGTACAGTAATATACTGTACTTAAGACCTTGAAGTAATATAATATATTTAAGACCTTGAAGTACTATAATATATTAAGAACTTGAAGTTACTGTATATAGTTAAGGCACTGAAGGAGTGAAATTCTTGTGTGTCTAACTGTAATGTAGAGTTTAAGTGTAGTACTCAGAGACTTACTATACGTACTAAATATCTTCAGCTCTTCAAGCTAAGAATACTGAAGAGTGAAATACTCAGTTGTTTACTATATTATAAGTGTTGTTGAGGTGAAGTACCTCGAGACTTAATATAACAGTACAAATAACTTCTGCTCTTCGAGGGAAAGAAAACACTCCCCAGTGTGGGTTATATAAATGTATAGTCTCGGTTTAAGTACCTCAGAGACTTACTATTACAGTACTGAAACCTCCTCAGAGTGACTTATTTAAGTGTATAGTCTAAGGTGGGTACCTAGAGACTTACTATAAGAGTACTAAATATCTTCTGCTCTTTGAGGGTAAGAAAAAACTCCTTCAGTGTTTTATATTTATAAGTGTATAGTTAAATTGAAGTTCCTCTGGATTATCAAACATTACTAATTCTTCTGCTCTTTGAGGGAAAGAAACCTCCTAAGATATAAAGTTTAGTTGAAGCAAAGTGAAGTTTAGAAGAACATCTTGAACACAAGATCCCCCAGCTGGAAGACCTCAATATGAAGAAATAAGGAAGAACATGCTGGTGGTCCTTGGATTGAAAAAACTCTCAGGCAAGAATTTCTTTGAAGCTTCTTGAAGGAAAATTTCTTAATTTCCAGATCCCGAAGTTTTGTTTTCAGTGGAATTAACTCAACTGTATGCAAAATAGCAGTTTTAGCAGGCTACGATTTGCTAATTTTATGCTTTGGAAAAACTTAAGCACTTTTTGGATAGGCTCAAGAGAATGAGTGCCAGGTATAACTTGGTATGCCTATCAAGAATGAGATGGATTGAATTCTGGTAAATATTTAGACGTAGTGTTAGAGAAAAAGCCTTATTGGATGAATTTCCCGAAAAAAACAAAAAAATAGTGAAGCAAAAAAAAGAAGGAAAGGGAAAAAAAAAAAAGAAGAAAAAGAATGGAGAAGAAGGTGAGGAAGATTCAAAAAGTGCAAGGAACTGCCACCTCCCACAATGATCCAGAAGTACAGAAAGATGGGGAAACTAACAAGGTCTCAATAGGAAACCCCTATGACAATGATTCTCTTAAAGTAATTACTTTTTAAAACTTTAAGTTTTTTTTGGAGCAGCAGCTGAGTCGAAGAACAGCAAAAACAGGGACCCTCATTCAGGGGCTTCTCTTCCCTGACAAACCACCCAAAAAAACAGCAAGAACAGGACACCCTTTATTGAGGAGCTCCCCTTCCCCCACAAACCCCCAAAAAGAACAGCAAAATGGAGCCTTCATTTAGGAGCTTCTCTTCCCCGAAAAAAACACCCAAAACCCGGAAGAAACAAGTCCACTGTCAAAATTTTACACAAAGCCAGAATTTGTACAGGAAATCCAAGTTTGTTTCGCCTCGTGCTTCTTTTTATGAATCAAACCTTCTGGGCCCCTATCACTTGTAGAACCAAGCAAGAACTACATCCATGAACAAGCCCCAAAAAAAAATATGAGGATTTTTCGATATTATTATTTTTTTTAAAAAAAGGTGATTTTAGTTGAGGTGAATTTTTTAAAAAAAAAAATATAATGGAGACTGTCTGTGTGAATAATCCCCGTTTAAGTCAGTAATTATGTACTTAAGACCTTGAATAATATAAAATTTTTTAAAACCTTAAAGTACTAAATATATTTAAAGAACTTGAAGTATGTAATATAGTTAAGGCATGAAAGGGGGAAATTCTTGAGTGTGTCTAACTGTAACTGTAGAGTTTAAAGTGTGTACCTCAGAGATTACTATAACTACTAAATATCTTCGCTCTTCAAGGGTAAGAAATATGAAGGAGTGAACTATTCAGTGTGATTATTATAAGTGTATAGTCTGAGGTGAGTACCTCAGAGACTTAATATAAAAAGTACTAAATAACTTCTGCTCTTCGATGGAAAGAAAAAACTCCTTTAGTGTGATATATTTTAAAAGTATAGTTACGGTGAAGTACCTCGAGACTTACTAAACGTATGAAACACTCCTTGGTGACTATATTTAAGTGTATAGTCTAAGGGGAAGTACCTCAGGATTACATAACGTACTAAATATCTTCTGTCTTCGAGGGTAAGAAAACTCCTTTAATGTGATTTTTTAAGGTATAGTCTAAAGGGGAAGTACCTCAGAGACTTACTATAACAGTACTAAAAAATTTTGCTCTTTAAGATAAAAAAACACTCCTTCAGTGTGACTATATTGTAAGTGTATAGTCTAAATGAATACCTCAGAGACTTTCTATAAAAAGTACTTTAAAAATTTCTGCTCTTCGAGGGTAAGAAAAAATTTAAGAAGTTAAAACCTTGTGTGACTATATTATAAATGTATAGTCTAAGTTTAAAATTCCCCTGAGGGGTTACTCAAAAATTACTAAATATCTTCTGCTCTTCGGGGAAAGGGAAAAACCCTCCTCCAAAGATAAAAGCTTTAGTTTAAGACAAAGTGAAAATTCAGAAAAACATCGAAACACAAGAGGGCGCCAGCTGGGAAAACCCCAATATGGAAAAAAATACGAGGAGAAATGCTGGTGGTCCCTTTGGGTATGAAAAAAATACAGGCAAAGAATGCTTTGAAAGCTTTTTGAAGGAAAATATTTTTATTTCCACGATCCTGAAAATTTGTTTTCCCGATGGAATTAACTCAACTGTATGCAAAAACCCGTGAGGCAGGGCTACGATTTGCTAATTTATGGACTTTGGAAAAAATTAAGCACTTCTGGGGTAGGCATAAGAGAATGAGTTGCCCGGGATAACTTTGGTATGCTATCAAGGAATAAGATGGATTTATATCTGGTAAAAAATATTTATAAGTAGTGTTAAGGAAAAAAGCCCTAAGTTTACTGGAGAGATTTGGGGCAAAGCCCCCGCTTGATTGGAAAATTTCCCAAAAAAAAAAAAAAACTGAGGGCGCAAAAAAGAAAGGAAAAAGGAAAAAACTAAAAGGAAAAAAAAAGAATGGAGAAGGAAAAGGGGAGGAAGATTCAAGCGTGAAAGGGGAATGCCCCCTCCCCCCAACTGATCAGAAGTACAAATGATGGGGGAAACTAAAAGGTTCAAGTCAGGAAAACCCCTATGACAATGATTTCTTTTTAAAAAATTTCATAAACAATTTATGTTTTACTGGGGCAGAGCTGAGTCAGAAGAACGCAAGAACATGAGACCCCATTAGGGGCTTCTTTCCCCGACAAACCACCAAAAGAACAGCAGAACAGGACCCTTATTGAGGGCTCCTTTTCCTGAAAACCACCAAAAAAAACAGCAAAAACTGGAGACCCTTTATTGAGGAGTTCTTTCCCCGACAAAAAACAAATCCTGTAGAAGAAACAAATCCCCTGTTAAAATTTGACCAAAGCCAGAATTTTTACAGAAATCCCAAAATTTGATTTCGACCCCGATGCTCTCTTTCACGAATCAATCCTTCTGGGCCCCCTTTCACTTGTAGTAACCAAGCAAGAACTAATCCCCTGAAGAAGACCCCAAAAAAATTGAGGAATTTTCGATTTATTATTTTTTAAATGAAAGGACGATTTTAGTTGAGGGGGATAGTTAATAATTATATATGGGATGTCTGTGTGAATGCCAGGTTAAATACAGTAATATACTGTATTAAGACCTTGAAGTAAAATAAAATATTTAAGACCTTGAAGTTTTTAATATATTAAAGCAATTAAAGATAGTTTATTCTTTTAATCGAGAAATTTTTTTTTCTTTGCCCGAGTGATATAAGCGGATGTGGAAATTATTCGCGCAAATCAAACCGACAGGGGCAAATGATTTGCAAGTTGATGGGTTTTTTTAGGACGGATCCACCCAGCCTCCCACCATCATAGGAGATGCTGCTGTGCCCCTCCTACAAAAGCTCTTCTCCCCGCCCTCGTGGATTTAGAATGTGCCCCCTCATGGGGTTGATGTTAAAAGCTTTTATCCAGGTTTGTAAATCCCCCCACGCCCAATCCCCTTCACCCCCCGTCTAGTGGGGGCCGCTAGGTGCACTAATAATATGAAAGAAAAGATTAATGTGAGAGGAGAATGTGCCAGTAGTTGTTATTGTGATAAATGTGTATGGAGTGAGATGGAATATTTCATGACAAATTCCCAACCTAGTTCATGTATGGATGAGGATTCCCCCATAAATTATCCGCCAGCTTCCCCACCATCATCCTCCCCAGAAGTTTATTGTATAACAGATGAGGAAGAAGATGATGATTCTGAACAAAATGCACAGAAATTCTTCGAGAGAAGAAAAATTAGTCTACGTTGATTTTAGTCGATGAATTGTAGCTTTTTCAATGAATTTGTATCTTTTTTTTTGTAATACCAGAAAAAAAATGTAATGGTTGTATAATAAATAAATAATGAAAATACTGTGTATTAGTGTTATCCTGAAATGTGAAATTATTTGGATTATCCTGGGTTAAGAGTGAAAAAATGTTTTCCCTATGTTGTATATGAAATGTGTAGGGGGGGAAGTCGACAAGATTCAGCCTGTGTGTGGGGTCATCACGTGACGTCATTGACATAGGGGGAAGTCGACAAGATTCAGCCTGTATGTGTGTGTGTGACGTCACTGACCGCCTAGTAAACACACTTTTTAGTTCATTTAACATTAATGAGAGGAATACTGACGTCACACTTGTTTAGACCTGTAGTAAGAGAAAGTACCATGCCTCATAGGAGGAGTTCATTTGAATGCTTACCCTGAGAGGGGGGAATCCAAAAACTCGATCCAAGGAGATGGAAAGTCTTGGTATTATCGAGAAAAAATTTTGATCCGAGGAATTGGAGTCTTTGTATTATCGAGAAAAAAAAATTGGGATGCAAGTGGGAGTTCATTTAAAAGCTTACCCCCAGAGGGGGAACCCAAAATTTAAATCCAAGGAGATCATAAGAATTTCGAAACCCAATAGGGGGAATCCAAAAATACTCGATCCAAGGAGAGGGAGGAGAAAACCTTGATTCAAGGAGATCATAAGAATTTCGAAACTACTATAGGGGTGAATCCAAAACTTGATCCGAGGAGAGGGGAGTCTTTGTATTATCGAGAAAACTTGATCCAAGGAAGTAGAGTCTTTATTATCGAGAAAACTTGATTCGAGGAGAGCAAATGAAATTCAAAAAAAATTTCGAAAAAAATCGAAAAATTCGGGCGCGGGAGCGATCCGGACGACGCTGCAGAAGGTGCAGCAGAAGGCGCGGGCGGGGCGCGGGCGGGGCCCGCGGGCGGGGCGCGGGGGGGGCGCGAGGGCGCGGGGGGGCCCGGGTGGGTCGGCCGACGGGCGGGTGGGGCGCGGGGGCGCGGAGCAGGTGGGGGGTCGGGGGCGGGGGGCGCGGGTGGGGGGTCGTGGGCGGGGGGTCGGGGGCGGGGGTCGTGGGTGGGGTCAAGGTCATTAGCACATAGGTGTGAAAAGGGCATTAGCACAAAAGGTGTAAAAGGGACCGCTCTGTAGAAGGGATGCCTGAGGGGAGGGACGGTTCTACACTCTGTAGAAGAGACCGCTGGGGCGATGGACCGCTCTGTACAAGGGATGGCTGAGAAGAAATCTACACTACTTCGTCGTATAGAGGAGGTGAGAGAAATGATGATGTGTGTGGTGATGAAGTTCTCTGTCAGTATAGAGGAGGTGAGAGAAGTGATGATGTGTGTGGTGAATTTTTCTCTGTCAGTATAGAGGAGGTGAGAGAAGTGATGATGTGTGTGGTGAATGTTCTCTGTTAGTATAGAGGAGGTGAGAGAAATGATGATGTGTGTGGTGATGAATGTTCTCTTTTTAGTATGAGGAGGTGAGAGAAGTGATGATGTGTGTGGTGATGAATGTTCTCTGTCAGTATAGAGGAGGTGGAGAAGTGATGATTGTGTGTGGTGAATGTTCTCTGTTAGTATAGAGGAGGTGAGGGGAAATGATGATGTGTGTGGTGATGAATGTTCTCTGTCAGAATTTAGAGGAGGTGAGAGAAGTGATGATGTGTGTGATAATGTTCTCTGTTATTATAGAGGAGGTGAGAGAAATAAATGATGTGTGTGGTGATGAATGTTCTCTGTCAGAATAGAGGAGGTGAGAGAAGTGATGATTTGTGTGGTGAGAATGTTCTCTGTCAGTATAGAGGAGGTGAGAGAATGATGATGTGTGTGGTGATAAATGTTCTCTGTCAGTATAGAGGAGGTGAGAGAAGTGATGATGTGTGTGATGAAGGGTTCTCTGTTATTATAGAGGAGTTGAGAGAAATGATGATGTGTGTGGGGGATGAATGTTCTCTGTCAGAATAGAGGAGGTGAGAGAAGTGATGATGTGTGTGGTGACGAATGTTCTCTGTCAGTATAGAGGGTGAGAGAAGTGATGATGTGTGTGGTGAATGAATGTTCTCTGTCAGTATAGAGGAGGTGAGAGAAGTGATGATGTGTGTGATAAATGTTCTCTGTTAATATAGAGGAGGTGAGAGAATGATGATGTGTGGGTGATGAATGTTTCTTGTCAATATAAAGGAGGTGAGAGAAGTGATGATGTGTGTGGTGATGAATGTTCTCTGTCAGTATAGAGGAGGTGAGAGAAGTGATGTGTGTGTGGTGATGAATGTTCTCTGTCAATATAGAGGAGGTGAGAGAAGTGATGATGTGTGTGGTGATGAATGTTCTCTGTCAGTTAGAGGAGGTGAGAGAAGTGAATGTGTGTGGTGACGAATGTTCTCTGTCAGTATGGGGAGGTGGAGAAGTGATGATGTGTGTGGTGAATGTTCTCTGTAAATTATAGGAGGTGAGAGAAGTGAGGGAGTGTGGGTGATGAATGTTCTCTTCCAGTATAGAGGAGGTGAGAGAAGTGATGATGTGTGTGTTTGAATTTTTCTCTGTTAATATAGAGGAGGTGAGGAAGTGATGATGTGTGTGGTGATGAATGTTCTCTGTCAATATAAAGGAGGTGAGAGAAGTGATGATGTGTGTGGTGATGAATGTTCTCTGTCAGTATAGAGGAGGTGAGAGAAGTGATGATGTGTGGGGTGAATGTTCTGTTCAATATAGAGGAGGTGAGAGAAGTGATGATGTGTGTGGTGAATGTTCTCTGTCAATATAAGGAGGTGAGAGAAGTGATGATGTGTGTGGTGATGAATGTTCTCTGTCAATATAGAGGAGGTGAGAGAAAGTGATGATGTGTGGGGTTTGATGAATGTTCTCTGTCAGTATAGAGGAGGTGAGAGAAGTGATGATGTGTGTGGTGACGAATGTTCTCTGTCAGTATAGAGGAGGTGAGAGAAGTGATGTGTGTGGTGACGAATGTTCTCTGTCAGTATAGAGGAGGTGAGAGAAGTGATGATGTGTGTGGTGATGAATGTTCTCTGTAAATATAGAGGAGGTGAGGAAGTGATGATGTGTGTGGTGATGAATGTTCTCTGTAAATATAGAGGGGTGAGAGAAGTGATGATGTGTGTGGTGATGAATGTTCTCTGTCAATATAGAGGAGGTGAGAGAAGTGATGATGTGTGTGATGAATGTTCTCTGTTAGTATAGAGGAGGTGAGAGAAGTGATGAGGTTGTGGTGACAAATGTTCTCTGTCAGTATAAAGGAGGGGGAGAGAAGTGATGATGTGTGTGGTGATGAATGTTCTCTGTCAATATGAGGAGGTGAGAGAAGTGATGATGTTGTGTGGTGATGAATGTTCTCTCTCAATATAGAGGAGGTGAGAGAAGTGATGAGGGTTGTGATGAATGTTCTCTGTTAGTATAGAGGAGGTGAGAGAAGTGATGATGGGTGTGATGATGTTCTCTGTTGTATAGAGGAGGTGAGAGAAGTGATGATTGGGGTGTGGGGTGTGAAAAATTTTCTGTCATTAATGAGAAAGTGAATCAAAAAAAGATTAGGAAAAAGTGATGAGTGTTTTAAATCATCTGTTTTCAGCATTCTCTAGTATTCATTTTGAAAAATATGAATATACGACGAAGGAAGTAATTTTAAACACTTGTAATAAAACAATGAAGACACTCTCGTGAATCTTTATATATGAAAATAAGGCTTAAAAGCATATATTAGAAGACTACGTTTTGTTTTATCAGGATGGTTACTGAAACATTTACGATTTTTCTCATATTCCAGGTATAACATAATTCTAACATACGAACATCAAAACAAAAATAATGTACTATAACATCCACACTTCAGAATACATCACAGTATAAAGTAGTATCGGAAACATTAAGAAATATTTGTACTTACCAACTACAGGAACCATCACTGATTCTTTTGTCAAGAATCCAAGACATCCCAGTTGATAGTTATTATTTTCTGAAAAAGGTTTTTTTTTTTTTGGTGTTTATGGAGGCTTTTTTTTTACTTTACAGTAGAGAGGAGAGAAGTGACATTTTTAGAGAGAATTTTTCGATTATTAATAATTATTTCTAGTATACTTCATCATTACAAGATTATTCATAAAATATCTTTGCATTATCCTCATGTGTCTCATATCTGTCACTTCTTCACATATTCTCATCTTTTTCTAATAAAATCTTCAAATCCTAGTTAACTAACATTTATTATCTTACCCAGTCTTTATATATTACACAAGAATATATTTAATTCCCATACATTAACTATATTAATTAATTTTAACAACAGTGTTGAAGACTGCAGATAATCTCATAAGAATGTGCACATTTGTGTGTGTATTTATTTGTCTGTTTTTCGGTGTTTTGAGGTGAAATGTGCGTTTCCCTGTGTATTAGTGTTTATAAATCGTGTCAGAATGAGGGAGATAACTGTGTGTTTGCTTTTTATAGTATTAATGTGAGCGACATAAATGAGTGTACTCACCTATTTGTGGTTGCAGGGGTCAAGACTCAGTTCCTGGGCCAGTGTGTAGTGTGTGTGTGTGTGTGCGAACGCAAGCATGCACGATGGTGTTATGCGTACTATATGGTACATGTGAACCTTTCCCAGTTCATTAAGTTTCCAGTAGAGTTAGTACGTACTCTTGTGTCACGTTTTATTATCCCTCTGGTATCCCACTGTTACTATCCCTCTGGTATCCCCTGTTACTATCCCTCTGGTATCTCACTGTTACTATCACTCTGGTATCCCCCTGTTACTATCACTCTGGTATCCCACTGTTACTATCACTTGGTATTCCATGCTGAATATTTTTACCCACAAATATTATATTTATTAAAATTCTCCTTATCCCCACTAATGCTCACACTCTCTTTTTGGAGCTCATGTCACTCATCTTTCTTCTGGAGGCAAAGTCCCCTCACAACTTTCTTCTGCAGGTCATGTCACTCACAACTTTCTTTTGGAAGTCATGTCACTCACAACTTTCTTCTGGAGGTCATGTCACTCACAACTTTCTTCTGGAGGTCATGTCACTCACAACTTTCTTTGGAGGCATGTCACTCACAACTTTCTTCTGGAGGTCATGTCACTCCTCAAGTGCTCTGTTGATAAAGAAATATTACTGCAGTTATTTTTTGTAATGCTTCTTCCGGAACTTAAGTCAAGAGTTTAGTTTTGAACTGTAAGAAGGATCTTGATGCGTCTTGATGATATAAATGAGTTAATAATTAGTGAGTTGAAATTTTATCTCAGAATATTTATTATAATAATTTGAATTACTATGCTGTCGATTCAGAACAAAATTTTGTTTTTTAAAAATAATAAAAATTATAGAAACAGCTATACAAGCTAGAGCTGGCCCGAGGAGACTTGACCTGGTGATCTGACTTACCTCGACGGTCGATAATCTAACTTGGTCACCATGCGACTCTTGTTGCTGGTTTAACCTGGTCACCATGCTGACTCTTGTTGCTGGTTTAACCTGGTCACCATGCTGACTCTTGTTGCTGGTTTAACCTGGTCACCATGCTGACTCCTGTTGCTGGTTTAACCTGGGGCACCATGCTGACTCTTGTTGCTGGTTTAACCTGGTCACCATGCTGACTCTTGTTGTGGTTTAACCCGGTCACCATGCTGACTCTTGTTGCTGGTTAACCTGGTCACCATGCTGACTCTTGTTGCTGGTTTAACCTGGTCACCATGCTGACTCTTGTTGCTGGTTTAACCTGGTCACCATGCTGACTCTTGTTGCTGGTTTAACCTGGTCACCATGCTGACTCTTGTTGCTGGTTTAACCTGGTCACCATGCTGACTCTTGTTGCTGGTTTAACCTGGTCACCATGCTGACTCTTGTTGCTGGTTTAACCTGGTCACCATGCTGACTCTTGTTGCTGGTTTAAACCTGGTCACCATGCTGACTCTTGTTGCTGGTTTAACCTGGTCACCATGCTGACTCTTGTTGCTGGTTTAACCTGGTCACCATGCTGACTCTTGTTGCTGGTTTAACCTGGTCACCATGCTGACTCTTGTTGCTGGTTTAACCTGGTCACCATGCTGACTCTTGTTGCTGGTTTAACCTGGTCACCATGCTGACTCTTGTTGCTGATTTAACCTGGTCACCATGCTGACTCTTGTTGCTGGTTTAACCTGGTCACCATGCTGACTCTTGTTGCTGGTTTAACCTGGTCACCATGCTGACTCTTGTTGCTGGTTTAACCTGGTCACCATGCTGACTCTTGTTGCTGGTTTAACCTGGTCACCATGCTGACTCTTGTTGCTGGTTTAACCTGGTCACCATGCTGACTCTTGTTGCTGGTTTAATGGGGCATAAGAAAGTAATGCAATAATGAGGGCCGCCCATCCCCCACTCAAAGGGGATAGTGGGAGGTTAATTTGTGACTTACTAAGCGGAGGAGTAACCTTCGGCCGTCATTGGGGTAAGTAATCATCCTCAGTGGGTTAGTGAAGCTTATTTGAGTCAATGACTGATAATTGCCATAACTGTCATAATTCTCGTCCATAGCATCAAGGTTTCTGGCTACAAAGATGTCCATGATTAAGTAGGTGAATGAGCCGAATATAAACACCGCCTGGGTTAAATTTCACTCTTTCCTGTCGTCGAAGGTTTTGGTAGGTTTTCCGAGTTCTTCAAGTTCCGCCACTGAGGGTTTAAGAAGCTATTTGAGCCATTCCCAGATGCTGACAATTAATTCAACAACTTTGGACATAGGACACATGAACATTACAATTATTCCTACATTTGGTCTCCGTTATCCTGAACATGAGTGGAAAATTTGAAGCTGATGGAAGAAAACAATTCCGACGATCTTTTAAAGTTACCCCATCAGTGATATCTAATGACTGTATTGATTATACCATACCTGCCCTTGTATACTAATAATATAAAAAAAATTCTATGAAGATCACAAAGAACCTGAAAAGAAAAGAAAATTAATATGTAAAACTAAAACTCGTTGATATTTTGATTTAGTGCTGCTGTAAAATTTAAAAACTTTCGTTTTGGCGAATTTTTGCATTCTATTCTCATGAGAGAAAAAATCTAATTATAGAGCCTTTTAGTCAATAACTGAATTCAGCGACACGGAAAACTTGTCACTGGAAGTAAAAATCACCTCTAAATGAGAAGCTACAATCAGAGGTGTACAGTTTTATTTGAAAAGTTTGTCTCTCTGTGTATATACTGAGAGTTTACTTTAATTCCTACTTTAGGGATTGATGTGAATTATCCTTGTATAGTCGTTAGGCTTCAACCTCCAATAACCCCATGAAGTTTTAGTATCTACGGGCGGCCATCTTGGATGTTGCCACCTGGCATGTTTATCCCACACTTTGTGGAAGGTCACTGATCCCAGCTTAGTTTCTTAGAAAATGTTCAAGCTCTCAGTAAAACATTGAGATCTCTATCCCAGTGAATCTGATCGCAGATTAGTACAATTTAATTGTAGCACTTACGAACTTATTAACTTTCCTCAGATGCATTTTTTAATTCTGTCATTAGGTAATTTTTTTATTTATTAACACACCAGCAGTTTCCCACCAAGGCAGGGTGGTTTGAAGAAAGAAAAACTTTCATCATCATTTACTCCATCACTGTTTTGCCAGAGGTGTGCTTACACTAGAGTTTTAAATCTGCATCATTCACACCCCTCCTTCAGAGTCCAGGCACTGTACCTCCCATCTCCAGGACTCAAGTCCGGCCTGCCGTTTTCTCTTAATACCTTCATAAATTTTACCTTGCTCACGCTCCAACAGCTCGTCAAGTCCTAAAAACCATTTATCTCCATTCGCTCCTATCTAACACCTTCATGCATGGTTGATGGAAGTTCAAACTCCTCGTACACAAAACCTCCTTTATTTCCTCACTCCACTCTTTCATAGGCCGATTCCTACCACGTCTTCCCTCCACTACAGATTTATGCACTCTTGAAGTAATTCTGTTTCGTTCCTTCCTTTCTACATGCCCGAACCATTTCAACAACCCCTCCTCAGCTCCTCTGGATAATAGTTTTGGTAATTATGTACCTCCTCCTAATTTCCAAACTACGGATTCTCTGCGTTATATTCACACCACACATTGCCTTCAGACATGACATCCCCATTGCCTCCAGCCTTCTCCTTGATGCTACATTCACCACCCATGCTTCACACTTATATATAAGCGTTGGTATAACTATACTCTCATACATTCCCCTCTTGCTTCCAAGGGTAATATTATTTGTTTCCACAGACTCCTAAGGGCACCTCTCGCCTTTTTTCCCCTCGTCAATTACATGATTCACCTCATCTTTCATAGACCCATCTGCTGACACGTCCACTCCCAAATATCTGAATACATCCACCTCCTCCATACTCTTTCCCTCTAATCTGACATCCAGTCTTTCTTTACCTAAATTTTTGTTACCCCCATCATCTTACTCTTTCCTATATTTCCTTCTTTCACATACTCTACCAAACTCATTCACCAACCTCTGTAACTTCTTTTCAGAATCTCCTTAAAGTACAGTGCCATCAGCAAAGAGCAATTGTGACAACTCCCACTTTGTGTTAGATTCCTCGATTCTTTATCTTTTAACCCCACATATTTTGCCAACACCCGAGCATCACTTCTCTTACACCCTGTCATACGCCTTTTCTAAATCCATAAATACCACATAAACCTCTTTACCTTCATCTAAATTCTGTTCACTTACATGTTTCACTGTAAACACTTGGTCTACACACCCCTCATCCTTCTTAAAGCCTCATTGTTCATCTGCTATCTTCCTCTCCGTTTTACTCTTAATTCTTTCAATATTTTCACTTTACCACGTATACTCAACAGACTTATTCCCCTATAATTTTGAATATTCTGTTGTCCCCTTAACCTTTATACAAAGGAACTATGCACGCTCTCTGCTAATCCCTATGTACCTTACCCTCTTCCATACATTTATTAAATAAAAGCACCAACCACTCCAAAACTATATCCACACCTGATTTTAACATTTCGACCTTTAACCCATCAATACCAGCTGCTTTACCGCCTTTCATTCTACCCACTGCCTCACGAACTTCCTTCACACTCACAAATGGCTCTCTGATTCCTACAAGATGTTATTCCTCCTTGCCCTATACACGAAATCACAGCTTCCCTAACTTCATCCATATTTAAGAATTCCTCAAAATTTTCCTTCCATCTTCCCGATACCTCGAATTCTCCATTTATTAGCTCTCCTCTCCTATTTTTAATTTTCAAATCCATTCGTTCCCTAGGCTTCTTAACTTATTAATGTCGCTCCAAAACTTTCTTATTTTCAAAAAAAAAAAAAATGTTGATAACATCTCATCCACTCTCTCCTTCGCTCTCTTGTTACATTCCTTCACCATTCTCTTAAGTAAAGTTGTTTATCAGTTAGTAGTGACTGTGGACTCACCAGGTTGTGTTGCCTCCGTCATGTACCTATATTATTAAGAGGCTGAAATTTTTTCAAGCCTTTACTGCAGTGTCACCTCCCACTCACCAAGCCCACGCAACTACACCACTACCCACTCACCAAGCCCACGCAACTACACCACTCCCCCACTCACCAAGCCCACGCAACATACACCACTACCCCACTCACCAAGCTCACCCAGCAACCCACTACCCCACTCACCAAGCCCACGCAACTACACCACTACCCCACTCACCAAGCCCACGCAACTACACCACTACCCCACTCACCAAGCTCACCCAGCAACACCACTACCCCACTCACCAAGCCCACCCAGCAACCCCACTACCCCACTCACCAAGCCCACCCAGCAACACCACTACCCCACTCACCAAGCCCACCCAGCAACACCACTCCCCCACTCACCAAGCTCACCCAGCAACACCACTACCCCCACTCACCAAGCCACCAGCAACACCACTACCCCACTCACCAAGCCCACCCAGCAACACCACCACCCCCCACTCACCAAGTCCACCCAGCAACACCACCACCCCACTCACCAAGCCCACCCAGCAACACCACCACCCCACTCACCAAGCCCACCCAGCAACACCACCACCCACTCACCAAGCCCACCCAGCAACACCACCACCCCACTCACCAAGCCCACCCAGCAACACCACCACCCACTCACCAAGTCCACCCAGCAACACCACCACCCCACTCACCAAGCCCACCCAGCACACCACCACCCCACTCACCAAGCCCACCAGCAACACCACCACCCCACTCACCAAGTCCACCCAGCAACACCACCACTCCACTCACCAAGCCCACCCAGCAACACCACCACCCCACTCCCCAAAGTCCACCCAGCAACACCACCACCCCACTCACCAACCCCACCCAGCAAACCACCACACCCACTCACCAAGCCCACCCAGCAACACCACCACCCCACTCACCAAGCCCACCCAGCAACACCACCACCCCACTCACCAAGCCCACCCAGCAACACCACCACTCCACTCACCAAGCCCACCCAGCACCACACACCACTCCACTCACCAAGCCACCCAGCAACACCACCACCCCACTCACCAAGTCCATCCAGCAACACCACCACCCCACTCACCAAGCCCACCCAGCAACACCACCACCCCACTCACCAAGTCCACCCAGAAACACCACCACCCCACTCACCAAGCCCACCCAGCAACACCACCACCCCACTCACCAAGTCCACCCAGCAACACCACCCCACTCAACCAAGCCCACCCAGCAACACCACCACCCCACTCACCAAGCCCACCCAGAAACACCAACACCCCCACTCACCAAGCCCACCCAGCAACACCACCACCCCACTCACCAAGCCCACCCAACAACACACGACTCCACTCACCAAGCCCACCCAGCAACACCACCACCCCACTCACCAAGCCCACCCAGCAACACCACCACCCCACTCACCAAGCCCACCCCAGCAACACCACCACCCCACTCACCAAGCCCACCCAGCAACACCACCACCCCACTCACCAAGCCCACCCAGCAACACCACCACCCCACTCACCAAGCCCACCCAGCAACACCACCACACCACTCACCAAGCCCACCCAGCAACACCACCACCCCACTCACCAAGCCCACCCAGCAACACCACCACCCCACTCACCAAGCCCACCAGCAACACCACCACCCCACTCACCAAGCCCATCCAGCAACACCACCACCCCACTCACCAAGCCCACCCAGCAACACCACCACTCTCCTCAAACAAGAAAATAAGATCCAGCTCACTGTTTACAGAAAGCTTTCAAACACATCAACTTGTGTCAATTATTTCAGCAATCATTCTAAGTAAGTTAAGAAAAAACTGTGTTTTCTCCACCAATAAGATATTCAGGGATTTGCGGCCCAATCCGTTAAGTACAAGAAGTTTCCATTATAAACCAACAGCATATACAGCATATACAGACTCCAGCCAACAGAAAGTAGGATTCGCAGACTTTATGCTTAGCCTATCTGTAGGCATGGAGTATTTGGGAAAACGAATGGCTCGTGCAATTTTGACCATCTTAAAATATTCATGGGCCTCCTGGCCATGAAGTATGTCGTTCTACCTCCTGTAAACCTTTTCACCCCGAAATGCGTTAGTCATCAGTATAGAAAAACAAAGCTTCAACACAAACTGCACTGTACACCAACCGAAAAGGTTCACGAGGTACAGACAACACAAACCTTGGGAAACTTAAAATGTCAAGAAATGACACAAATATTACATTACCTGTGAACCTGCTAGACTGGAGACACAACCCAGATATCTTGTTGTTGACTGCAGTTTGAGACATTAAAAATGGAAGAAAACAGTAAAGTATGTTATAGCTGAAATATTACCAAAAGGGCCCAGCTCAGATGAAATTTCTCACACAATTGAGCTGTTGAATCTCTGAAATAAATTCTCCTTAATCCAGCAAATAGTGTAGCCAATAAGCCTGGAATAAACACGTGACCTTGTTATCATAATGAAGATCTGGTAAGAAATATAACAATATCAAAGACAGTTAATTCAGATCACAACATAATTCAAGCTCTGACTTGTATGCATAGGAGTCCTGACCAGAATAATGCAAATAGTTATGAGGGTACCTTAACCAAATTCAATTTTAACATTAAGAACATCAGCTGGACTCAAATAAATCATGTTCTTAACGAAACTTGCTGGGAAGATATCCTAAATATCAAGAATCCGAACCAGTGTGTAGAAAGAATAAATTTTTTTTCACTTGAATTACATACAAGGCAAATTCATCTAAGGATAGAAGAAGAGATGTAAAGTAGAAAGAGATGCTCCCTCAATAAGCAAAGACGAAGAATCACAGAGCTTCTTGAGGACGCTAGACTATCTGAAATGCGGAAGGCATCGTACAGGATCCAGGAGAGACAGAAAGAGCTAAAAGCAATTACTGAAATTGAAAGAAAGCCATAATATTTCTTTTTATATTCCAAATCCAAGACAAAAACCATACCCAGTATCAGGTCATTGTTTAAGCAAAATAAGACCTACAGTGACGATAGCAAAGAAATGAGTACAACACTGAAATCTCAATGTCTCTGTGAGCCGTTTTAAAGGGACTAATTGTCGACAATATTTCTGACATAATCCTAACATCACTGGACTTCGGAAAAGCCACTGACAACATGACCATACACTCTGCCCCAGACCAAGAACAGAACAGAACAGAGGACTCACAGGTAAGGACCCGCTGGGGGGCGAGGGGCAAGTGGGGACAGTAGGAAGAAAAATAGGTTGGGGAGAGGAAATATCTTAAGAAGGAGGAAAAGTGTCAGGACTAGACCCAACTGCTAATCAAGGGAAACATAAAATGCAGTAGTGTCACTCCTGGGAGCACATCATTCGCAACGACTGGACGGGCAACAGGCTCTGGTTTACTGTAAAAAGGTGACGCAAACAGTCATCGCAAACAATTCAGCAGGAAACGCACAGAGACACAGCTCTACGACAATGGCAATTATAGAATTGTTGGAACAATTGGGCAAATAAGTCAAGTAGTTTATATGTATCGAGGTGGAGGAGCAGGGTCGTACAACGTTTGAAAAAGATTTACGTCATTATAAGGATGCCTGACTGTCTCACCTAAAATAGGTAGTCCAGTAGTCATGGTATGCTTCAAGTCTGTCAAGTTGTTTGTCACCGAGTGTTTTCCAGTATACGTTCAAAGCTGGTGTGTTAGTCGTGAGGTGGACAGATTCGCTGGTGGCGAACTCGTCCCACCTCACTCCCAACAGCCAACGTATTGCACGGTTCTGGATGCGTTGGAGTTTTAGTGCGTTGTCTTGGCAGTAATCGTCAGAGCAAGTGAAGAATAAGCGAGTAGAGGCGAATAAGAGCTTTGTATAGATGTTGGGATTAGCTCCTTGCAGCTTATATAGCCTTGAGAGCGCGATCCCAGCCATTGCATTCTTAAACAGTAATGTGAGGGTTTTTTGAGTCAGTGTGCTGTCGAGGGTAACACCAAGGACAACTGTGGAGGGGGAGCGTGGGATAGGGGTACGGGAGGTGCTTGTTTTGAGTTCGACAAGAGTCGGGACATCGCGCCTTCCATGAAAGAATGTGATCTTTGATTATTTGGGTTGGTTTTAATGCACCATAATAACTCCCAGGCGGTAATCCAGTCGACCTCTCTTTGTGTTCTGCGTGCAAGGAAACGAATGTTTTCATGTGCTGTGAGTTGAGTGATGCCGTCGGCATAGGAGAGTGTAAGTGTGTTAGGGTATAGAGGTTCAGGTAAATCATTAGTGTAGAGTATGTATAGGGTAGGAGATAGGACAGAGCCTTGGGGAACACCCGCTTTTCAAAGTGAAATAGTCAAAATAGTTATCTCTGAATCGTATGCGCATCGTGCGGCCATCTAAAAAAATACATAATAATTTCATCATATTTAAAGTTAAATCAAAGGAGGTGCAAATCTTATATTTTAATCCATCATGCGAAACAGTGTCAAAAGCTTTTTCTACATCTTTGGCGACTAGGGAGGTGGTACAGTTCTGGGCCTTGTTGTACGTATATAATTCAGGATAGTCAAAACGTCTTGGGGAGAGCGTTGCTAACGGAATCCGAATTGTCTTTCGGTAAGTTATTAGTCTCGAGGTGAGTCTTTAGTCGCATATTTACAAGTCGTTCAAAGGTCTTACCCCAAAATTTCAAGGAGGCTAATTGGACTATAATTCTTGGGGTCAATCAAGTCTTTACCAGGTTTAGGTATGAGGCATGCAGTAGCAGATTTGAAGAATGGAGGGGAAAAATCTAGATGCAAGGGAAGCATTAAAGAAGTCAGTAATAGCAGAAACAACAGAGAGTGGAAGATGACGAAGGACAGAGTGTGAGAGACCAGAAGCACCTGGGGCTTTTTTGAGAAGGTGTGCTAATAGAGAATGAACATGGCTACAGAAAAGGAGAGTTAAGAGGATGCGTGGAGGAAAGTGTGTTTAGAGTTATGATAGGATCAGGATTTGTTAAATCTTCATGATTGGATGCCCATCGCTCAATGTCTAAAGTGTGTGCTAAGGCAACTGGGTCTGGAGGATTTGGGTGGAAGATGTGTTCCATATGTTCTTATATGTTTTTTATGTTCTTATGTCTTTGAAAATGTGGACAACCTCAGCAGGGTCAGAGATCTGTCTGTTATTGTGGGTGATATGGTTGAAACTTGTGGATGAAGGGGTGCCTGTGAGTCTCCAAATGAATGACCAGAATGCTTTGGGATCTCTTATACGCTGAGCATCCGCTGTGTTTATGATAAATTGCCAGTGTCTTGCGTGGTCATCTTCTAGGCTATGAATAATATGTACACGTAAGATAGTTAAACCCAGAGGATAATGTTTAATCTGTTTTTGGTTAGCTAGGAAACGGTGTCTATAACAAGTGAGCAAACGTTTTGTTCAATCTGAAGGGCGAAAAGAGTAACATACTTTGTAGTGTGTCATAGTACAGCCTCTGCTGCGGCTTGGGTAATGGACTGTTGAATGCGTTGAATTTGAGTATCTATGTCTGTCGTGTGTCGTGTAAATTTTCACAGCCATGCTGTGAGAATATGTAAATGGAAGGATAACAATTCATGTTTGATTGTGCCTTTAACAAGAATGCTACGCCATTCCAGTTATCGGCAGGTGATTGACGGCTGTGTATCCTAAGTGTCTGACACGTTGAAACATCACGCACACACGTGCTGTTTAATAACAACACGTCTGGTTGTTCAGATTCAACGAGGTCAGCAAGAATGTGTTTTTTTTGCGTTATAAACTCTTATGTTAAATTGAATAATCTTAAGGGCCATGGTTGGGGTTTCTTGATGATGGGGGATGTAAGTCTTTCTTATGTTTATCTGGATAGCCCATCATGATTGTACCATCAGCTAATCTGGTCTTGATCGGTTGTGTGTCTCTTCTACGGTTTCTGGATTCAGGACGGGAGGGAGGATGAGAGGGGGCGGGAGGAGGAGGTGAGAGGAAGAGTTAGGAAGAGAAGAGGAGGAGGTCGAGGGTTGGTTTATTAAGTGGTTAACTGTATCCAAAAAAGTGTTGAAGTTGGGAGAATCAATATAATTTGGTTTCATAGTAGGAGAGCGAGACTTATAAAAGGGAGTAGGAGAAGGATGAGTAGAGGCAGCACAATGTTGAGATGGTCCAGTGCTGGAGCCTGAGCTAGTAGAAGGAGTGGGAGGAAAGGATTGTGGCATGTGGGAGGGAAGAGGAGGATCTACCTAAGTAGAAGCATGGAGAGGAGTTTCTGGAGTGGAGAGAGAGGTGTTAGGAAAAGTTTCATCCTTGGGAAGAAAGAAATCAGGAGGGAAAATGATGGGGTCAAAATTGTTGACTTCTAGAAGATCATTTAGCATCGTGGGATAATTAGCATTTTTGAATGCTTTGTGACAGTAGACAGCAGTGAGTACAATGGTCTCAAGGATGTTGGATTGTTTGGTGGGAGAAGGAGCCGTGGGAAGGTTTGTTTGGGCAGCAGCAGCATAGGAAGGATAAGCTGTAGAGGTGGAAGCAGAAGGAACAGAAGTATTAGGTTGGTAAGTGGATGAGGATGTTGACTGTGCTTGTGAGCATGGAGTCAAGACTGGGTTTGGAAGGTTTAGAGGTTGGTCTTTTCGTAAGGAGGAAACATGTTCCTTACGTGAAGGGCATTGAAAAAAGTAGTAGAATGTGACTGAGAGCAGTGCAAGCATTTGGGAAGGTTGGTACATTTCTGCCATGTGTGGCCTGGAGAAGAACACTGAGAAACACAGCTGTTGCTGTTACAAGTATTCTTTGGATGACCAAACTCAAGGCATTTGTAGCACTGATGAATAGGAACATAGTTAGGGAGAAACAGTGAAGTAAGTGGAAGAAGGAAGTAGTTGGCTCGAACACCATGTTTGAACAACATATCAGCCTCATCTGGAGAACATCTGATCTTAAGAATGTTGGTACGTTCAGGGTGAAAAAGTTCCTCAACTGTGACCTGGTTTTGTAAGAAGATATCAGTTATCAAAGCGTCTTTGTCTTGGTTGTATTCATTAATCAATGTAGAGTCTACAAATTTTGTCACGCCTGTGCTCCTGGCCTTATGATCAGGAGCCCAATCGATAGTAAAACCTGCCTGAGAGAGCTTGTCTCGGACATCCTTACTAATGCAGAGGTCATAGTTCACAGGATCAAGATTTACTTTACAACCAGTATTGGTCTTGAAAATGTTTATCATGCGAGCCTGGGTAATGTTGAAAAAGGTGGAAGCATAGTCAATAGTATCCTTATCATCTTTAGAATACTTTAGCATAAGGGCCATTGTCGGAAAGCTGCCATGACGACAACAGCACAGGTAGGGATGCTGCATAAATCGTAAATGGCATCTATGGGGCATCAAGTGTATAGTCCTGAAGGGACATGTTTGTGTTGTGGAGTGTACATACCAAGATGAGGCTTCCCGTGCGTAAATCACAAGGAATCCAGCCATGGGCACCGACCAGACGAATACTCCCACCGACGCAGGAGCAGGTCCAGCCGATCCAGAAAAAAAGAAGAAAATTTTAGAGAGGAGAGAAAGGTGCTGGTGTCTCCAGAGCGATGTAGTCAAGCCGATCCACTGTGAGGGGATCTTTACCCACCTCAATGAAGAGGGCTTGACTGGCCTCTGAGGAGATTACGGCACAACAGAGAGCTAAACCCGTGTCACACACACAAAAAATATTGGTTAAAAAAAAGCTGTCTTATTCTCCGAGATGCTGTCACAACCGAACATGGGTATGAGGGTAACGGTGTGCCTGTAGATTACACATACACAGAGTGCAGAGGTGTGGAAGTGTAGCTTGTGAAGACAGTGAAGCCAGTTGGCAGTGGGAAGACTTCAACGAGCTGCAAGAGAGCAGAGGTCACGGTCTGCCCTAGGGCAGGCAGCCAGCGACGCACAGAATCTTGAAACCAAGATGAAGAATGTCCAGGATCAGCCAGAAAGGCAAGGTCCTCTTGAATCAGAAGTTCAGTGCAGTTTTTATCAGACTCAGCAACTACAATGAAAAGTAAAGAGCCTCTCCCAGCACGGGGATCGCAAGGCAACCAGTCAGGAGCAAGGCAACCAGTCAGGAGCAAGGCAACCAATCAGGAGCAGCAGCGTCTGTCCAATGCGGAAGCTAGCAGAGGACTGACCCCTAGACCAAGATCAGATCGGACTCACAGGTAAGTACCCACGAGGGGCGAGGGGCAAGTGGGGACAGTGCGAAGAATAGACGGTGAGAGGAATGTCTTGAGTCGAAGAGAGAAGAGTCAGGACTAGACCCAACTGCTAAGCCACAATAACGATAACAAAAGACGATGTAGATACAACAGGAGCTCTGCAGGCTCTGACTGCAACTTGCTGGACGAAAAATTGCTGCATCTTGATGTTGATTGGCGGCTGGCAGGAGCTGGAGGAGAGGTCAAGGGAGGCAAGCTTCTTGATTGGTCAGGTGTCGTTAATATGTGAGTCTGGAGTTACTTCGTTTCTTTAGTGAAGGAGGCATTCCTTATGTTGTGCATTTGTTGGAAGGAAACAATAAGTAGTCTTGTAATCTTAGGTCGAAATGCTGGGTTGGCTTGTAATTGGTCCAAGGTCATCTGGAGTGTAGTGAAGGAGCAGTGGGATCCTTTACGATTTGTAAACTTGACTGTTCTGTCGATTAATTTCTCGTACAAAGTGTCGACAGTCATGGTAGGTTCTTGGTCAGGAGTCGTATAAAAAGTTATATCTTTCCAGTACAGGTATTGATCTCGATGTTGGTCTTCTGTATTAATACGTCGAGAGATAGCTGGAGAGGTTTTTGTTGGTGGTTGCAGCATTGAAGGTGCTTTCAATGTTGGTGTCTCCGCTAGAGAGTGTGTAGAAGACTGTGGGAGAATCGTGGCTTCTGATTGGTCCATATGAGTAGTGGTGGGTGAAGGTGAAGGAGGTACGCCGCCACGACGAGCCAATCGACGAGCAGGAGGCGATCGACGAATACGACGAATAGAAGGCCTTGTTGGAGTGATGTCACTAGGTGTTGGAGCTGCTGATGCAGAAGTGTTGATTAGGTCCTTGGTGAATTTTAGTATTTCTTCCGAAGGTGGAGATGCTGGGAATATAAATGATGGCATATTATTTAGTACAAATAACTCGTTGATGGTCGAGTTAAATGATCCAGGTACAGCCATGTTCTGCATGTGGGCGTATAGTAGACAGTAGTGGATCTTGGTGACGTCACATGTTGGAGGAGTGATAATGGTGGAGGCTGGCTGTGTAGTGGCTTGTAAAATCTTGGATGTTGTAGATTGAATCTTGGCAATTGCAGCGTACGTAGGAGAGGTTCCAGATGACTTCTTTGTTTCTTCCTTTAGTTTCTTAGAAAGGATATCCTTTCGCACTGGACATTTGGCTGCAAGAGTATGGTGATCACTCTTACAGTTGATGCAAGTGGGAGCAGCAGTGGAAGTGCTAGAACGAAAGTCGTGTCCTGCAGACCCACAGGTGGAACATATCTTCTTATTCTTGACGTGGCAGTCGGCAGTAGAGTGACTGTACGAGTAACATGTCCAGCAAGGTGTTATGAACGTGAAGCGTTCAGGTTCAATCTGTCGAGGGTTGATATGGTAGTAAGAGATGGCCAGGCCATCAGACAGTGCTCTAGTCGCCATGGTAACGTCCAGGAATGTGACCTTGAGCATTGAGGAAGCGTTGGGAATCTTCACTACAGTGTCAATCTTGGCCCAGGTGTTGTGGTCTTCAATTGATGTCGTAATTTCCTGGATGGACATGTTCGTGATCAGCTTGTCAAGACGTTTCATAAACACTGAACGTTTTGCAAGCTAATGTATGGTGACGTGGAGATGGTGAAGCCACGGTCTTCTAAGGTCTTCATGGCAGTAGGTGTGAGCACCTTGTCAGCTTCAGTATCATCGAGAAAAGTGACGATGAAAGCTTCTTTTAGTGATGTGATCTTCGAGAACTTTGCATGAAGACACGTGTTGAGAGAAGCTGCAAGCTCAAGCTTCGTGGCGTCATCGACGACAGCAGACTTCGGCTTAATTCTCACACGATGAGACATCGTGGAGATGGTAGGTTCCCCTCCCCAACGGGGATCGTAGGGAGACAGAGTAGGGAAGACTTCACCTAGCTACAAGAGTGCAGAGGCCAACTGTCTGCCCTGGGGCAGGCAGCCAGCGACGCACCAAGTCCTGGAGCAGGATAAAGAGTTCCTCTTCTCTTGATTGTTCTTCGTTGCCTCGTGTCTGGGTCTGATCCTCCCAACCAGGAGCAGGTACGTCCTTCCAGTGCAGAAGCTAGTAGAGGAGTCCTGTCTATCTGATCTCTCCTGTATGTCTGTCTGATCTCCCCTAGACCAAGACTGTTGGAACTCTGTGCTCATCATTTACATGAAACCTCTTTTACGTGCCTTAAGGATTTTATGGAAAGGTACTCATTTAAAATTGAGTCTTCTCTAAAATTTTCTCTTATACGTTTGAAGATATATTTTTTCATTTATGTTAATGTAAAAATTAATAATTATATACCGAAAGAACATTAGAAAACTTATTTAATCTTATATTAACAAGCGCAATTTAATTTAGCCTAATCCAGCTAAATATATTTTAGATAAGTTTACTATTTTTTAATAATAAACAAACACAATGAAATATATTTTTTTTTCGTTAGGTTCAGAATGATTTCATGCGAAATTATTGCATAAACAAATTTCGCTTGCCTTATTCAGCAAGAAGAACGTTGCTATTTAAGCCAAAATCGCAAGTGTGTGTGTGTACACCAGAGATGGACCCCATCTATCTATCTATATATATATGTATATATATATATATATATATATATATATATATATATATATATATATATATATATATATATATAATATAATATATATATATATATATATATATATATATATATATATATATATATATTATATATATATATATATATATATATATATATATATATATAAATGCAATAAGGTCACAGTAAACAGGTGATATCACAATATGCAGAACAACTATAATGAAAAAACAGTGCAATTGCAAACGCTTTCGGGACTTCTCACATTATCAAGGAACTATAAAAATAAAACATCAACAGGAAGGCATATAAGGGCAAGACTACACCTCACAATCACGTGACAACACACGACTCTGAAACACAACTGAAGTTCTACCCAAGCATTAAGATTTTGTACTTGTCTAATGTTAAAAGTCTTAAGAAGAGAAGGCATATCAACCAAGTTTTGATGGTAAGGGAGAACCAACATATTTTTAGTTGAGTAAGGTTGGTTGTCCTTTTTATAATTGTAAAAAGTATTTCTGGCAATTTTAAAGGATTTTTCAATGAACTTTCTTGGATATTTTATATCATTAGCTATTTCATAAATTCGGGAGGTTTCTTCATCTATAAAATTTTGGATTACAAATACACAAAGTTCTCAAATATATTGATGAGAATACCCAAAGTTTAACTCTATCTTGATGTGAAAAAATAATAGTGTACATAGGTAAAGTTATTTTTGTTTGGGTTTTTTATAAATTTTAAATTTAAAATCATTGTTACCCTTAATAATTAAAACATCTAGGAAAGGCAGTGAGTTATTTTCTTCGAACTCAACAGTAAATTTATAGAATGAGCTAAAATATTTAATTTAACACGGAAATTGTTCATATCTATATTCTTAGGCATAAGACACAAAATATCACATTTCTATATACATAGTTCTAGAATTTCCCTAGTCTCTTCCCTTTTGTTTCAGCTGGATATAGCAAGGAATCAATGCTCCCGTTTGGAGAGCATGAAATTACATCATCAGAGGTTGTCCAGCGAGGGGGTCCTTTTGCACCATTTCTCTTTTGTATAGAGCCCAGGGAAAAACACAGGCAGACTGACCAACGAGTTAAAAAATCTGGTTCTTGGACGATGGCCACTAGCAGGCACAAAGGTGTCCCTCCTAGATGATCTTACACAGGTGATGACACGGGGACAGGAAATGGGTCTCGCCACAAATCCATCCAAATGTGAAATAATTTCAGTCAGTCAACAAGTGATAAATGCAGTGAGATCTAAACTACCAGGAGCATCAGTCATTGCCCCTACAAATTGCGTCTTGCTAGGAGCACCTCTGGGAAGCGATGCCATTGACACAATTCTCAGGAAGAAATTGGAAGAGTTGAGGAGAATAGAACAACGAATAGGCAAACTTGACACCAACGATGACTTTTGCCTTCACACAAAGTGCTTGAGTCTGCCCAGGTTGACATATTTCCTAAGATGTGCACTTTCATAAGATAACCCTATACTGCACGAATATGACAGTATCCTGAGGCAGATTTTTACAAAAGTATTTAACCTTACTCTAGAAGACAGGCAGTGGAACCAAGCTAGACTTCCAGTCAGACTAGGAGGCACTGGTGTCCGCAAGTCATCACAGATTGCGCTACCGGCTTTTCTGTCCTCATGCGTTGCTTCCAGAGGGCTTGTAGCAGCGATTCTCCCTGAATATCTTAGGGACAAGATTGGAGTCCAGAACCAAAAGTTCATTGACGGAGCCATGATTTGGGATAATCTAACGGGCTCTGAAACCAGACCTGCTCCCCCCAACAGCTACAAAAACATTTCGCACTGGGATAGCCCAATAGTGGAGAATTTAGCCTCAACAGATGCTTCAGAGTGTGTCATGGAAGGATAGATCCCGCCTCCTGGCAGTGAGAGCTCCTCTTTGCAGGGCTTTCTGTTGGCTATTCCAAACCCACCTTGGCACACGCCTCGACCCACAGACCATCCGCATTGGTGTTGCCCTTCAACTTGCCGTCCCTTTTCTCTCGCCGAACACAGTGTATTTGTGGAGTGAAGCAACAGACCGATTTGGGTACCATGGTCTTGTGTGCCGTAAATCTAAGGGAAAGATGCAATACATGAGGAGGTTAATAACATTATCAAGAGGAACCTCACAACAGCCGGATGTCCAGCAGAAAGGGGAGCCACTGCAACAGCAGATCGATGGCAGCGAAGGTCTGACGGCACATTTAAAAGCTGGACAGACGGTAAGCAGGTGGGTGGGATACACAGTGTATCTACCTTGCCTGTTACCTATCTCCAATCACCAGGAGAAGAGGGCAGCTCCCACTTCAGGGAGTCCCAAAAATCTGGAAAATATGAAAACTTGCCTTCATATAGTTGTTTCCAAAGGCTCAGAGCCTTTGGGCTCATCAGGGTAACTAGGGCCCCCAGGGAGCTAGTTTTCGTTCCAGCGACTCCAGGCGGCTTTTCAGAGGGGTAATGCCTGTTGTATTTTGGGGCACACGCCCCCCGCTCTAAGGAGCGGAGAGATTTTCACATTATAGTGACAAACACGTAACAATATGTACTAAAGTATCTCTCACACCTCTTTTGTACTGTATATGATCTTTGTCACCTTGTAACTCTTAAATCTTCTGTACCAATTTATAATAAAATCTTAACTATTGATTAAAAAAGAATGAAAGTGGGGTGGTAGGGAAGTGGAATTCAACGGCTTCAGGAGAAATCCAAATTTTCTCCCTTGAAGCTTTTTATCCATCCCGAGGCTATGGGTCCCACAATTTACACCAAGGGGAAACCCCATCTATTATCTATCTATCATTCAACACTTTCCCCTCACTCATACATAATCACTGTTTTTGCAGAGGTGCCCAGATACAGCAGTTTAGAAGTATATATAAAGATATATAACATATTCCTCCAATGCCAGTATATCAAAGCCTTCCTTAAAAGTGCAGGCATTGTACTTCCCATTTCCCGGGCTCAAGTCCGGCTATATTAAAAATAACCGGTTTCCCTGAATCCCTTCACTAATATTACCCTGCTCACTTCCAACACTCGTCGTCCAAAAACCATTCGTCTCCATTCCTCCTTTTTAAACACTCTCACGCAGGGTGCGGAAGTCAAAGTCCCTCTCCACAAAACCCCTTTCCCCCCTCCCCCCAACCCTTTTTTCGGGAGGACCCCTCCCCGGTTTCCCTTTCCCCTTACAGTTTCATACGCTTCCTGTCATTCTACTTTGTCTTTTTCTCTCTAAATGCCAAAACCACCTAAACCCCTTTTTTCAACCCTCTGCAAATTTTCAATTTATTAACTCCCCCCTTTCCCCCAAAATTTTTCCACACTCCCGAAATCTCTGCCTAATATTACCCCACACATTCCCCTTAGACGGACTCTCCACTGCCCCCAAAACCGCCTCCTCGCTGCATATTTACAACCCCCAAGCTTCAACCCATGAAGGTTTGGTACCAGTAACTTTTCAACATTCCTTTCTTTCCCTCCATGGATAACGTTTTTTGTCCCACAAATACCTAAATGCACCCCTCGCCTTTTTTCCTTCATCAATTTCTAGAAACCCACCTTCATAACCCATCCGCCTGACACGTCAACTCCCAAATATCTAAAAACATTTACTCCCCCTACCCCTCCCCCAATGTGCTTATAAAATTTTCTTTATCTAAATCGTTTGATACCCTTATCCCTTTACTCTTTCTATATTCATTTTAAATTTCCCTTTTACACACATCCAAATCCAAACCTTTGCACTTTTTCTTTAGAATTTTCCCAAGCACAATTTCACAGCAAAAAGAACTGGTAACCCCATTTTATACTTGATTCCCAAAATTTTTAAACCCACCCTTCTTCCCAACATCCTTATTTCTTTTTAAAAAACCCCATTATAAAAATTTTAAACAACCAGGTGACATTCACACCCCTGTCTAAAAAAAACAAAAAAGGCACAATACCGGGGACTGGAACGCTACACAAAAAACCCGCACAAAAAAGAGAAAAGCACGACGACGTTTCGGTCCGACTTGGACCTTTTTTACAAAGCACCCAACCAGAGTGGAGCAGGAGGGCTAATTAGGCGGGAGAGGTGGGGTAGAGTAGTAGTAGTACAAAAGGGTAAAAAACCCGACAAGTAAAATTTAAAGACAATGAGCAACACCCGGGCATCTCTATCGTAGACTTTCGCCACCAGCCAGCCACTGGAGGGGCGAAAGTCCACAACAAAGACCCCCGGGCCCCCAAGTGTTTTAAATTTCACAGTAAAAAGAGTATAGTAGTATGTAGAGAAAGGTGTAGTATATGGAAAGGGGAGAAGTGGGGAAAAGGGGAGAGAGCCAGTCAAATACAAGGAAAGGGGGAGCACTGAAAGAGTCTAGGTGCCCCAAAGGGAGAGCAAGCGCACAGAGGGGGCGGGGAAAGGGGAAAAATGGTGAAATAAATGAAGAAAAAACAAAAACCCCGAGAAGAAGAGAGAAAGACAACCCCGGGAAAAAAGAAAAGGGGAAAAGGGAAGGGGGAAAAAAAAAAAAGAAAAAATGAGGACTTTTATTTGGAGTTTTTTAAATGTAGTGGGGAGGAAGGCATCTACAGAGACGAAGTCAGGGCTAAGATTATAAAGGAAAATAATCTCCCTCTTTTCTCACACCCAACCTAAGCCCATTTCCTTTAAAAAACTTAAGCTTTGTAATTTACTTCCTATTGTAACATCTCCAATTCTCCCCTATCACTCTATCATAGCCTTTTCAAACCCAAAAATGCAAAAAAAATTTTTTTTCCCTCCTTTAATAAAAACATTTTTTTAAAATCCTTTTCCCCACTCAAAACCTCCTTGCCCATCTGAAACCCTGCTCTCTGTATTACCTCAAATTATTTCAAAAATAACCCTACCGTACATGTACCGGTATCCCATAAACTTTTTCCCCTATAATTTTGAAATTTTTTTGCCCCCCTTCCCTTTTTATAAAAGGGACTATATATGCTATCTGCCAACCCTGGTCCCTTTCCCCCTCTTTCTTATTTGTTAAAAAAAAATACCAAACCCACTCCAACACTATATCTCCCTGATGAAAATGTATACTTCTTTTCACAGCAAAAAATTAAAAAAAAAAAAACATGACCCCATAATTGAGAACTTCTCTCAGACTCGGTTCAAAAAATGATACGGAGGAGCTTTTTGTTAATGACAAATAGCCCCTGTATTCTCCTGTACATATGGCAAATGCAAAACCAAATAAATTTATTTTAACAATTATTTTCACTCTTGAAAGTCATTGTAAATTATTCACAAAACTTTTTAGAAGTCAAAAAAAAAATTTTTGAGCATAATATTTTTTACTCCCAGAGTTCTTCAATCCCTGGGGACCGCCCCTGTGCCCCTTCATTTCACCTTCCCCTTGCTCCTGTCGGGCAATTCCCCTGTGTTACTTTTCACTTTCCCCTTTAAATTTCCCTCTTAATTTTCACGTTGGTTCCCCTACACCTTCACTTGCAGTTAAATTTTTAAAAACCACTTGTAAATCTTTAAAGGAAGTCCCCCTGTAAAAAATTAGTAAATGAACGGATTGTTACAGATCAATGGTTTAAACAACGCACTCTTGTAAAAACAATTTTCACCATATGAATAAACATATATTTAAACAACTTAATTTCCTAAAATAACTAACTTAGCAGAATATACCCTGTTCATTTTCATATTAAGGTCAATGCTTGAAAGAAAATGACTTAACAAAAATGGTGTTCATATTTGATTAAAGGTGAGTGTAAAAGAAACGAGAGAGCGATGAGGTTGTTGCCACCAGTTATTTTCAGGGTTGATTTATGCTCTTGACCCACCCATATCTTTTTCAAAGGCTTTTTTGATTTTTATCTGCGGGATGATCATATTTCTTTTTAAAACCGAGTACAGTGTTTTTTCTCCCACCACTTGATCAGGCAGTCCCCCTTAACACTCTAAGACGAAAAAAATATTTTTAACACATATGTCAGTTAGGAAAAGTGACACCATACTAAATTTAAAATTTTCGGGACTGTCAACCGAAAAGTTGTTCGAGTTACCCAAACCCCGCCACCGAAAGGGCAGTGGTTTGTCTTTTGGTCCCCTTACCTCAAAGGGTCGTAGGCAGGATATTACCCTTTTAATTTAGACTGTTGCAGGTAAAAATTTTTTAATATAGTAAAAAACCCTTTCAACACTTTGGGAAACGTTGGGTAAATTCCATAAATAAAGACTGACTCTTTGATATAATTTGACAAAAATGAATGATGTCACTGAGTCTTTCTTAACGAGGAGTGAATCTAAAAATTGATGTGTGGTCTTAGATAACGATGTGTGATACTGTGATCTTAGGGAAAGGATGTCACCATGGATTTCATACAAGGTGTTGATGTACTTTTGTTTGAACAAAAGTACTGTTACAGAGCAAAACTTCTGACAGCTTTGTGTGATGAAAAAGCAGCTTATCCTTTATTTATAAAACTCTGTAAACCAATTATTTAAAAATAAAATAATAATAAAATAATAAAAAAATAATAAAATAATAATAAAAATAAAAATAATAAAAAATAATAATAATAAATAATTCATATTTTTACAAGTCAGTACATGTAGACATTTTTTGGACTATATGGCACCCAGGGACCAAATACTGCTCGTGAAAGGCAGCAGGAAAAAAATATTTAATATTAATATTTTATTATATTAAAAAATTTTATTATTTTATTATTTTATGTTAAATTTTTATTATTATTTTTTATTATTATTTTATTATTATTATTATTAATTTTTATTTTTTATTATTGGTAGGTAGTGTATAGAGCAAAAGCCTGCACCACTGCAGCCTCAGAGTTTTTGAGTTTTCCAACCCTGCCACGTGGGGGTGGGTTTGTCTTTAAAGGCCACCACCCACTTATGTGTTTTGATGCTTTCCCCCGGTCATGTATCCAGGAGTCCATCTGTGTCCCCTCAGTATTCTCCCTTCCCACTCCCTATCCTACACCGAAACTTACTTTGTCAGGTTAGTGTAGGAAACCCCCTGGGGCCCCGGGTACTTTCCCTTTCCCGGGGCTGGAAATTTTTTTCGATTTTTGATACCTCACCCGTCCCCCCCTGAATCAGCAAATCCCACCCAGGTCGTGGTTCCAAGTTTCATCCATACCCCTTCACCACTTCCCTGATGTCACAGTCCCGCCCGGGCCCTGGCTCCCGGGATTCACTCTTCACCTTCCCTGAGGTCAGTAATCCCACTCCAGGCCCCTGGTCCAAGTATTTACCCCTTACCACTTTCCCGAGGTCAGCAAATCCCCCCCCAGGTCCGTGCTCAGGTTTCACCCTTCACCCCTTTTCCAAATCAGTAAGTCCCCCCCAGGTTTGGCTCCCGGTACACCCTTCACCACTTTCCCCGATGTCAGCAATTCCCCCCCAGGGCTTTGGGGTCCAGTATTCACCCTTCACCACTTCCCGGGTCAGTAAATCCCACCCAGGTCCTGCTCCAAGTATTCACCCTTCACACTTTTTGAGGTCACAAGTCCCACCCCAGGTCCGGGGCCCAGGTATTCACCCTTTTACCACTTCCCCTGGGTCAGTAAAATCCCATCCCCCGGGCTGTGGGTCCAGGTATTCACCCTTCACCCCTTTTTGAGGTCAGCGTTTTAGTCCCCTTAAAGCAGTCCCTATAGGGTTTTACACCAAGTGTAGTAATTAGGTTCAAGTTCAGCAAAAGACAATTATATAAATGGCCCCACACAAAACTCTTGACTCACACAAGTATCTGGATGTACAACTCACTAACACATTACACCGAGTTTACACAGTGAGTTTATATCGTCTCAACAAAGACTTCACACAATACAGTGTAGAGATACAAACTAACATAGTCTCCAGTGTTGGACAAATTCATTCACGTCTTAGACTGCAGAAGCAACCCTCGCCCTCACACTGAGCGCTAACACTAAACATACTAAAGTAATAACGCCGGTTAAAATATATACATTATTTCATGATCTTTCCTTTATGAAAATTATTTTCAATATTTGTGTAAAATGTCTTTATTTAGGTGCATATCACAACTGTTGTTATGAGAGAACAGAAGTGTGATTCTCTGTTTATAACCGTCAAATATTTGCGTACTATTAAAATTACTGAAGCAGTGCTGATGAAGAATAATAATATGAGTTTTAATTACATCTATTCGTTAGTAAACATCGCTCTTCGCAAGTCTTGTTTTCGTGTCACTCTTTGTTTCTAATATACTGCAACAGTAGCCAGACACAGTGTTAGAATTGTAAAATATTTTTTAAGCAATATGAACAGTACATGTTTGTGTATTGTCTGTTGAGTATACCAGGAAATGTGTATATCACAATTGTGATTTACAAAGTGATGTGAAAGACGAAGGTTAAGTAATGAAGAACAGAGGCTGAAAAGGGAGGGATGTATGAATCAACATAACTTAGCACAAGTTAAACATAAAAAGTGTATTGTTGTAAAATAATATGTTTTGTTGAAAGTTTTACGAAGGTACAGTACAGCAAGACGTAAGTGAATAAAACAGCGGTATAGGAGACAAACATTGACTCGAATTTACCAGGTTGAAGAGTAGGCTGATAAAAATATTTATTGTCAGATCGAGACTACCATGATAGTCAGTTTTATTCCTGGAGAGATATTATTTTTGTGTGTATGTATTATGTTATTTGTATTAATATCATATAGAGGAGATAAGTGTGGAGGAGAGTGGGACATGAATTCTGAGAATTGTTAAGTGAATGTTTTGGGAATTTTGAGTCGACATAATTGTTTTGGGAGACACAAATGACACTATGGAGAAACTGTTGTGGAAGGTGTAAAGGAAATTACAACATAAAATAACACTACATCATCATAAAGTAACAAGAATGGTAACTTACAAGAAAATAAAGTGACAAGCAAGAACAGTTCAGTGACATAAAAAAGGCATAGTAAACCACAAGTGCAGTATATACAGAAGAACAATACAGTAATACAAAAGAACAATACCGACATAATGAAACAATGCAGTAAGTACATAAGTATAATAACTTTAAAAAATGCTGTTACACAAGTCAGTACAGTAAAAATGACAAGCATGAAATTGTCATTGGGTCAGGTCAGGTTTGGCTTAGTAACAATAAATCCGAGTGCAGCATACAACAACACACGAGAACAGTACCGTAAAACACAAGAAACAATACAGTAACATAGAACAGAAGAGCAACACTTAAGTATCGTACATTAACAAACAAACAACAATAGAGTAAAACAACTGGAACAGAAGGTTAACAATCTAGTAAATAAGAGATCAGTGTACAAGACATTAAAAAGAACACCAGCCAAGTTATTAGATGGTCGCTGATATTTCTTTTTTGAGGAGGTCGAGTGTCGGAGCTTGAAGATTCTATTTTCTCCACATGGAGTTTATTGTTTTGTTTGAAGATGTCAGAGAAGTGAAGATGTGAAAAAAGTGAGGGAGACATATTTAATACTTATTTCCTGGCAACTCTTTATCTTTCATAAGATAATTGTAAACGTCATACTTAAGCGGTTGTAGAGATGAACGTATTTATCAGGCCATTTGCGGTAAAGCATGAAATTGTCATTGGGTCAGGTCAGGTTTTGGCTTAGTGACATGTTTGGAATCATTCTGTCCCTCACTTCTATCAAATAACATCAGTACCGGAGGATGCAAAGCGGGCGATAACTAAAGCAGATTAAAATCTATAATTCACGTTCATTGAACTGTGTGTCCAGTTTATTAGGTAACCCTGAAGGGAGGCTTAAAAAATTTGCTGAATTATTTTTAGTTATCTCGTAAGTCGGATCTTTAAGAAGTTGCATGATTTTTTCATCTTCGTCCAATTGTTATAAATTTCTCTCATAACTCAAGAACGCCTCATCCAATCGGCTTCAAACTTTTAATGTTTTTGTGGAAAATTTTCTAGGGGTGATTACCTGTATGTACCTCAACATTATATACATACAAGTAATCTTATTGGGAGACCATATTGTTTACCGTAGTCACCCCGTGTAGACATGTGAGAAAACTTAACCACCCCTGGTCATGGCAGGTGGTCCCTTCGACCTCACAATCTTATCCATATCTATCCGAGACCAGTATGGATTGGATAGCACCCACAAGTACGGTGCTACTAATTAATTGTGGACTGTATAGATTATATTAGTGTAACTGAATGAAGGGGGGGGGGTAGGTTACACATGGATATATCCATCAAGGAAAAACACTTGTACATAATCTCTCCACTTACCAGATATTCTCTGGTGGTCACTTGATGTAGCTGGATCATCACTCATAAACCTATCCAATTACAACATACCTAACTGGCCAGTATCAGTCTGCTATAACTAGAAGGGTTACTAACTGTGGGTGATGATACTCCTTATTTCCTCCATTCACCATCTCATTTCGATGTCCTGCTACACCGACACGGTTCTCATTCCAGCAGGACGAGGTATCCGTTGGTTTGTCCCGGTTTAGAAGTCGTGACTCAATGAACTTCATTTTCCTCGTCCCGGGAAACGAAGGTCTTACGTGTTCACTCGGAGCAAGGCGACTTGTTTCACTTCACGCATTCTCTTAACTTAGCGTTATTATCATTAATTACATTACAATTCACAAGACGATTTAATGTCTCATAATTATTATACACATTAGAGATCACTCATTAAGATCTGAGACCGATGAGTGGTGATTAAACTAAGGGTAATTTTCCCCGGGACACAGTCCATGGTGATGCGCCAGTCACCCGGTCCTACCCTTATTCACTCATTTTACCACTTTATTATGGTGGTCCCGTAAATCACGTTCCCACTCTCCACCAGGAACAATTATGGCGCTTCCTATTATGAAATGAGGCCTATATTAATCCTTATGCTGCCGTGAACGCCAATTTCCTGGTTCCATGCTTTTCCAGCCTCCTCACTACATTCGAAACACTGCCCCCTCTCCCATGCCCCGAGTCGACCTCTACCCCCGCACATCCGCACATACGCAAAGGGAACTCTTGGTTCTGTCCTATTGTCAAATACATTTTTGACTCATATCAACACATTAAATATAAAACTCTTGGTTATGTCCTATTGTCAAATACATTTTTGACTCATATCGACACATTAAACACCAAAGCTATAGCTTCGGAAAATCAAAAAAATTTCCACACTGCGGCCGGGCGGAGGTCATTGCTAGACGACTTACATAATGTGGAGTACAATTTTCCAATCTTCACTGGCCACCTGGCTTGGGAACTCCAACGTTGGTATTTACATAATCACCCATTAATTCTTTCCACCTGTTAACTCCTCAGGTAGGGCTCCATCCAAAGCACACTCAAGCCTCCATGCTTCTGGTATTAACAATTTCCCTCTTATTGTAAGGTGTGACACTAAGTCAATGCTCTCGGGGTTAATTTATTGGGCATACTGGAATTATGAGACTTTAACAATATCAAGTCTCTCTCAGTATCCCAAGTCAGCCCCAGCACATTACTGCATATAGGCACTTCAACTCCATGGCCATCCATATTTATTGATCCCTCAAAATGGACTAATTACTGTTCCATTCTCTCAGGAGCATAAGCCTTTGCTCCCTGGATTAATTTATTGGGCATACTGGAATTATGAGACTTTAACAATAACAAGTCTCTCTCAGTATCCCAAGTCAGTCCCAGCACCTTACTGCATTATTTCATTAACCCCTTCACATATCCTCATTAGTTCCTCTTCAGTTGACGTCACACCCGGAAATTGTCCACATAAGATTATTAACCCAATTACTTCGCTCAGTGGACCACCTGTGCACTTAAGGTGTGCATTTATCGTCGCCTGAAGTAAGAACAATTTATTATTTAACTGTTTATTAATTATATCATTATAAGCATTCAACAATTTTGGTGTCTTGCTCAGTTCGCAGAGCTGGGCCCTTTAACTGTCCATACGCCATCCTATAATTAGTAGGTAATTCTGGACGGTCGAGCTTCCACGGAAGTCGCACCCAGTAATGTCCAGATTCAAATTTAACATCCTTCAGGTATTGTTCCTGAGTAATGGAATCATTTGGACTTTCCTCATTTATATTAATCCCTATGCTGTCCAGCTTCCACAAATTAGACTGGTTGAACATCATACTCGATAGAAGAATACTTGTACTGGGTTGACCTTTTATGAGCAAGACACCGTGACTGTATTCACTACTTCTAGTCATTATTACTAGGCGGTAGTCTGCCATATATTACATGGCCCGTACCAGTGTTGAGGAGAGTGACGCCGCATGCTTTTAGATTTATGCCCTTTATCCTGAATTATTACATCCAACGCCGGCAAGGCTACCTCAGCTAGGCCATCATTATTGCCATTAGCTGCAACCTTCACATCAGTCACTGTAGTGTCAGGGTTATTAACATTATCATTATTGTCACCATTATTATAAGAATCACATACAACCCTGCACATAACTGTATGGTGCTTTCCCTTGTTGCATTGATAGTAAATGTTCAATTTGGTATGACAATCCTTTACATTATGATTGTCTAGACATCTGATAAATCTGTCAAGTTCTTTCATCCTCTCCACTTTAATATCCCATGAATTATAGGCATTACAATTTTTAGTGAAATGAGTACCCTGGCAGAAGAGGCAGTCTCTCTTTTCCTTGCCTGACCTCTTATTAACTGGGTTACACTTACTGAGGTACTTATTCCTCTTACCTTGATGTGAGGAACCACCATTACTGATTCCTGACTTGATATGTGCCTATTTAACTCTTAACTATGATTATTACCACTGGGATTATTTTTCCCTTTTGAGACTTGACAGATACTTCAGAGTCATTATGTGTTATATCCTTAGAACTGTTTGGCTGACTGGTCTGAAATTGAACAATTAATTCCTGCCGACCTAGTCTGATTTCCTCCAGACCGTACTCTGGATGTTTTGGCAAACCCACCCTTTGCATTAATAGGTTGATCAACTGCCTGGCTTAAACCCTTTAATTTAATCAAAGCCTTACTTTTACAAGACAGTTTTTCTTCCAATTCGTTATGTTGATTAATTAAAACATTCATTTCCATTCCATCTGCACAATTCTCCAGCAGATCTCTTTCACAGTCTTTAAACCACAATTTGTACCAATCAAATCTACTCTCTAAAGCATCTAAATATAACTTTAATTCATTAGGGTTCAGGGTTCTTTGATTCACTAAATCAAATGCCTTCGTCACATGGCTTTTAATAGCCTGTAATGATGCTTTCATTACTCTAAAATTCACGGACTTGTCAGCCACATTAACTCCATCAGATCCAGTCATGGTTAGAGAATTATTAATCACCAATTATACAACTTAAGTAGGCGCCTTATAAGAGAAATTCTTGCACTTTACTCTTGTATAAATCCTAGCCACACATGTGCTAGCTAATTATCATCCACCACACTATCGATTAAACTTGTGTACCCTATACCCACTTCCTTCAATCAGTCACTTAATTATTAAGTAATTAATTCAATTAATTTTTTCACTGATTGCATCCGGTACAGGAAGGACCAGCGGGCAGATGTGGAAAATTTTCTAGGGGTGATTACCTGTATGTACCTCAACATTATATACATACAAGTAATCTCATTGGGAGACCATTTTATTTACCGTAGTCACCCCGTGTAGACATGTGAGAAAACTTAACCACCCCTGGTCATGGCAGGTGGTCCCTTCGACCTCACAATCTTATCCATATCTATCCGAGACAAGTATGGATTGGATAGCACCCACAAGTACGGTGCTACTAATTAATTGTGGACTGTATAGATTATATTAGTGTAACTGAATGAAGGGGGGGGGGGTAGGTTACACATGGATATATCCATCAAGGAAAAACATTTGTACATAATCTCTCCACTTACCAGATATTCTCTGGTGGTCACTTGATGTAGCTGGATCACTCGTAACCTATCCAATTACAACATACCTAACTGGCCAGTATCAGTCTGCTATAACTAGAAGGGTTACTTAACTGTGGGTGATTGATACTCCTTATTTCCTCCATTCACCATCTCATTTCGATGTCCTGCTACACCGACACGGTTCTCATTCCAGCAGGACGAGGTATCCGTTGGTTTGTCCCGGTTTAGAAGTCGTGACTCAATGAACTTCATTTTCCTCGTCCCGGGAACGAGGTCTAACATGTTCACTCGGAGCAAGGCGACTTATTTCACTTCACGCATTCTCTTAACTTAGCGTTATTATCATTAATTACATTACAATTCACAAGACGATTTAATGTCTCATAATTATTATACACATTAGAGATCACTCCATTAAGATCTGAGACCGATGAGTGGTGATTAAACTAAGGGTAATTTTCCCCGGGACACAGTCCATGGTGACGCGCCCGTCACCCGGTCCTACCCTTATTCACTCATTTTACCACTTTATTATGGTGGTCCCGTAAATCACGTTCCCACTCTCCACCAGGAACAATTATGGCGCTTCCTATTATGAAATGAGGCCTATATTAATCCTTATGCTGCCGTGAACGCCAATTTCCTGGTTCCATGCTTTTCCAGCCTCCTCACTACATTCGAAACACTGCCCCCTCTCCCATGCCCCGAGTCGACCTCTACCCCCGCACATCCGCACATACGCAAAGGGAACTCTTGGTTCTGTCCTATTGTCAAATACATTTTTGACTCATATCAACACATTAAATATAAAAACTCTTGGTATGTCCTATTGTCAAATACATTTTTGACTCATATCGGACAATTAAAACACCAAAGCTATAGCTTCGGAAAATCAAAAAAATTTCCACACATGCGGCCGGCGGAGGTCTTGCTAGACGACTTACATAATGTGAGTACAATTTTCCAATCTTCACTGGCCACCTGGCTTGGGAACTCAACGTTGGTATTTACATAATCACCCATTATATTCTTTCCACCTGTTTAACTCCTCAGTAGGGCTCCATCCAAAGCACACTCAAGCCTCCATGACTTCTGGTATTAACAATTTCCCTCTTATTGTAAGGTGTGACACTAAGTCAATGCTCTCGGGGTTAATTTATTGGGCATACTGGAATTATGAGACTTTAACATATCAAGTCTCTCTCAGTATCCCAAGTCAGCCCAGCACATTACTGCATATAGGCACTTCAACTCCATGGCCATCCATATTTATTGATCCCTCAAATGGACTAATTACTGTTCCATTCTCTCAGGAGCATAAGCCTTTGCTCCCTGGATTAATTTATTGGGCATACTGGAATTATGAGACTTTAACAATAACAAGTCTCTCTCAGTACCCAAGTCAGTCCCAGCACCTTACTGCCATTTTTTCATTAACCCCTTCACATATCCTCATTAGTTCCTCTTCAGTTGACGTCACACCCGGAAATTGTCCACATAAGATTATTAAACCCAATTACTTCGCTCAGTGGACCACCTGTGCACTTAAGGTGTGCATTTATCGTCCCCCTGAAGTAAGAACAATTTATTATTTAACTGTTTATTAATTATATCATTATAAGCAATTTAACAATTTTGGTGTCTTGCCAGTTCGCAGAGCTGGGCCCTTTAACTGTCCATACGCATTCCTATAATTAGTTTGGTAATTCTGGACGGTCGAGCTTCCACGGAAGTCCCCACCCAGTAATGTCCAGATTCAAATTTAACATCCTTCAGGTATTGTTCCTGAGTAATGGAATCATTTGGACTTTCCTCATTTATATTAATCCCTATGCTGTCCAGCTTCCACAATTAGACTGGTTGAACATCATACTCGATAGAAAGAATACTTGTACTGGGTTGACCTTTTATGAGCAAGACACCGTGACTTTTATTCACTACTTCTAGTCATTATTACTAGGCGGTAGTCTGCCATATATTACATGCCCGTACCAGTGTTGAGGAGAGTGGGCGCCGCATCTTTTAGATTTATGCCCTTTATCCTGAATTATTACATCCAACGCCGGCAAGGCTACCTCGCTAGGCCATCATTATTGCCATTAGCTGCAACCTTCACATCAGTCACTGTAGTGTCAGGGTTATTAACATTATCATTATTGTCCCCCATTATTATAAGAATCACATACAACCCTGCACATAACTGTATGGTGCTTTCCCTTGTTGCATTGATAGTAAATGTTCAATTTGGTATACAATCCTTTACATTATGATTGTCTAGACATCTGATAAATCTGTCAAGTTTTTTTCATCCTCTCCACTTTAATATCCCCTGAATTATAGGCATTACAATTTTTAGTGAAATGAGTACCCTGGCAGAAGAGGCAGTCTCTCTTTTCCTTGCCTGACCTCTTATTAACTGGGTTACACTTACTGAGGTACTTATTCCTCTTACCTTGATGTGAGAACCACTATTACTGATTCCTGACTTGATATGTGCCTATTTAACTCTTAACTATGATTATTACACTGGGATTATTTTTCCCTTTTTTAGACTTTACAGATACTTCAGAGTCATATGTGTTTTTATCCTTAGAACTGTTTGGCTGAAATGTCTGAAATTGAACAATTAATTCCTGCCGACCTAGTCTGATTTCCTCCAGACCGTACTCTGGATGTTTTGGCAAACCCACCCTTTGGCATTAATAGGGTTTATCAACTCCTGGCTTTAAACCCTTTAATTTAATCAAAGCCTTACTTTTACAAGACAGTTTTTCTTCCAATTCGTTATGTTGATTAATTAAAAAAATTCATTTCCATTCCATCTGCACAATTCTCCAGCAGATCTCTTTCACAGTCTTTAAACCACAATTTGTACCAATCAAAACTACTCTCTAAAGCATCTAAATATAACTTTAATTCTTAGGGTTCAGGGTTCTTTGATTCACTAAATCAAATGCCTTCGTCACATGGCTTTTAAAAAGCCTGTAATGATGCTTTCATTACTCTAAAAAATTTACGGACTTTTTCAGCCACATTAACTCCATCAGATCCAGTCATGGTTAGAGAATTATTAATCCCAATTATACAACTTAAGTAGGCGCCTTATAAAAGAAATTCTTGCACTTTACTCTTTATAAATCCTAGCCACACATTTTGCTAGCTAATTATCTTTCCCCCACACTATCGATTAAACTTGTGTAACCCCTATACCCCCTTCCTTCAATCAGTCACTTAATTATTAAGTAATTAATTCAAATTTAATTTTTTCACTGATTGCATCCGGTACAGGAAGGAACAGCGGGCAGATGTGGAAAATTTTCTAGGGGTGATTTCCTGTATGTACCTCAACATTATATACATACAAGTAATCTCATTGGGAGACCATTTTATTTACCGTAGTCACCCCGTGTAGACATGTGAGAAACTTAACCACCCCTGGTCATGGCAGGTGGTCCCTTCGGGCCTCACAAAACTTATCCATATCTATCCGAGACAAGTATGGATTGGATAGCACCCACAAGTACGGTGCTACTAATTAATTGTGACTGATAGATTATATTAGTGTAACTGAATGAAGGGGGGGGGGTAGGTTACACATGGATATATCCATCAAGGAAAAACATTTGTACATAATCTCTCCACTTACCAGATATTCTCTGTGGTCACTTGATGTAGCTGGATCACTCGTAACCTATCCAATTACAACATACCTAACTGGCCAGTATCAGTCTGCTATAACTAGAAGGTTACTTAACTGTGGGTGATTGATACTCCTTATTTCCTCCATTCACCATCTCATTTCGATGTCCTGCTACACCGACACGGTTCTCATTCCAGCAGGACGAGGTATCCGTTGGTTTGTCCCGGTTTAGAAGTCGTGACTCAATGAACTTCATTTCCTCGTCCCGGGAACGAGGTCCCAACATGTTCACTCGGGGCAAGGCGACTTATTTCACTTCACGCATTCTCTTAACTTAGCGTTTTTATCATTAATTACATTACAATTCACAAGACGATTTAAAAGTCTCATAATTATTATACACATTAGAGATCACTCCATTAAGATCTGAGACCGATGAGGGGGTGATTAAACTAAGGGTAATTTTCCCCGGGACACAGTCCATGGTGACGCGCCAGTCACCCGGTCCTACCCTTATTCACTCATTTTACCACTTATTTCGGTGGTCCCGTAAATCACGTTCCCACTCTTCACCAGGAACAGTTACGGCACTTCCTATTATGAAATGAGGCCTATATTAATCCTTAGGCCGCCGTGAACGCCAATTTCCTGGTTCCATGCTTTCCCAGCCTCCTCACTACATTCGAAACACTGCCCCCTCTCCCATGCCCCGAGTCGACCTCTACCCCCGCACATCCGCGCATGCGCAAAGGGAACTCTTGGTTCTGTCCTATTGTCAAATACATTTTTGACTCATATCGACACATTAAACACCTATTAGGCGCTATAGCTTCGGAAAATCAAAAAAAATTCCACAGTTTTAGTATGATAACGAGAATCATATTCATGGTACAATTGGCATGCTAACATGTCCTATGACAAAAGTTATTGAAACCATTAACACCATCCTGGAATGGCTGAAATATCTTTCAAATCACTGAGTTGCTAAGCTTCAAACCTTCACAAAAGCTGCCATCTAATTCGATGACGTTAAAGAGTGAAATGTAAGTGTAGCTGCAGATTTGACCGTTTGTGTAAAAAAGCATTGGGAAATTTTATTCTCCTTCAGCATCATAAACACACACGAACACACATTCTGGGATTATTTACCATCCTGGATTTATCCTGAGTACTTAAGAATTAATAAGCAAGATAATTCTCTAAATTTTTAGGTAACTTTTTTTACGAAACATTTCTCCTACACAAGATCATTGATGCTGCCTCCTCTGTATTACACTGAAGAAGTCTACCAGCACTGTCTTCTTGCACATCTACTCTCATGTGAAGTCAACATGTTTCGGAATAAAGATACGTTGCAGCTGCATATGTGTCTTACTTATCTACTTGTCGGTGTTGTATACCATTATAATATTCATACTTAAGTATTATCCAGGTGTTTCATCGTATACTACGACAATGTTTATCTTCCGTCCAGCTGATCAAGAGTTTCTTCAACGTTCTCTCTCATTACATTTATTCTAGTCCTGCTTTTCATTTGATGTTTTTTTACTCCCTCTAACCCAGTGGTTCTGAACCTTATTGGAGGTACTGAACCCCACAAGTTTCATCTGTGCATTCACCGAACCTTCGTAATTGGAGAAACGAAATATGATTTCTTCAAAATTTGATTACAAAGACTTTGCTGTTGTCTTTCAGAGAAAAGTTCAGAAATATGCGGCTTCACCTTGGCAAGTTATACTCTCATATCATTTTCGCAAAAAGAGTCTGTTCCTTGTCTTCGTTTTGATGTCTACCATCCTGGAAAGGTATTGCTGGCAAAGATACGCTGTAACAAATGGCGTGAGTATCTCGAGGGTTTTCATAGCAATAAGAGGCTACGCTACAATATGGCGACAAAAAACGTTGAGAGCGTTGTTATTCTGAAGAGTTGCTGTTGAACCTGACTCTGTTGATGTTCATTGATTTCGTCGAGGAACTGCATCATTGACATCTGCTAGTGAGCTGTACACCATGGTACTTGTGATGGTGAGTTGTACACCATGGTACTTGTGTTGGTGAGTTGTACACCATGGTACTTGTGATGGTGAGTTGTACGCCATGGTACTTGTGCTAGTGAGTTGTACACCATGGTACTTGTGTTGGTGAGTTGTACACCATGGTACTTGTGCTAGTGAGTTGTACACCATGGTACTTGTGATGGTGAGTTGTACACCATGGTACTTGTGCTGGTGAGGTTGTACGCCATGGTACTTGTGCTAGTGAAGTTGTACACCATGGTACTTGTGCTGGTGAGTTGTACACCATGGTACTTGTGATGGTGAGTTGTACACCATGGTACTTATGCTGGTGAGTTGTACACCATGGTACTTGTGCTGGTGAGTTGTACACCATGGTACTTGTGCTGGTGAGTTGTACACCATGGTACTTGTGCTAGTGAGTTGTACACCATGGTACTTGTGCTGGTGAGTTGTACACCATGGTACTTGTGATGGTGAGTTGTACACCATGGTACTTATGCTGGTGAGTTGTACAAAATGGTACTTGTGCTGGTGAGTTGTTCACCATGGTACTTGTGCTAGTAAGTTGTACACCATGGTACTTGTTCTAGTGAGTTTTGCACCATGGTACTTGTGCTAGTAAGTTGTACACCATGGTACTTGTTCTAGTGAGTTTTGCACCATGGTACTTGTGCTAGTAAGTTGTACATCATGGTACTTATGCTAGTGAGTTGTACATCATGGTACTTGTGCTAGTAAGTTGTACATCATGGTACTTGTGCTAGTGAGTTGTACATCATGGTACTTGTGCCAGTAAGTTGTACATCATGGTACTTATGCTAGTGAGTTGTACACCATGGTACTTGTGCTAGTGAGTTGTACATCATGGTACTTGTGCTAGTAAGTTGTACATCACGGTACTTATGCTAGTGAGTTGTACATCATGGTACTTGTGCAAGTAAGTTGTACATCATGGTATTTATGCTAGTGAGTTGTACATCATGGTACTTGTGCTAGTAAGTTGTATACCTTGGTACTTGTGCTGGTGAGTTGTACACCATGGTACTTGTGCTAGTGAGTTGTACACCATGGTACTTGTGCTAGTGAGTTGTGCACCATGGTACTTGTGCTAGTAAGTTGTACACCATGGTACTTGTTATGGTGAGTTGTGCACCATGGTACTTGTGCTAGTGAGTTGTACACCATGTTACTTGTGCTAGTGAGTTGTACACCATGGTACTTGTTCTAGTGAGTTGTGCACCATGGTACTTGTTCTAGTGAGTTTTGCACCATGGTACTTGTGCTAGTGAGTTGTACATCATAGTACTTGTGCTAGTGATTTATACATCATGGTACTTGTGCTAGTAAGTTGTACATCATTGTACTTGTGCTAATGAGTTGTACATCATGGTACTTGTGCTGGTGAGTTGTACATCATGGTACTTGTGCTAATGAGTTGTACATCATGGTACTTGTGCTAGTAAGTTGTACATCATAGTACTTGTGCTAGTGAGTTGTACATCATAGTACTTGTGCTAGTGAGTTGTACATCATAGTACTTGTGCTAGTGAGTTGTACATCATAGTACTTGTGCTAGTGATTTATACATCATGGTACTTGTGCTAGTGAGTTGTACATCATGGTACTTGTGCTAGTAAGTTGTACATCATAGTACTTGTGCTAGTGAGTTGTACATCATAGTACTTGTGCTAGTGAGTTGTACATCATAGTACTTGTGCTAGTGAGTTGTACATCATAGTACTTGTGCTAGTGAGTTGTACATCATGGTACTTGTGCTAGTAAGTTGTACATCATGGTACTTGTGCTAGTAAGTTGTACATCATGGTACTTGTGCTAGTAAGTTGTACATCATAGTACTTGTGCTAGTAAGTTGTACATCATGGTACTTGTGCTAGTGAGTTGTACATCATAGTACTTGTGCTAGTGAGTTGTACATCATAGTACTTGTGCTAGTGATTTATACATCATGGTACTAGTGCTAATGAGTTGTACATCATGGTACTTGTGCTAGTAAGTTGTACATCATAGTACTTGTGCTAGTGAGTTGTACATCATAGTACTTGTGCTAGTGAGTTGTACATCATAGTACTTGTGCTAGTGAGTTGTACATCATAGAAACTTGTGCTAGTGAGTTGTACATCATAGTACTTGTGCTAGTGAGTTGTACGTCATGGTACTTGTGCTAGTAAGTTGTACATCATGGTACTTGTGCTAGTAAGTTGTACATCATGGTACTTGTGCTAGTAAGTTGTACATCATAGTACTTGTGCTAGAAAAGTTGTACATCATGGTACTTGTGCTAGTGAGTTGTACATCATAGTACTTGTGCTAGTGAGTTGTACATCATAGTACTTGTGCTAGTGAGTTGTACATCATGGTACATGTGCTAGTGAGTTGTACATCATAGTACTTGTGCTAGTGAGTTGTACATCATAGTACTTGTGCTAGTGATTTATACATCATGGTACTAGTGCTAGTGAGTTGTACATCATGGTACTTGTGCTAGTAAGTTGTACATCATAGTACTTGTGCTAGTGAGTTGTACATCATAGTACTTGTGCTAGTGATTTATACATCATGGTATTGTGCTAGTAAGTTGTACATCATTGTACTTGTGCTAATGAGTTGTACATCATGGTACTTGTGCTAGTAAGTTGTACATCATGGTACTTGTGCTAGTGAGTTGTACATCATAGTACTTGTGCTAGTGAGTTGTACATCATAGTACTTGTGCTAGTGAGTTGTACATCATAGTACTTGTGCTAGTGAGTTGTACATCATAGTACTTGTGCTAGTGATTTATACATCATGGTACTTGTGCTAGTGAGTTGTACATCATGGTACTTGTGCTAGTAAGTTGTACATCATAGTACTTGTGCTAGTAAGTTGTACATCATGGTACTTGTGCTAGTGAGTTGTACATCATAGTACTTGTGCTAGTGAGTTGTACATCATAGTACTTGTGCTAGTGAGTTGTACATCATGGTACATGTGCTAGTGAGTTGTACATCATAGTACTTGTGCTAGTGAGTTGTACATCATAGTACTTGTGCTAGTGAGTTGTACATCATAGTACTTGTGCAAGTGATTTATACATCATGGTACTAGTGCTAGTGAGTTGTACATCATGGTACTTGTGCTAGTGAGTTGTACATCATAGTACTTGTGCTAGTGAGTTGTACATCATAGTACTTGTGCTAGTGAGTTGTACATCATAGTACTTGTGCTAGTGAGTTGTACATCATAGTACTTGTGCTAGTGAGTTGTACATCATGGTACTTGTGCTAGTAAGTTGTACATCATAGTACTTGTGCTAGTAAGTTGTACATCATGGTACTTGTGCTAGTAAGTTGTAAATCATAGTACTTGTGCTAGTAAGTTGTACATCATGGTACTTGTGCTAGTGAGTTGTACATCATAGTACTTGTGCTAGTGAGTTGTACATCATAGTACTTGTGCTAGTGATTTATACATCATGGTACTAGTGCTAGTGAGTTGTACATCATGGTACTTGTTCTAGTAAGTTGTACATCATAGTACTTGTGCTAGTGAGTTGTACATCATAGTACTTTGTGCTAGTGAGTTTGTACATCATAGTACTTGTGCTAGTGAGTTGTACATCATGGTACATGTGCTAGTGAGTTGTACATCATAGTACTTGTGCTAGTGAGTTGTACATCATAGTACTTGTGCTAGTGATTTATACATCATGGTACTAAGTGCTAGTTGAGTTGTACATCATGGTACTTGTGCTAGTAAGTTGTACATCATAGTACTTGTGCTAGTGAGTTGTACATCATAGTACTTGTGCTAGTGAGTTGTACATCATAGTACTTGTGCTAGTGAGTTGTACATCATAGTACTTGTGCTAGTGAGTTGTACATCATAGTACTTGTGCTAGTGAGTTGTACATCATGGTACTTGTGCTAGTGAGTTGTACATCATAGTACTTGTGCTAGTGAGTTGTACATCATGGTACTTGTGCTAGTGAGTTGTACATCATAGTACTTGTGCTAGTGAGTTGTACATCATAGTACTTGTGCTAGTGATTTATACATCATGGTACTTGTGCTATTTTGAGGTGTTTTTTGTGATACAACTTTTATATGATCTATCCCGTGTTGTAACTTTCAGGTGTTTGTCTACAACAAGCACAACTTTCAGGTGTTTGTCTACAACAAGCACAACTTTCAGGTGTTTGTCTACAAAAAACACAACTTTGAAAGCAGAGACAAGCAACTCTCACAAAGTTCTTTGATTTATCTCTGATTTCGTTCACAATAGTTATTACACTAACAACTTCCACGTGGAGCTCAACACTGTTTCTCAAGTACTCTATCTGCATAGAAATATTTTCTGCCTTATTTTTTTTCATTGATTCTTTTGCAACTTAATTAAGCCTTAAGGGCTATTACGACACCATTATAAATCATTTCAAAATGTCGCAAAATTTCCACCTAAACCACTTTAAAAATTAGATGATATTCATTAATGGAGTTTATCTGAGGATAAAGGATCGAGGATACAGCCAGAATGTCAACATACAAGAACGATAAAGACATACACAAAATCGATACAGCAAAACACAATACTGTAATAACCAGGACTGGAACGTTCAAAACTGCAACGGACTTGACTTTTAACTTTCAAAACTGCAACGGATTTGACTGGAACTTTCAAAAGTGCAACGGACGTGAATGGAACTTTCAAAACTGCAACGGACGTGGCTAGAAACTTCAAAACTGCAATGGACGTGATTGGAACATTCTACAGTGCAACGGACGGGTCTGGAACGTCCAGAACTGCTACGAACGTTCAAAACTGGAACGTCTGGGACAGGTACATCGAGGACTTTAACGTTCTTGATTAACAAGGTTAATTAACGTCCATGAGTTTAATTAATGTCCAAGATTCTAAAGTGTGGGATTATCAAAACACAGAATGGGTGGAGTTTGAACTCATGGCCCTGGATTGCTTACAATCGTGTTATTACGATTTCATGAGTCACATGGAACTATAACTGGGAACTGTTAGAAAGATGTTAATTTTTCCTCCTCCAGATACTCAACGTACATGATAGGTAGTGAAGAAATTTATAGTTCTACAGTCTTCATTTTATGTCCTTGTATTTCAGTGCTGTATAACCCATTTGAGTGTAGCGCTTATCTATGATTATAATAATTAATATAATAATAATAATAATAATAATAATAATAAGTCCTTGTACTGATAAAATCACTGGTTGGGGAAACATCTACAAATAATGATACCCAGACGTTGCACATGTTTCTAATTCCTCATAGTAATTATCATAATTATTATTATTATTATACTCAAAACTAAGCGTTAAAACCACAAGGGTTATACAGCACTGTTAATTCCTCATCTTATGGGCACTGTGTACAACTCATGTACAAGATACCTAGCGCTGCACTGACAGGGAACTTCACTGCCATACGGAGCTTCGTCTATACTGAGAGTATCATTATTTTACTCGTGTATAATATGAACAAGCAGATGCTCCTTAGTTTTTATGTTTTTCCTTCCAGTGGTGGGTCCCGCCTCTTCTGATGTTATCTTCAACTTCAGCACCTTTCTTGTTGTTGCAGCACAAAATGCACTGTTATTATACCTTAGATTCACAGTGAATGAGACTAAGGAGCTGAATACTTCAAGGCTGAGGGATTGACTGTCTCTTAATATTGTTTTCAAGGCTGAGAGTGATTACATGTTAACCTCTCCACTGCTTCTGCTGTGATTTTAATAACCATAGTATTTGACTGAAGAAAACTGAATAGCAGGCGAAATGTTTACAGAATAAAGATACCCAGTAATTAATTTTTATAGTGGGCCTGAAGAAGATAAATTATGTAATATAACAGTCACTAGCGATGGTTATGGAACAAGTAGATCAACTGAAACATAATAAATTCCCGGGCCCTGATGAACTTTTTTCAAGGGTTCTTAAGGAGTGCAAAATGGAACTATGTGAACCACTGACTAATATTTTTAGTATATCTCTTCAAACAGGTGTAGTGTCTGATATATGTTAGAGAGCTAATGCAATTCCTATTTTTAAAGCAGGGGACAAGTCGTTACCGTCATATTACTGCCCAATAAGCCGGACCTCAATTGTAGGCAAATTGCTAGAGTCAATTATAGCTGATAATATAAGAAGCCATCTCGACAAGCATAATTTGATAAATGATACTCAACATTGATTCACGAAAGGCCATTCTTGCCTAACTAATTTACTAACTTACTGCAGTAAAGCTTTTGAGTCCGTTAATTATGATAAAGAATTTGATATTGATGATCTGGATTTTAGTAAGGCTTTAGATAGAGTACCGCACCAGAAACTGTTGAAGAAAGTGGCAGTTCATGGAACTGGGAAAAAAGTGCTGTCATGGATCGAGTCATGTCTCACCAATAGGAAGCAGAGAGCGTGCATAAATTGGGTTAATTCTGAGTGGGGGATTTGTAACAAGTGCTTCCACAGGGGTCAATTTTGACCCATTTTTGTTTTAAAATATTTGATGCCCTTGGGAAT
>NC_069400.1:23235768-23252496 GCF_026875155.1 Cherax quadricarinatus
AAGAATGGAGAAGGAAGGTGAGGAAGTTTAAAGCGTGACAAGGAACTGCCACCCCCCAAAATGATCCGAATTTACAGTGATGGGGAATCAAAAGGAAAGGGAAAAATACTGACAATGATTCTCTTATAAGTAATTACATAAACAACTTTATAGTTTCTACTGGAGCAGCAGCTGAGTCAGAAGAACAGCAAGAACAGGAGACCTTCATTCAGGGGCTTCTCTTCCCTGACAAACCACCAAAAGAACAGCAAGAACAGGAGACCTTCATTGAGGAGCTCCTCTTCCCTGACAAACCACCAAAAGAACAGCAAGAACTGGAGACCTTCATTGAGGAGCTTCTCTTCCCTGACAAACCACCAAATCCTGTAGAAGAAACAACTCCACCTGTCAACTTTGACACAAAGCCACAATCTGTACAGGAAACCCAAGATTATGATTTCGACCTGGATGCTCTCTTTCACTGAATCAATCCTTCTGGGCTGCTATCACTTGTAGTAACCAAGCAAGAACTACATCCAATGAAGAAGACCACAAAAAATATATGAGGATATTTTCACAATTGAAAATTTTATTTTTAAAAATTTTTAGGAAGATATTATTATTTTTTAAATGAAAGGACTGATTTTAGTTGAGGTGATAGTATAATAATTATATAATGGAGTCTGTCTGTGTGAATAGTCCAGGTTAAGTACAGTAATATACTGTACTTAAGACCTTGAAGTAATATAATATATTTAAGACCTTGAAGTACTATAATATATTAAAGAACTTGAAGTACTGTAATATAGTTAAGGCACTGAAGGAGTGAAATTCTTGAGTGTGTCTAACTGTAACTGTCTAGTTTAAAGTGTAGTACCTCAGAGACTTACTATAACAGTACTAAATATCTTCAGCTCTTCAAGGGTAAGAAATACTGAAGGAGTGAACTACTTCATTGTGACTATATTGTAAGTGTATAGTCTGAGGTGAAGTACCTCAGAGACTTACTATAACAGTACTAAATATCTTCTGCTCTTCGAGGGAAAGAAACACTCCTTCATTGTGACTATATTATAAGTGTATAGTCTAAGGTGAAGTACCTCAGAGACTTACTATAACAGTACTAAATATCTTCTGCTCGAGGGTAAAAAACACTTCTTCAGTGTGACTATATTATAAGTGTATAGTCTTAGGTGAAGTACCTCAGAGACTTACTATAACAGTACTAAATATCTTCTGCTCTTCGAGGGTAAGTAACACCTCCCCCCCCCTTCAGTGGTGAACCCCCTAAATAAATTATAAAGTTTGTAATAAGTCCTTAAGTGAAAAGTAACCTTCAGAAACTTACTATAAACCAAGTACTAAATATCCGTCTTGCTCTTCAAGGTTAAAGAAAAAACAAACTCCCTTCAGTTGGGGGGTGAACCCTAATATTTAAAAATAAGTTTTGTATAGTCCCCCCCCCTAAACTGAAAAGTCCCTCCAAAGAACTTTTTACCTTAAAACAGTAACTAAAAATCTTTCTGCTCCTTCCCGAGGGTAAGCAATAACTGAAAGAAGTGAAACCCTTTCCTTTCCATTGTGGACTATTTATTAATAAGTGTTAATAAAGTCCCCCCCCCTAAGTTTTGTTTGAAAATTTCCTCTGAAAGGACTTTACACCCAAACATTACTTAAAAAAAATATCTTTCTGCTTTCCCCTTCCCGAGGGTTAAAATAAGAAAAAACCCGTCCCACTAAAGTTTATAAGCTTTTAAAGTTTTTGAAGACAAAGATTTGGGGGAAAAAAGTTCAGAAAAGAACCCAACTTTGAAAACACAAGAGTCCCCGCCAACCTTGAAAAGAACCCCTCCCCAAAATATGAAGAAAATACGAGGAGAACATGCCCTGGGTGGTTTCCCCTTGGATGGTGGAAAAGAAACCCTTACGCAGGGCAACAGTGAATGCCCTTTTTGAAAGCTTTTTTTTCTTTTGAAGGAAAATATTCCTTTAATTACCCATAGAATTTCCCTGAAAGAATTTTTTGGTTTTTTTCCCAGATGGAATTTTAAACCCTCAATCTGTTTAAAAACAAAAATAAATGGCCAAAACATACGCAGTTTTGAAGGCAGGACCCCTACGATTTTGCTAAAAAATTCCCCCTGTGGGACCCTTTGAAACCCCACTTTTAAAGCAACCTTTTATCTTGGCAATAGGCATCAAGAAAAGGAATGAGTTTGCCAGGTAATTACTTTGAGTATGCCTAATCAAAGGAAATAGAATGGATTTTTTGAAATAACTTTCTGGGTTAAAACTGTTTATTTTTAATGAAACGTAAAGTTGGTTTTTTTTAAGAGAAAAAAGCCCGCCTAATTGGATTAAAATTTCCCCGAAAAAAAAAACAAAAAACTAGAAGACAGCAAAAGAAAGAAAGAAGGAACAGGAAAAAAACTAAAAAAGAGAAAGAAAAAAAAGAATGAGAAATGAAGGTGAGGAAGTATTTTTTTTTTCAAGCAGTGACAAGGAAACCTGGCCCAACTCCCCACAAACCTGATTCCCAAGGAAAAGTACAGACCCCTGAAAGGGGCATCTTAAACAAAAGGTCCCCAAACAAGGTCCCAAGGAACCACTACTGACCCAATGATTTTCTCTTTATAATGTAATTTACATAAACAACATTTATTAGTTTTTTCTAAACTGGAAGCCACAGCTTAAGTTCCCAGAAAGGAACAGCAAAAAAGAACAGGAGGAAACCTTCATCAGGGGGTCCTTCTCCTTCCCCCTGAACCAAACCACCAAAAGAACAGCATGAAACAGAAGAACCTTTCAATTGAGGAGCCCTCCTCCTTGTTCCCCTGACAAAACCACCCAAATTAACAGCAAAGAACGGAGACCTTCCCAATTGAGAGCTTTTTCCCCCTCTCCCTGAACAAACCACCAAAAATCCTGGTAGAAAGAAAACAACTCCCCACCTTTCCCCCCAACCTTTGGACAACAAAGCCCAAACAATCCCTGTAAACAAAGGAAAAAACCCAAGATTTATGAAATTTTCCCCGACCTGGGAAATTTGCTCCCCCCCCCCGCTTTTTTCCTGAAATCAATCCCTTCTGGACTTGCATCACTTTTTTTTTTGTATAAAAACCAAGCAAAGAAAACTACATCCAAAGAAAAGGAAAAAAGACCCCACAAAAAAAAAAAATAATGAAGGATTTATTATTTCACAATTGAAAATTTTTTTTTTTATTTTTTTTAAAAATTTTTAGAAGAATTATATTATTTTTTTTAAAATGAAAAGGACCCTGAAAAATTTTATTTTAATTTTGAGGTGGATTTAGGATAATATAATTAAATATAATGGAGTCCCCCCCAGGTTCCCCCCCCCCCCCCCTGAGGTGGAAATAGGTCCCATGTTAAGTAAAAACAGTTAAATAAAATTAAATACCCGTAAACTTAAGAACCTTGAGTAATAAAAATTAATATATTTAAGACCCCTTGAAAGTTAAAACTAATAATATAAATTTAAAATACCTAAAGTAAAACTGTAATTATTAGTGTTTTAAGGCCAATGAAAGGAAGTTGAAAATTCCTTGAGTGTGGTACCCCCCCCCCTCAAACTGTAACGTAAAAATAAGTTTGATTTTAAAGTGTAGTAACCTCAGAGAAAACCCACTACCTCAAAAACCAGAACCTAAAAATTATTCTTTCAGCTTCTTTCAAGGGAAAAGAAATTACTGGCAAGGAAAGTGAACCTACTTCAATGTGACTACAATAAAATTGTATGTATAGTCCTGAGGTTTGGGATAGTAAAACCTCAATAAAACCTTTTTACCTTAATCACAAAGTAACTTAAATACTTTTCTTGCTCCTTTCAGGGAAAAGAAAAACTCCTTCATTTGTTGGAACTAATTATTAAGTGTAATAGTCCTTAAAGTTGAAAGGTAACCTCAGAGATCCTTACTATAAACAGTAAACTTAAAATATTTCTTTTCCTTTGCTCTTCGAGGGTTAAAGAAAACACTTTCTTCAGTGGGAGACTAAATAAAATAAATTTGTAAAATTGGTCCCCCCCCATTAGGTGGGAAAGTAACCTCAAAGACCCTTAACCTTATAACAGTACTTAAAATAACCTTCTTGCCCCTTCGAGGGGTAATAAAACCACTTCCCCTCCCCAGTTTGACCCTAATAATATATTAATAAGTGGTAAATAGTCGCCACCCCCCCCCCTTAAGGATGAAATAACTCCAGAGACATTTACTAAATTAACCAAGTACTAAATATCCCTTCTGCTTTCCCCCTTTTCCAGGGTAAAAGAAAAACCACTCCCTTCAAGTGGTTTGACCTATATTAAAAAAGTGTAAAAAAATAAGTCCCCCCCCCACCTAAAACTGAAGTTTAACCTCAGAAAAACTTTTTTTACCTAATAACATAAACTAAATATCCTTTCTGCCTTCCCCTCGAGTGTAAGAAAATTTAACTGAAGAAGTGGGAAAATCCTTCCATGTGAAACCTAATAATTACATAATTTGTATAGTTCCCCCCCCCCTTAAGTTGAAGTTCCTCTGAACTTACTCAAACCATTACTAAAATAAATACCTTTCTGCCTCTTCCTGAGGTAAAGAGAAACCCGTTCCCACCAAAGTTATAACTTTTTTAAGTTTTTTAGAGTTTTTGAAGAACAAAGGGTGAAAAAAAGTTTCAAGAAAAACATTTTCTTGAAACACAAAGGAAAAAGTCCCCCCGACCGCGAGCCTTTGAAGAAACCTCAATTAAATGAAAAAATACGAAGGAGAAAACATGCCTGGGGTGGTCCTTTTGGATTTTGTGAAAGAAAACCTACTCAGGCGAAAGAAAAGCTTTTGAAATCTTTCTTGAAAGGAAAAAAAAAAATTCCTTATTTTTCCATAGATCCCTGAAAGAATTTTGTTTTATTTCCAGATGGAAATAACTCAACTGTATGCAAAAATACGCCAAGGTTTTTTGAGGCAAAGGAAAACCTAAACGCATTTTTTCTAATTTCCTGTGGAAAAACCTTTTAGGGGGGGAAAACACTTTTAAGCAACTTTTCAGGCATAGGCCATCCAAGAAGAATGAGGACCAGGTATAACTTTTTGAGTAATGCCTATCCAAAGAATGAAGAAATGGAAAATTTTTGATTACTTTTCTGGAAAAACTGTTTTTTTTTAATGAACGTAAAAAAAAGTTGGTATTTTTAAAGAAAGAAAAAAGCCCTCTTAAAGGAAAAATGAAATTTCCCCGCAAAAAAAAAACAAAAAACTAGAAAACAGCAAAAAGAAAAAGGAAACCAGAAAAAAAAAAACCTAAAAGAAGAAGAAAAAAAGAAATGGAAGAAAGGAAGGATTTGAGGAAGTTTTCAAGCAGCTGACCCAAAGTAAACCTGCCAACCCTCCCACAAAACTTTGATCCAGAAGTAACATAAACTAAATGGGGGAAATCCCCTAACAAAGGTCCACAAGTCCCCCCAGGGAAACCCCACTACTTGAAAAAATGATTTTTTCCTCTTATAAGTTAATTTTTACATAAACAACCTTATAGTTTTCTACTGGAGCGCAGCTGAAGGGTTCAGAAAGAACAGCAAAGAAAACCAGGAGAAACCCCTTCAATTCAGGGGCCCATATCTCTTTTCCCTGACAATACCACCAAAAGAAAAACAGCAAAGAAAAACAGGAGACCCTTTTCAAATTGAGGAAGCTTTCCCTCTTTCCCCTTGAAACCCAAAAACCAACCAAAAAAAAAACAGCAAGAACTGGAAAGACCGTTCATGAAGGGAGCTTTTCCCCCCCTCTTTTCCCTGACAAACCCCACCAAATTTCCTGTAAGAAAAAAACAACTCCACCTTCCAAACTATTGGACCCAACAAAAAGCCACAATCCCGTTTAAAACAGGAAAAAAAAAACCCCCAAGAATTATTGATTTTCCGGGAAACCTGGAATTGCTTCCCCTCCCCTTTCACTGAAATTTCCAATCCTTCTCGGGCCTTTTTTGCTTTTTATCACTTGTAAAAGTAACCAAGCAAAGAACTACAAATTCAATGAAAGAAGACCACAAAAAAAAATATATGAAAGGATATTTTTTCACAATTTTTGAAAAAATTTTTTTAATTTTTTTTAAAAATTTTTTAGGAAAGATATTAATTATTTTTTTTTTTTAAAATGAAAGGAACTGATTTTTTTAGTTTTGAGGTTGAATAAGTTTATAATTTATTATAATGGAGTTTTCCTTGTCCCTTGTGTGAAAATAGTCCCCCCCAGGTTAAGTAAACAGTAATTATAACTGTACTTAAGACCTTTGGAAGGTAATATAATATAATTTAAGAACCCCCTTTTGGAAGTTACTATAAAATATATTTAAAAGAACTTGAAAGTAACTGTAAAATTATAGTTTTTAAGGCACTGAAGGAAGTGAAATTTCTTGAATGGGTTTGGGTCCCCTAACCTTGTACTTGTTTTCCCCCCCCCCCCTAGTTTATTTAAAAAGTTTGTTAAGTAAACCTCAAAGACCTTTTACTAATAAACAGTACTAAATAACATTTCAGCTCCTTCAAAAGGGTAAGAAATACTGAAGGATTGAACCTACCTTTCCCATTGGTGAACCCCCTAATATAAATTGTAAAGGTAAAATAGTTCTGAGGTGTAAGTAAAAAACCTCCCCATAGACTTTTAACTATAAAAACAGTACCCTAAATATCTTTTTTCTTTGCTTTTCATCCCGAGGGAAAGAAACACCCCTTCATTGTGACATAATTTAATAAGTTGTATAGGTCCTTAAAGGTGGAAAGAAAACCCCTCAGAGACTTTACTACATAAACAGTAACTAAAATTATCCTTTCCCTTGCCTTTCTTTTTCAGGGAAAGAAAAAAAACAACTTTCTCAATTGTGGACAATTATTAAATAAGTGTAATATCCCCCACCCCCCCCCCCCTAGGTGAAGTTTAACCTCAGAAGAAAACCTGTTTACCTTATAACAGTAAACTTAAATTAATCTTCTTGCCTCTTCGAGGGTAAGAAAACACTCCCCCTTCCCAGTGTTGGACTTATAGTTAAATAAGTGTAATAGTCTAAGGTGAAGTAACCCTCAGATAACCTTTAACTTAATAACCATTAAAACTAAAAATATTCTTTCTGCCTTTCTCAAGGGAAGAAAACACCCCCCTTCCAGTGTGGACTAATATAATTAATAAGTTGTATATCCCAACTAAACCGAAAAAGTTTTTACCCTCCAGAGACCTATTACTAAATAACAGTAAAAAAACTAAAAAATAACTTTCTGCCTCTTTTTTCGAGGGTAAGAAAATACTGAACTGAAGTTTGAACTCCTTCAAGTGGGGGGTGAACCCTATATTTTATAAGTTGTTATAAGTCCCCCCCCCCCCTTTAAGTTTTTGAAAGGTTTCCCCCCCCCCTCCCCTGAACTTACCTCCAAAACAATTACTAAATATTCTTTCTGGCTCTTTCCGAGGGTAAAAAACCGCCCACCAAAGTTTTAATAAGCCGTCTTTTTAGTTTTTGGAAAGACAAAGTGAAAGTTTTCAGAAAGAAACAATCCTTGAAAAACACCACAAGGATCCCCCAGCATGGGAAAGAACCTCAAAAATAAGAAAAATTCGAGGAGAACAGGCCCTGGTGGTCCCCCTTGTATTGTGGAAAAAGATAACCTAACCCAGGCAAAAAGAATGCCCCTGTTGAAAGCTTTCCCTTGAAAGGAAAATATTTACTTAATTTTCCCCATAGATCCTGAAAGATTTTTTGGTTTTTTTTTTTCCAGATTGGAAAAATTAACTCAACTGTATGCCAAAAACGCCGTTTTGAAGGCAGGAAACTAGATTTGGCTAATTCCCCTTGTTGGATACTTTGGAAACACTTTTAAAAGCAACATACTTGGGCAATAGCAATCCAAGAAGATTGAGTCGCCAATGTATACACTTTTGATATGCCTATCAAGGGGAATGAGATGGGATTTTTGTATACTTTTCCTGGTAAAACGGGTTTTAATGTAAAAACGTAAGTTTTTTTTAAGATGAAAAAAAGCCTCTATTTGGGATGAAAAAATTTTTCCCCCGAAAAAAAAAACTAAAACCTAGAAGACAGGCCAAAAAAGAAAGAAATGAAAAACTGAAAAAACTAAAAGAGAAGAAAAAAAAAGATGGAGAAGGAAGGTGGGAGGAAGTTATCAAGGCAGTGAGAAACCAAGAAACTGCCCCCACCTTCCCACCAAACTGAAAATCCCAGAAAGTAAAAAACAGAACTGGATTGGAGAAAAATTCTAACAAGGTCCCAACAAGTCCAGGAACAACCCCCCAAACTACTGACAAATGGAATATCTTTCTTAATAAGTAATTACATAAAACAAACTTTTAAATTAGTTTTTTCTACTTGGAGCAAAGCCAGCTGAAGATCAGAAGAACAAGCAAGAACCCATGAGGAACCCACCTTCCAATCGGGCCTTTTCTCCCTTCCCCCCCCTGACAAAAACCACCCAAAAGAACCAGCAAAGAACAGGAAGAACCTTCAATTGAGGAGCTCCCCCCTTCCCCTGAATAAAAACCCAAACCAAAAGGATCAGCAAGAAACTGGAGACCCTTTCATTTGAGAGCACCTCTCCCTTGAACAAACCCACCAATGTCCCCCCTGGTAGAAGAAACAACCTCCCACCTGTCCCCCCAACTTTTGAAAACCCCACAAAAGCCCCCCACAATCTTGTAACAGGAAAAACCCCAAAGAATTAAATGAAATTTTTCGACCTGGGATGCCTCCCTTTCTTTTTCACTGAATCAAATTCCCCCTTCCTGGGCCTGACTTATCACTTGTATATACCAAGCAAGAAACCTACATCCATGAAGAAGAACCACAAAAAAAATTATATTGAAGGATATTTTGATTTTTCACAATTGAAAATTTTTATATTTTAAAAAATTTTTTTAGAAAGATAATTATTAATTTTTTTTAAATGAAAGGACTGATTTTTTTAGTTTTTTTGAGGTGGATAGAAAAAATAAAATACTTTAATAATGGAGGTCCCCCCCCCCTCTGTTCCTGTGGAATAAGTCCCCAGGTTAAGTACAGTTAAAAAAAAAATATCCTTGTAAAAAACTTTTAAGACCTTGAAGGTAAATTAATATTAATTTTTTTAAGACCTTGAAAGTTAAACCTATTAATATATTAAAGAACCTTTAAAGTACTGTAAAATTTATAAGTTTTAAGGCAATGAAGGAAAAGTGGGAAAATTCCATGAGTGGTGTGGGTCCCTTAACTGTAAAACTGTAAATATAGTTTTTAAAGTGGTAGTAAAACCTCAAGACTACTTATAAACAGTTAACTAAATAATCCTTTCAGCTTCTTCAAGGTGAGAAAAATTACTGAATGAAAAGTTGAACTACTTCCCCAATTGGTGTCCTAATAGTGTAAGTATGTAAAAATAGTCACCCCCCCCCCTGAGGTGAAGGTTCACCCCTCAGAGGAAACCCCTTTAAACCTATAAAACAGTAAAAAAACTAAAAATTACTTTCTTGCCCCTTTTCGAGGAAAGTAACACTCCCCTTTCATTTTTGTGAACCTATAATTAAATAAGTGTATAGTCCCCCCCCCTAAGGGTAAAAAAAAGTTTTTCCTCAGAGACTTACTAATAACATACTAAAATTTAATCCTTCCATGGCTCCCTTTCGAGGGTAAGAAAAACCACTATTCCCCTTTTCCAGTGTGGACTATATTTTTATAAGATGTAACAGTTTCCCCCCCCCTGGGAAAGGATGGAAGTAAAACCTCAATAGACTTTTACTATAACAGTTAACTAAATAATATTTTCCTGCTTCTTCGAGGGTAAAAAGAAACCCACTCCCCCTTCAGTGGTGACATATTTATATAAAGTTGGGTTAATAGTTCCCCCCCCCCCCCTAAAGGTTGAATTTAACCCTCAGAGACTTACTATAACAGTACTAAATATCCTTTTCTGCTCCTTCAAATGGTAAGAAACACTTCCTTTCAGTGTGACTATATTTATAAGTGGTAAAAATATACCTTAAAACCCTTGAAGTAACCTCAGAGACCTTTTTTACTAATAAACAGTAAAAAACTAAATTATCTTCTGCCCCTCTTCGAGGTTTAAAAAAGAAAAATTACTGGGGAATACAAATGAAACTCCTTTCCAAGTTGTGTCCCTTATATTTAATAAGTGGTAATATTCCCTAAGTTTTGAATTTCCCCTCCCTGGAGACCCCTTAAAAACCTCCAAACATTACTAAAATCTTTTTCAGCCCTCCCTTTCGAGGGTAAAGAAAAAACCTCCCCAAAGTTTTTATATAATCTTTTATTTTGAGACAAAGAGAAAAGGTTTTTTCCAGAGAAACCGCTTTGGGAAACACAAGAAGTCCCCCGCCGCTGGAAAAGACCCCTCAAAATAATGAAGAAATTAACCGAGGAGAATTCATGCTAGGTGGTCCTTGGAATGTGAAAGAAAACTACCGCAAGGCATAAAGAAATGCTTTTTTGAAAGCATTTCTTGGAAAAGGGAAAAAAAAAAAATGCCCCTTATTTTTCCAAATAGATCCTGAAAGATGTTTTTTTATTTGTTTTTTTTTTTATTTTCCAAATGGGAATTAAACTCAACTGTAAATGCCCAAAATACCCAAGTTTGAAAAAGGCCCAGGACTACAAATTATTTGCCTAAATATCGGTGGACCCCCTTTTTGGAAAAACACATTAAAGCACACTTTCCGCATAGGCTCAAGAGAATGAAGGTGCCAGGTATAACTTTGATATGCCTATCAAGGGAATGAAGGAAATTGGATTTGGGATTAACTTCTGGGTAAAACTGACTTATGAACCGAAAGTGGTTTTTAAGAGAAAAAAAAAGCCTCTATGAAATGCAAAATTTTTTCCCCGAAAAAAACATAAAACAGAAAGACAAGCAAAAAAGAAGAAGGAACAGAAAAAAAACTAAAAGAGGAAGAAAAAAAAGGAAATGGAGAAGGAAAAAGGGTGGAAAGGAAGTTTCCAAGCAGTGGACAAAGGAAAAACCCTGCCCCACCTCCCCCACACTGGTTGTTCCAGAAAAATGTAAAGAACTTGAAAAAATGGGGAAAAATCTAACAAAGGTCACAAGTCCAGGAAAAAAAAAACCACTACTGAACAATTGATTTTCCCTCTAATAAGTTTAATAACATAAACCCAACCAATTATAGATTTTTTTTCCCCCCTAAACTTGGAAAGCAAGCCGCTGAGTCCCCCAGAGAACAGCAAGAACAGAGAAACCTTCCAATTCCAGTGCCTTTCCCCTCCTTTCCCCTGGACAAACCCAACCAAAAATCAGCAAAAAAAAAAACCCCAGGGGAGGAAAACCCCCTTTTCATGGTGAAGGCTTTTCCCCTCTTCCCCCTGACAAACCCCACCAAAAGAACAAAAGCAAAGAACCACTGGAGAACCCCTTCCCCCAAATTGAGGAGCCTTTCCCCTCTTTTTTCCCCAGGAACAAAACCAACCAAATTCCCCTGTAGGAGAAACAACCCCTCCACCCTGTTTCAACCTTTTTGAACACAAAGCCCCCACAAATCCTGTAAACAGGAATAACCCAAAGATTTATGAAAAAATTTTCCCCGACCTGGGAATGGGCCCTCTTTCCCTTTCACAGAATCAATTTCCTTCCTGGGTCTGCTAATCCACTTTGTAAGTAAACCAAAGCAAGGAACTACATCCATTTGAAAGAAGACCCCCCACAAAAAAAATAATAATGAGAAAAAATTTTTCACAATTTTAAAATTTTTATATAATTTTTTTTTAAAAAATTTTTAGGAAAGGATATTTATTAATTTTTTTTTTTTTTAAATGAAAAGGACCCTGGAATTTTTTTAGTTTTTTGAGGTGAAATAGTAAAAAATAATAACTTATATAAATGGGGAGTCCCCCCCCCGTCCCTGGGTGTGAAAAATAGTACCCATGTTTTTTAAAGTTAACAAGTAAAAATTAATGAACTTTGTAAACTTAAGAAACCTTTTGGAAAGTAATATAATAATATTTTTAAGCCCTTGAAGTCAACTATAATATAATTAAAAGAACTTGAAGTACCTGTAATTGTAAAATAGTTAAGGCACTGAAGGAAGGTGAAAAATTTTCCTTTGGTTGGGTTTGGGGGGGGTCCTAACTGTAAAAACCCTTTCTAAGTATTTTTAAAGGTGGGTAGTACCCTCAAAGACTTTCCCCTATAAAACAGTAACTAAAATATCTTTTTCAGCTGCTTCAAGGGTAAAAGAATACTTGAAGGAGTGAAAAAACTAACTTCATTGGTGGGACCCATAATGGTAAGTAAAAATAGTCCCCTCCCCCCCCTGAGTGGTAAGTTACCTCAGAGACCCCCCCCTTAACTAATAACAAGTACTAAAAATATCTTTTCTGCCCCATCCTTTCGAGGGAAAAGAAACAAACTCCCCCCTTCATTTGTTGACTATTAATTTAAAAAATAAGTTTGTAAAAAAATAGGTCCCCCCTAAGGGTTGAAAAAGTAAACCTCAAGAACCTTTTTACTATAACAAAGTACCTAAAATAACCCCCTTCTTCTCTTTCGAGGGAAAAACACTTTCCTTTCATTGTGACGCCCCCCATAAGATATTTATATGTGTAAAAGTCCCTTTAGGTGGGAAAAAAAAATTACCTCACGAAGACTTTTCTTATAAACAGTATCTAAAATATCTATCTGTCTTCTTCGAGGTAAAGAAAAAAACACTACCTTCAGTTGTTAAAACCATATTTTAAATTAAGTGTAATAGTCCCCCCCACCCCCCCCCCCCCCCCCCCCCCCTTATGTGGAAATTCACCTTCGAGAAACTTTTACTAAATACAGTAAACTTCCCCCAATATCTTCTGCTCTTCAAGGGTTGAAACACCTTCCCTTTCAGTGTGCACTATAATTAATTTAAATGTAAAATAGTCCCCTAAAACCTGAAGTACCCTCAGAGAACTTCACTTATAACAGTAAACTAAATCTCTTTTTTCCTGCTTCTTTCGAGGGATAAAAGAAATACTGAAGACGTGAACTCCCTTCAAGTGTGGGAAACTATAAATTATAAATTGGGGTAAAAAAATAGTCCCCCCCCCTAAAGTTGAAGTATTTTTCCTCTGAGATTAACTTCAAACATTACTAAAAAATATCTTATCCCCCCCTGCTCTTCGAAGGGGTAAGAAAAAAACCCGGTCCCACCAAGTTTTTTTTTTATAAGCCTTTAGTTGAAGACAAAGTGGAAAGTTTTTTTCAGAAGAACACCTTTGAAAACACAAGAGTCCCCCCCCCCCCCCCCCCCCAGCTGGAAAAGAACCTCAATATAAGAAAAATACGAGGAAAGAAAACATGCCTGGTGGGGCCCCCCTTTGGAATGTTGAAAGAAACTACGCAGCAAAAAGAAATGCCCTTTTTTTTGAAAGCTTTTTCTTGAAGGAAAAATAATTCCCTTAATATTTTTCCATAATCCTGGAAGATTTTTTTGTTTTTTTCCCCAGATGAATTAACTCAAAACTTGTATGCAAAAATAAACGCAGTTGAGGCAGGACTACGATTTGCTAATTCTATGGACTTTGGAAAACACTTAAGCACTTCTGGCATAGGCATCAAGAGAATGAGTGCCAGGTATAACTTTGAGTATGCCTATCAAGGAATGAGATGGATTGATACTTCTGGTAAAACTATTTATGAACGTAGTGTTAAGAGAAAAAAGCCTCTATTGGATGAAATTTCCCGAAAAAAACAAAAAACTAGTAGACAGCAAAAAGAAGAAGGAACAGAAAAAAAATAAAAGAGATGAAAAATGAATGGAGAAGGAAGGTGAGAAGATTCATGCAGTCGGACAAGGAACTGACCACCTCACCACAACTGATCCAGAAGTACATGAATGATGGGGAATCTAACAAGGTCTCAAGACAGGAATACCACTTACTGGACAAGATTCTCTTATAAGTATTACATAAACAACTATTTATAGTTTCTACTGGAGCAGAGGCTGAGTCGGAAGACAGCATAGAACAGGAGACTTCATTCAGGGTTCTACTTCCCTGACAAACACCAAAAGAACAGCAAGAACAGCGACACCTTCAATTGTGGGCTCTCTTCCCTGGACAACACCAACAAGCACAGCTAAGAATGGAGACCTTCATTGAAAGGAGCTTCTCTTCCCTGACTAAACCACCAAAATCCTGTTGATGAAAAAAACAACGTCCACCTGTCACTTTGTCCAATAGCCTGAATTTGTTACAGGAAACCCAAAGATTATGATTTCGACCTGATGTCTCTTTCACTGAAAAATCAATCCTTTGGGCCGCTATCACTTGTAGTACAAGCAAGTACTACATCCACTGAACAAGACCACAAAAAATATATTGTGGGAAGTTTTCGTTTCCGTTATTAGTATTTTTTAAATGAAAGGATGATTTTAGTTGACTGTGATTGTATAATAAATTATATGAATGGAGAATGTCTGTGTGAATAGTCCAGGTTAAGTACAGTTATAGAAGGTAATTAAGACCCTTGAAGTAATATAATATATTTAAGACTTGAAGTACTTAATATATAATGAACTTGAAGTATTGTAATTATGTTAAGGCCTCTGATATGGAGTGACAATTCTTGAGTGTGTCTAAACTGTAACGTGTAGAGTTTAAAGTGTCAGTACCTGATGTGACTTACTTTAACAGTACTAAATATCTTCAGCTCTTCAAGGGTAAGAAATTACTGAAGGAGTGAAAACTTACTTCAGTGTGACTATATTATAAGCTGTATAGTCTGAGGGAAGTACCTCAGAGACGTATTATAACAGACTAAATAAACTTTCCTGCTCTTCGAGGGAAAGTAAAACACTACTTCAGTGTGATCTATATTATAAATGTATAGTTACGGTGAAGTACCTCAGAGACTTTACCTATAACAGTACTGAAACACTCCTTCAGAGTGACTATATTTATAAGTGTATAGTTCTAAGGTGAATAAGTACCTCAGAGACTTACTATAACAGTAATAATTATTCTTCTGCTCTTCAGTAGCGGTAAGAAACAACTCCTTACAGTGTGACTATTATTATAAGGTATGTCTAAGGATGAAGTACCTCAGAGACTTACTATAACAGTATAAATATCTTCTGCTCTTACCAAGGGTAAGAAAAACACTCTTCAGGTGTGACTAAATTATAAGTGTATAGTTAAATGAAAGTACTCTGTGACTTACTCTATACAGTACGTAAATATCTTTGACTCTGCGAGGGTATGAAATACTGAAGAATGTTAACTCCTTCAAATTTGACTATATTATAAGTTTATAGTCTAAGTTGAAGTTCCTCTGAGGATTACTCAAACATTACTAAATATTCTTCTGCTCTTCGAGGAAAGAAAACGTCTCAAAGATATAAGCTTTAGTTGAAGACAATAGTGAAAAGTTCAGAAGAAAAACATCTTGAAACACAAGGAGTCGCCTCAGATGGAAGACCTCAATATGAAGAAAACGAGGAGAACATGCCTGGTGGTCCTTGGATATGAAAGAAACTACCTCAGGCCAAAGAATGACTTTTGAAAGTTCTTGTAAGGAAAAATATTCTTAATTTCCACAGATACTGAAGATTTTGTTTTACAGATGGAATTAACTCAACTGTAGGCAAAATACGCGTTGAGGCAGGACTACGATTTGCAAATTTTTTGGGACTTTGGAAAACATTAAGCACTTCTGGATAGGCATCAAGAGAATGAGTGCCGGGTTAAAAATTTGAGTATCCCTATCAAGGGAATGAGATGGATTGATCTTTGGTAAAACTTTTTATGAACGAGGTAAGAGAAAAAAAGCCTCTATTGGTAAAATTTCCCGAAAAAAAAAAAACTAGAAGACGCAAAAAGAAGAAGGAACAGGAAAAAACTAAAAGGAAGAAAAAAAAATGGGGAAGGAAGGTGAAGGAGTTCAAGCAGTGCAAGGAAATGCCACCCCCCACAAAAGACCAGAAGTAAGATATGGGGATCTAACAAGGTCACAAGTCAGGAAACCACTATGACAATGATTTTTTTAAGTAAATTTAAAAAACCCAACTTTAGTTTTCTACGGAGCGAGCTGAGTCAGAAAACAGCAAAAACAGGAGACCTTCATTTGGGGGTTTTCTTCCCTGACAAAAAAACCAAAAGAAACACAAGCAAGCTTTATTTGAAGCCCAAATGAAAACCAAAAAGACCAGCAAAAATGGAGAACCTTTGGGGCTTCTTTTCCCGCAAAACCCAAATCTGAGAAAAACAATATGGAATTTTTCACAAGAAAAATTTTTAAGGAAAAAATTTTTTTTGAGGGTGTTTTTTTATGAATAATTTTTTGGGTCTTCCTTTGTAGTAAAGCAGAAATACTTTCCTTGAAGAAAAAAAAAAATTGAGGAAATTTTCACAATGAAAATTTTATTTTAAAAAATTTTTGGAAGATTTTTTATTAAATTTTTTAAAGGGGAAGAAATTTTTTGGGGTGAATAGTTTAATAATTATATAAAGGAGTCCTTGGATACCATTTAAGTACAGTATTTCTGTCTTAAAATTAAGTAATTTTAATTATTTTTTAAATTGAATTCTATAAAAAAATTAAAGAAAATTTAATACTTAATATATTTGGGGCCTGAAAGGGTGAAATTCTGAGTGTTCTTGTAATTTATTTAAAGTGTAGATCGAGACTTACTAAAACATTACTAAATCTTCGCTCTTCAAAGGGGAAAAAATCGAAGATTAAACTTTTTGGACAATGAAAAGGGAATTAGGGGAAAC
>NC_069400.1:23252996-23265496 GCF_026875155.1 Cherax quadricarinatus
TTCCATTGGGCAAGTCCCTCCCAGGTCGTGGCTCCAGGTATTCACCCTCACCACTTCCCTGAGGTCAGTAAGTCCCACCCCAGGTCCGTGGCTCCAGGTATTCACCCTTCACCACTTTCCTGAGGCCAGCAAGTCCCACCACAGGTCCGTGGCTCCAGGTATTCACCCTTCACCACTTCCCTGAGGTCAGTAAGTCCCACCCCAGGTCCGCGGCTCCAGGTATTCACCCTTCACCACTTTCCTGAGGTCAGCATTTTAGTCACCCTTAAAGCACTGTCCATATATGATATTACTACACAAGTGTATTAATATTATGTGCGTAGATTAGTGTTCACAGTTCAGCACAAGACTAATTATATAAACTGAGCCCCATCACAAAACTCTTGACTCACACAAGTATCTGGATGTACAACTCACTAACACATTACACCGAGTTTACACAGTGAGTTTATATTGTCTCAACCAAGACTTCACACAATACAGTGTAGAGATACAAACTAACATAGTCTCCAGTGTTGGACAAATTCATTCACGTCTTAGACTGCAGAAGCAACCGTCGCCCTCACACTGAGCGCTAACACTAAACATACTAAAGTAATAACGCCGGTTAAAATATATACATTATTTCATGATCTTTCCTTTATGAAAATTATTTTCAATATTTGTGTAAAATGTCTTTATTTAGGTGCATATTACAACTGTTGTTATGAGAGAACAGAAGTGTGATTCTCTGTTTATAACCGTCAAATATTTGCGTACTATTAAAATTACTGAAGCAGTGCTGATGTAGAATAATAATATGAGTTTTAATTACATCTATTCGTTAGTAAACATCGCTCTTCGCAAGTCTTGCTTTCGTGTCACTCTTTGTTTCTAATATACTGCAACAGTAGCCAGACCCCAGTGTTAGAATTGTAAAATATTTTTTAAAGTAATATGAACAGTACATGTTTGTGTATTGTCTGTTGAGTATACCAGGAAATGTGTATATCACAATTGTGATTTACAAAGTGATGTGAAAGACGAAGGTTAAGTAATGAGAACAGAGGCTGAAAAGGGAGGGATGTTATGAATCAACATAACTTAGTACAGTTAAGCATAAAAAAGTGTATTGTTGCAAAATAATATGTTTTGTTTAAAGTTTTGCGAAGGTACAGTACAGCAAGACGTAAGTGAATAAAACAGCGGTATAGGAGACAAACATTGACTCGAATTTACCAGGTTGAAGGGTAGGCTGATAAAAATATTTATTGTCAGATCGAGACTACCATGATAGTCAGCTTTATTCCTGGAGAGATATTATTTTTGTGTGTATGTATTATGTTATTTGTATTAATATCATATAGAGGAGATAAGTGTGGGGGAGAGTGGGATATGAATTCTGAGAATTGTTAAGTGAATGTTTTGGGAATTTTGAGTCGACATAATTGTTTTGGGAGACACAAATGACACTATGGGAGAAACTGTTGTGGAAGGTGTCATAGGAAATTACAACATAAAATAACACTACATCATCATAAAGTAACAAGAATGGTAACTTACAAGAAAATTAAAGTGACAAGCAAGAACAGTTCAGTGACATAAAAAAGAGCATAGTAAACCACAAGTGCAGTTACACAGAAGAACAATACAGTAATACAAAAGAACAATACCGGAACATAATGAAACAATGCAGTAAGACATAAGTATAATAACTTTAAAAAATGCTGTTACACAAGGCAGTACAGTAAAATGACAAGCATGAAATTGTCATTGGGTCAGGTCAGGTTTTGGCTTAGTAACAATAAATCCGAGAGCAGTACAACAACACACGAGAACAGTACCGTAAAACACAAGGACAATACAGTAACATAGAACAGAAGAGCAACACTTAAGTATCGTACATCAACAAACAATAACAATAGAGTAAAACACTGGAACAGAAGGTTAACAATCTAGTAAATAAGAGATCAGTGTACAAGACATTAAGAAGAACTACCAGCCAAGTTATTAGATGGTCGCTGATATTTCTTTTGTCAGGAGGTCGAGTGTCGGAGCTTGAAGATTCTATTTTCTCCACATGGAGTTTATTGTTTTGTTTGAAGATGTCAGAGAAGTGAAGATGTGAAAAAAGTGAGGGAGACATATTTAATACTTTTTTTCCTGGCAACTCTTTATCTTTCATAAGCTCATTGCAGCCACCTTAAGCGGTGTCGAGGTGAACGTATTTATCAGTCGGTAACCTTAACAACATGCCATTTGGCGGTAAAAACATGGAAATTATCATTGTGTCAGGTCAGGTTTTGCTATGACATGTATTGCTATTCTGTCCCTCACTTCTATCAAATAACATCAGTCCCGGAGGATGCAAAACGGCGATAACTAAAGCAGATTAAAATTCTATATCCGTTCATTGACTGTGTGCAGTTTATTAGGTAACCTGAAGGGGCTTAAAAAATTTGCTGGAAATTATTTTGTTATCCTCGTAAAGTCGGATCTTTAAGATGTTGGCATGAATTTTTTCATCTTCGTCAATTGTTATAAATTTCTCTCATAAAACTCAAGAAAACGCCTTCATCAATCGGCATCAAATTTTTAAATGTTTTAGTCTGATAAACGAGACTCATATTCATGGTACTTTTGGCAAGCTAACCTGGGTCCTAGCGACAAAAGTTATTGAAACCATTACACATCCTTGGAATGACTGAAAATTATCTTTCAAATCACTGAGAGGCTAAGCTTCACACCTTCCAAAAGTGCCATCTAATTCGATGACGTTAAGAGTGGAAACCGTAAGTGTAGCAGCAGATTAGACGTTTGAGTCAAAAAAGCATTGTGAAATTTTATTCTCCTTCAGCATCATAAAACACACACGAACACACATCCAGGGTTCTTAAACCATCCCCGGATTTCGCCTGAGTGCATAAGATTAATAAGCGTCAGGATAATTCTCTAAACTGTCAGGTACTTTATTACGAAACATTTCTCCTACCCACAAGATCATTGATGCTGCCTCCTCTGTATTCCACTGACGAAGTCTACTAGCCTGTCTTCTTGCACTCCTCTCTGTTATTACACTGAAGACGTCTACCGCACTGTTTATTGCATCCTCCTCTGTAATACACTGAAGAAGTCTCCAGCCTGTCTTCATGCCATCCTCCTCTGTCTTACACTGAAGGAAGTCTACCAGCACTGTCTCTTGCACATCTCTCTGATTACACTGAGAAGTCTACCAGCAACTGTCCTCTTGCACCTCCTCCTCAGTATTACACTGAAGAGTTCTACCAGCACTGTCTTCTTGCACATCCTCCTCTGTATTACACTGAAGAAGTCTACCCGCACTGTCGTCTTGCACATCCTCCTCTGTATTCACTGAGAGTCTACCAGCACTGTCTTCTTGCCACATCCCTCATCTGTATTAACTGAGACGTTACCCCCCACTGTCTTCTAGCACATCCTCTCTGTATTACACTGAAGAAGTCTACCAGCACTGTCTTCTTGCACATCCTCCTCTGTATTACACTGAAGAAGTCTACCAGCACTGTCTTCTTGCACATCCTCCTCTGTATTACACTGAAGAAGTCTACCAGCACTGTCTTCTTGCACATCCTCCTCTGTATTACACTGAAGAAGTCTACCAGCACTGTCTTCTTGCACATCCTCCTCTGTATTACACTGAAGAAGTCTACCAGCACTGTCTTCTTGCACATCTACTCTCATGTGAAGTCAATATGTTTCGGAATAAAGATACGTTGCAGTTGCATATGTGTCTTACTTATCTACTTGTCGGTGTTGTATACCATTATAATATCCATACTTAAGTATTATCCAGGTGTTTCATCGTATACTACGACAATGTTTATCTTCCGTCCAGCTGATCAAGAGTTTCTTCAACGTTCTCTCTCTCATTACATTTATTCTAGTCCTGCTTTTCATTTGATGCTTTTTTACTCCCTCTAACCCAGTGGTTCTGAACCTTATTGGAGGTACTGAACCCCGCAAGTTTCATCTGTGCATTCACCGAACCTTCGTAATTGGAAAAACGAAATATGATTTCTTCAAAATTTGATTACAAAGACTTTGCTGTTGTCTTTCAGAGAAAGTTCAGAAATATGCGGCTTCACCTTGGCAAGTTATACTCTCATATCATTTTCGCAAAAAGAGTCTGTTCCTTGTCTTCGTTTTGATGTCTACCATCCTGGAAAGGTATTGCTGGCAAAGATACGCTGTAACAAACGGCGTGAGTATCTCGAGGGTTTTCATAGCAATAAGAGGCTACGCTACAATATGGCGACAAAAAACGTTGAGAGCGTTGTTATTCTGAAGAGTTGCTTTTGAACCTGACTCTGTTGATGTTCATTGATTTCGTCGAGGAACTGTATCATTGACATCTGCTAGTGAGTTGTACACCATGGTACTTGTGCTGGTGAGTTGTACATCATGGTACTTGTGATGGTGAGTTGTACACCATGGTACTTGTGATGGTGAGTTGTACACCATGGTACTTGTTGACTGGTGAGTTGTACACCATGGTACTTGTGCTGGTGAGTTGTACACCATGGTACTTGTGCTAATGAGCTGTACACCATGGTACTTGTGATGGTGAGTTGTACATCATGGTACTTGTGCTGGTGAGTTGTACACCATGGTACTTGTGATAGTGAGTTGTACACCATGGTACTTGTGCTGGTGAGTTGTACATCATGGTACTTGTGCTGGTGAGTTGTACACCATGGTACTTGTGCTAGTGAGTTGTACACCAGGTACTTGTGTGTGAGTTGTACACCATGTTACTTGTGAGTGAGTTGTACACATGTGTACTTGTGCTAGGTGAGTTGTACACCATGTACTTGTGCTAGGTGAGTTGTACACCATGTTACTTGTGATGGTGAGTTGTACACCATGGTACTTGTGCTAGTGAGTTGTACACCATGTACTTGTGCTGGTGAGTTGTATATCATGGTACTTGTGCTGGTGAGTTGTACACCATGGTACTTGTGCTGGTGAGTTGTACACCATGGTACTTGTGATGGTGAGTTGTACACCATGGTACTTGTGCTGGTGAGTTGTACATCATGGTACTTGTGATGGTGAGTTGTACACCATGGTACTTGTGCTGGTGAGTTGTACATCATGGTACTTGTGCTGGTGAGTTGTACATCATGGTACTTGTGCTAGTGAGTTGTACATCATGGTACTTGTGCTAGTGAGTTGTACATCATGGTACTTGTGCTAGTGAGCTGTACACCATGGTACTTGTGCTAGTGAGTTGTACATCATGGTACTTGTGCTAGTGAGTTGTACACATGGTACTTGTGCTAGTGAGTTGTACATCATGGTACTTGTGTGAGTTGTACATCATGGTACTTGTGCTAGTGAGTTGTACATCATGTACTTGTGCTAGTGAGTTGTACATCATGTACTTGTGCTAGTGAGTTGTACATCATGGTACTTGTGCTAGTGAGTTGTACATCATGGTACTTGTGCTAGTGAGTTGTACATCATGGTACTTGTGCTAGTGAGTGTACATCATGGTACTTGTGCTAGTGAGTGTACATCATGGTACTTGTGCTAGTGAGTTGTACATCATGGTACTTGTGCTAGTGAGTTGTACATCATGTACTTGTGCTAGTGAGTTGTACATCATGGTACTTGTGCTAGTGAGTTGTACATCATAGTACTTGTGCTAGTGAGCTGTACATCATGGTACTTGTGCTAGTGAGTTGTACATCATGGTACTTGTGCTAGTAAGTTGTACATCATGGTACTTGTGCTAGTGAGTTGTACATCATGGTACTTGTGCTAGTGAGCTGTACACAGTGGTACTTGTGCTAGTGAGTTGTACATCATGTACTTGTGCTAGTGAGTTGTACATCATGGTACTTGTGCTAGTGAGTTGTACATCATGGTACTTGTGCTAGTGAGCTGTACATCATGATACTTGTGCTAGTGAGTTGTACATCATGGTACTTGTGCTAGTGAGTTGTACATCATAGTACTTGTGCTAGTGAGTTGTACACATGTTACTTGTGCTAGTGAGTTGTACATCATAGTACTTGTGCTAGTGAGTTGTACATCATAGTACTTGTGCTAGTGAGCTGTACATCATGGTACTTGTGCTAGTGAGTTGTACATCATGGTACTTGTGCTAGTGAGTTGTACATCATGGTACTTGTGCTAGTGAGTTGTACATCATAGTACTTGTGCTGGTGAGTTGTACATCATAGTACTTGTGCTAGTAAGTTGTACATCAGGTTTACTTGTGCTAGGAGTTGTACATCATGGTACCCGCTAGTGAGTTGTACACAGGGAAATTTTGTGCTAGTAAAGTTTTCCTCATGGTACTTGTGCATTTTGGGGTTTTTTTTGTGATGAAAACTTTTAATTTGTTTGTATCCCGTGTTGTAGCTTTCGGGGTGTTTGCCCTACAACAAGAAAAAAACTTTCAGGTGTTTGTCTACAACAACCCAAAAACTTTCGGGTTTTTTGTCTACAAAAAAGCACAACTTTTTAAAGCAAAAAGACAAGAAATCTCTCCCCAAAGGGGTTTTTGACTTCTCTCTGTTTCGTTCACAATAGTTATTAAAATTTTAAAACTTCCACGTGGACCCTAAACCCACTTTTTTCTCAAGTTTTTCTTTTTGCATAGAAATATTTTCTGCCTTTTTTTTTTCCCATTGTTTCTTTTTGAATTTAACCTTTAAAGGGGTCCTTTTGGGACACCATTAAAAATCATTTAAAATGTCCCCAAAATTACCCCCAAAAACCATTTTAAAACTTTGGGGATGATATTCATTAAGGGAAAATTTTAAACTGGGGATAAAGGATCGAGGATACAGCCCAAAAATGCCCAACATAAAAGAACGTTTAAAGCATACACAAAACGATACCCCCAAAACACAATAACAGTCAGGGGAAAAGCACACTTAAGTAAAAATGCAGGAAAACAAGTGCCCCTTTACCACAATATGTGGGTGTAAACAGAAAATTTTTTACAACAAAAAACATTTCAGAAATTACAATAAGTACACTAATTTTTAAAAAGCCCAACTACAGTAACATGTAAGAAAGTAACATATACAAAAACCCAGTATAGTGAAGCACAAAGCAGTAAAAGTGAAAGAAAAAAAGCGTATGTAAAGGGAAAAAAAGCAGTATAGGAAGCAAAAAGCAGTGGGGAAGAAAAAAAACCCGTATAGGAAGCATAAAACTTTTAAAAGTAAAACCCATAAAGAAAGTTAGTAAGCTAAAACAGTATAGTGAAGCTTTAAATCAGTATAGTGAAGTAAAGAAGTATAGTAAACCCAAAAGCAGAAATAGTAAAGCATAAACAGTATAGTGAAGCTTTAAAGCAGTAAGTGAAGCTTAAAAGCAGCATAAAAACAAAAAAAAACTGTATAAAAACAAAAAAGGGGTTAAAATAGTAAGACATAAAAAAAATTAAAGTAACACATAACACAGTAATTTTAAAAAAAAAAAACAAATAGAGAAAAAATCAAAATAGCAACATAGGGAAACCAGAAACAAAAAAAAATTTTAATAACATATAAAACGCTTTTAAAAGGGATTTTAAAACCCCAAAAAGTAACACACAAAAGCAGCATAAAAAAACATAAAACCAAAAAAAACAAAAAAAAGTGAACAATCCCCAAAAGAACAATAGAAAAAACACACGAAAAAAAAAATCACAAAAAAAGTGCTAAAACTTTAAAAGACCAAACGGGTTAAAAATAACACAGAAGACCATACAGTAACACAAAGAACCGTACAATAACACAGAAGCCCAAAAAGTAAAATAACACGGGAAGGGACCGTACAGAAACACAAAAACCCCGTACAATAACACAGAAGACCAGTACAAAAAACACAGAAGACCAAACAATAACACAGAAGACCAGTCCCAATAACACAGAAGACCAGTAAAATAACACAGAAACCGGGACAATAACACAGAAAAAACCAGTAAAACAACACAGAAGCCCCAGTACAATAACACAGAAAAAGCCAGTACAATAACACAGAAAAACCAGTACAAAAAAACACAGAAGACCATACAATAACACAGAAGCCCAGTACAAAAAACACAGAAAGACCAGAAACAAAAACATAAAAAGGCCAGTACAATAACACAAAAAAGCCCATTTCCCAATAACACAGAAGGGACCAGTACAAAAACACAAAAGGGCCAGAAACAATAACAAAAAGACCAGTAAAATAAAAAGAAGACCAGTAAAAATTTAACACGGGAAGACCAGAAACAATAACACAGAAGCCCCATTTACAATAACACGAAGACCAGAAAAAAAACCCACAGAAGACCATAAATAACACAGAAGCCCAGTACAAAAACACGGGAAGACCAGTAAAATAACACAGAAACCATTTCAATAACACAAAAGCCCCGGTCAAAAACACGGGAAGACCAGTCCCAATAAAACAGAACCGTACAATAATACAAAAGGGACAATACGTAACACAAAAGACCGTAAAAATAAAAAGAAGACCGTAACAAAAAATTAGAAAAAACCAGTAAAAAGAAAACACGGGAAGCCCAAAGTACAGTAAACAGAAGCCCAAAGTACAATAACACAGAAACCATAAAAATAACACAAAAAGCCATTACATTTTTAACACAGAAGACCAGTACAATAACACAAAAGGGAACCAGTAAATAACACAGAAGCCCAGTACAGAAACAAGAAGGCCCCATTTAAAAAACCAAAGGGAACCAGTAAAAGAAAAACACGGGAAGACCAGTACAGTAACACAAAAGACCATTTACATAACACAAAGACCAGTACAGTAACACAGAAGCCCAGTACAAAAAACACAAAGCCCAGAACAGAAAACACAAAAGCCCAGTACAATAAGACAAAAGGGACCAGTGCTTAACCCCAAAAGGGACCAGTACAGAAAACACAGAATTTCCCCATTTAACAGTAACACAGAAGACCAGAAACAGTAAAAACAAAAGGGACCAACAGTAACACAAAAGACAGTACAGTAACCCCAGAAGATCAGTACAGAAACACAGAAGACCAGTACAGTAACACAAAAAGGATCAGTACAGTAACACAGAAAAAATCAGTACAGTATCCTTTTTCGTCTCAAACCGGGTCCAGGGACTCCGTTTGTGTCCCCCGGCATCCCTCCCTTCCCCATTTTCCCCAGAGTGGGGGCCCGACGGCCGGTGAGTATCCTTTTTCGTCTCCCCAGGCCCAAGGACCCCGCCTGTGTCCCCTCAGGCATCGCCCCTTTCCCCATTTCCCCAGGGTCCCTCGCCGGGGGTGAGAAACCATTTTTCTTTCTCTCCCAGGTCCGCGTGTCCCAGGATTCCGCCTGTTTTCCCCCTTCAGGCATCCTCCCTTCCCCACTTCCCCAGGGCTGCCTGAGGGCCCCGGTGAGTATCCTTTTTCGTCTCCCCCGGGTCCGCCGGTGCCCAGGTCCGCCCTGTGTCCCCTCAGGCATCCTCCCTTCCCCATTTCCCCCCCACTTCCCCCCAGGGTTTGCCTCGAGGGCCGGGGAGTATCCTTTTTCCCGTCTCCCCCCAGGTCCCGCGTGCCCCAGGAGTCCCCCCTGTGTCCCCGGGGGCCCAATCCCCCCTTTCCCCCACTTCCCAGGGTCTCCCCTCGAAAACCAGGAGTATCCTTTTTGTTTTCCCCAGGGTCCGCGTGCCCCAGGAGTCCCCCTTTGTGCCCCCTCAGGCATCCCCCCTTTCCCCAGGGTCTCCCTCGAAAACCCCGTGAGTACCCTTTTTCTTCTCTCCCAGCCCCCGTGTCCAGGGGGCCCCGCCTGTGTCCCCTCAGGCATCCCCCTTTTTCCCCATTTCCCCCCGCCCGGGTCCTTGGTTCCAGAGTCCCCCTGTGTGAAGGCCAGGTGCCCCCCCTTCCCCCCCCACAAACCCCCCCCCCCAAAACCTTGCACCCCCCCCGGGTCCGGGGTTTCCGGGGGAGTCCACCTGTGTGAAGGCCAGGTGCTCCCCCTTCCCCCCCACCCCCACCCCCCAAAACCTTGTAAACCCCCCCCCCCGGGTGTGGTTCCAGGAGCCCAAACCTTGCAAAGGCCAGGGCTCCCCCCTTCCCCATTTTTCCCACCCCCCAACCTTCCCAAAACCCCCCCCCCCCCCGGGTCCGGGGGTTCCAGGAGTCCACCTGTGCAAGGGCCCAAAGGGTGCCCCCCCTTTCCCCCCACTTCCCCCACCCCCAACCTTGCCCCCCCCTGGCCCCTTTGGTTCCGGGAAAGCCCAAAACCTTTTGTGACCCCCAGGTGCTCCCCCCCCCCCCACTTCCCCCCACCCCCCAAAACCTTGCAAAAAACCCCCCCCGGGGGTCCGTGGTTCCAGGATTTCCACCGTGCAAAGGCCGGGTTTGTTTACCCCCTTTCCCCCCTTCCCCCCAACCCCCCAACTTTGCAAAACCCCCCCCCCGGGGTCCGGGGTTCCAGGAGTCCCCCTGTCCCGAAGGCCATTTTGCCCCCCCTTCCCCATTTCCCCCCACCCCAAAAATTTGCACAACCCCCCCCCCCCCGGGTCCGGGGGGGTTTCCGGGGATTTCCCACCTGTGCGAAGGCCAGGTGTTTCCCCCTTTCCCCCCCATTTCCCCCCACACCCCAACCTTGCACCCCCCCCCCCCCCCCGGGTCCGGGGTTTTCCCAGGAGCCACCTGTGCAAAGGGCCAGGTGCCCCCCCTTCCCCACTTCCCCCCACCCCAAAAACCCTTTGGGCCAAAACCCCCCCCCCCCCCCCCGGGGCCCCTGGTTCCAGGAGCCCCACCTGGGGTGACGCCAGGTCCCCCCCTTTCCCCCCCAATTTCCCCCCCCAAAAACCCCAATTTGGGAAAACAACCCCCCCCCCGGGTCCGGGGTTTCCCGGGGAGTCCACCTTTTGTGACCCCCAGGGGCCCCCCCTTCCCCACTTCCCCCACCCCCCAAACCCCTTGGGCCCCCCCCCCGGGGTCCGTGGTTCCAGGGGGCCACCTGTGCGAAGGCCAGGTGCCCTTTTCCCCAAATTTCCCCCCAAAACCCCAACCTTCCCACAACCCCCCCCCCCAGGGTCCGGGGTTTCCAGATCCCCTGGGGCAAAGGGCCCCGGTTGGAACCCCTTTTCCCACCCCCCCAACCCCCCAACCTTGCACCCCCCCCCCCGGGGTCCGGTGGTTCCGGGGGTCCACCTGTTTTAAGGGAAAGGTCCCTCCCCCTTTTCCCACTTCCCCCCAACAAACCCCAACCTTGCCCCACACCCCCCCGGGTCCGCCTTTGTCCGGGGAGCCATCTTCCGCCCCCCAGATATTTTCCCTTCCCCATTTCCCCCCAAGGTATCCTCGCCTTTCCCGGGTCCATGTGTCCAGGAATCCATCCGGGGGCCCCCGAATGTCTCCCCTTTTTCCCCAAATTCCCCTTAGGGGTTCTTCCGCCTCAGCCTTCCCCCCGGTTATGTATCCCCCCCGTGAAACTAGGGAAGAGAACGAGGCCTTGTTTAGCTGGTCTACGGTTTGAGACCCGTCCAGGTGGGTGGTGAATTTAAAAGGAAAGGGAAACCCACAGGAAAAATGCGGGTTTTTGAAAAAATTAACACCCCCCAAGGAAAAGTCCAGATCCCTGAATTTTAGCCCAAAAACGCAGGGGGCCCAAACCCAAACCGGGCTCCAAATTCGGGCCCCCAAGGGCTTTTGGGGCACTTTTAGTGAAAATTTGGGGTTCTAAAATTTTTTATTAAAAAAATTCATCAACATTAAAAAATTTAAGTTTCTTTTTGGGGGGCTTAATTTAAAACAGCCTTAAAGGGGGCATTTGTGAATGTTTTGTTGTTAATTAATTTTAAAAGTATTGAACTTCGTGTTTTTTATTTTGGAATTTTATTTGGGGCTTATGTATTTGCAAAACGAAGTTACAAACCCGTCACCAATGTTAATAAGTCACTTTACTGCCTTTTTTTTGGGGTTTCCTGGGGTTAATTTTCTATTCCCTTAATATGTATGATAGATTTGGGGTAAAGGGGTTTTAAAATGTTTCTTTTACCTTTAAAAAATTAAATTTTAAATTAACAAAAACTTTTTTTTAAAACTCCACTTTACCCATTTCCGTAAAGAAACCCCGGGGGTTCCCCCCACAAAATTTATACACCCGGAAAAAATGCACAAATGGCACCAACCCCCCCACACAACCCCACCCACACACACAACAACACACACCAAAACCCCCAAAACCCCAACACCACACAACCCCCAAACCCCACGGACCCCATATACAAAGGCCTTTGGGGCCCCCCACCCCCTAGGCCGGTAACCCATCACCAACACAAACACCCCACACAACCCCACGACACAACACACACACACACACAAAACACAAAACACACACACACACACACACACCACATTATAAAAAAACACTCTTAAAGCTAATATGTATTTTAATCACAAAAAACAACACACACAAAACACACACACACACCCCCCACACACCCACTTTTGGGACACAAATTTTTACCCCTCCAATAATTTTCACTCTAACTCACGGGTTTT
>NC_069400.1:23270496-23272569 GCF_026875155.1 Cherax quadricarinatus
AAGACCGCAGACACAATATAGTTTTGATGGGCCCAAAAACTGCAAACCCCCTAAAAGGGAAAAAAATCTGGGGGTGAGTAAAACCGAGCATATATCCTGAGGGCACAAACAATCAAATAACTGCTGCAAACCCATACGGGGGGCCTGGCAAAACCCCACGGATAGCGTTTCCCATACCCCCAGTAAAAAATTCGTTTTAAAACTCTGTTCAACCCTCTACGTCGGCCCATACTGGGGGTATGCAGCACCCTTTTTGGGAAATTTCAACCCAGTCCCAACACGGCAAGAAAATTGAGAAAGTGCAAAGGTTTGCAACAAAACTTTGTCCCAGAGCTAAAGGGGGTTGTCCCCATGAAAAAGGGGTTGGGAAATCGGCCCGACCGACACTGGAGGCCAGGGGGGGTCAGGGGAGACATGATAACGACCTTTTAAAAAACTGGGGCCCGGGAAAAACGAGGTTGACAAAAGGCGGGGGGGGTTCCAGGATGGGACACAACACAAGAGGTCACAATGAAGTTGAAGACTCAGTAAAACAAAGGGGTGTTTTTTGGGAAATAAATTTTTCAGTCATAGGAAATAGTCAGGCCCCTGGAATAGCCTAGAAAGTGATTGGGGGGAGGGAGAAAACCCTACAAGTTTTAAGGGGAGGTATGATAAAAGCTCATGGGCGGGAGAGAGAGGAACCCAGTAGCCCAACACGAAGAGGCGGGGGGCCCGAGCTGTGACTCGAACCCCCGCAAAACCCCCCCAAAAAGGTGAGTAAAATAGGGGATACACACACACACACCACACCACAGCACGACACAACCCCCTACACACCAAAACCACACACACACAACACTGCCCCACCCCACAAAACGCACACACTGCACACAACACACACACACAACCCCACACACCACACACACACTGCAAAACACAAAAACACACACACACATGCACAACAAACACACCGCACAACACACCCCACCACACACACACCACACAAACACACCCCACACACACAACACACACACACACAACACACACCACACACACACACACACACACAGAAATAAAAAGGAAACCAAAAAGTCCCTTTGGTTTAAACCCGAAGGTGTAGGGAGGCAAAAACTAAGTGCAACAGAGAATGAAAAGGTACAGGAGGCATAGGACCCCGGAAAACAAGGAGATTAGTAGAAGAGCCAGAAACGAGTATGCGCAGATAAGGAGGGAGGCCCAGCGACAGTATGAAAACGACATAGCATCGAAAGTCAAATCTGACCCGAAACTGCTGTATAGCCACATTAGGAGGAAGACAACAGTCAAGGACCAGGTGATAAGGCTGAGGAAAGAAGGTGGAGAACTCACAAGAAACGACCAAGAGGTATGTGAGGAGCTCAACACGAGATTTAAGGAAGTATTTACAGTAGAGACAGGAAGGACTCTGGGGGGACAGACCAGATGGGGACACCAACAAGGAATACACCAACAAGTGTTGGACGACATACATACAGATGAGGAGAGGTGAAGAAACTGCTAAGGGACATCGATACTCAAAGGGAGTGGGACCGGACAACATCTCTCCATGGGTCCTTAGAGAGGGAGCAGATATGTTGTGCGTACCACTTACCACAATCTTCAACACATCCCTGGAAACTGGGCAACTACCTGAGGTATGGAAGACGGCAAATGTAGTTCCCATTTTCAAAAAAGGAGACAGAAAAGAGGCGCTAAACTATAGACCTGTGTCATTGACGTGTATAGTATGCAAAATTATGGAGAAGATTATCAGGAGGAGAGTGGTGGAGCACCTGGAACGGAACAGGAGTATAAATGCCAACCAGCACGGATTCACGGAAGGCAAATCCTGTGTCACAAACCTTCTGGAGTTTTATGATAAAATAACAGAAGTAAGACAAGAGAGAGAGGGGTGGGTTGATTGCATCTTCTTGGACTGCAAGAAGGCCTTTGAACACAGTTCCTCACAAGAGATTAGTGCAGAAGCTAGAGCATCAGGCGCATATAACAGGAAGGGCACTGCAATGGATCAGAGAATACCTGACAGGGAGGCAACAACGAGTCATGGTACTA
>NC_069400.1:23273069-23373037 GCF_026875155.1 Cherax quadricarinatus
GAGGTACTACACTTAAAACTCTACAGTTACAGTTAGACACACTCAAAATTTCACCCCTTTCAGTGCCTTAACAATTTACAGTACTTAAAGTTCTTTAATATATTATAGTACATTCAAGGTCTTAAATATATTATATTACTTAAGGTCTTAAGTACAGTATATTACTGTACTTAACCTGGACTATTCACACAGACAGTCTCCATTATATAATTATTATACTATCACCTCAACTAAAATCAGTCCTTTCATTTAAAAAATAATAATATCGAAAATATCCTCATATATTTTTTGTGGTCTTCTTCAGTGGATGTAGTTCTTGCTTGGTTACTACAAGTGATAGCGGCCCAGAAGGATTGATTCAGTGAAAGAGAGCATCCAGGTCGAAATCATAATCTTGGGTTTCCTGTACAAATTCTGGCTTTGTGTCAAAGTTGAAGGTGGACTTGTTTCTTCTACAGGATTTGGTGGTTTGTCAGGAAGAGAAGCTCCTCAATGAAGGTCTCCAGTTCTTGCTGTTCTTTTGGTGGTTTGTCAGGGAAGAGGAGCTCCTCAATGAAGGTGTCCTGTTCTTGCTGTTCTTTTGGTGGTTTGTCAGGGAAGAGAAGCCCCTGAATGAAGGTCTCCTGTTCTTGCTGTTCTTCTGACTCAGCTGCTGCTCCAGTAGAAACTATAAAGTTGTTCATGTAATTACTTATAAGAGAATCATTGTCAGTAGTGGTTTCCTGACTTGAGACCTTGTTAGATTCCCCATCATTCTGTACTTCTGGATCAGTTGTGGGAGGTGGCAGTTCCTTGTCACTGCTTGAATCTTCCTCACCTTCCTTCTCCATTCTTTTTTCTTCTCTTTTAGTTTTTTCCTGTTCCTTCTTCTTTTTGCTGTCTACTAGTTTTTGTTTTTTTTCGGGAAATTTCATCCAATAGAGGCTTTTTTCTCTTAACACTACGTTCATAAATAGTTTTACCAGAAGTATCAATCCATCTCATTCCTTGATAGGCATACTCAAAGTTATACCTGGCACTCATTCTCTTGATGCCTATGCCAGAAGTGCTTAAGTGTTTTCCAAAGTCCATAGAATTAGCAAATCGTAGTCCTGCCTCAACTGCGTAATTTGCATACAGTTGAGTTAATTCCATCTGGAAAACAAAATCTTCAGGATCTGTGGAAATAAGAATATTTTCCTTCAAGAAGCTTTCAAAGCATTCTTTGCCTGAGTAGTTTCTTTCATATCCAAGGACCACCAGCATTTCTCCTAGATGTTTTTTCTTCCATGGATCTTGTCAAGATGCTAACACGTTGCTAATAAAGTTTTTGAGAGGTTCTTCTGAAGCCATTCATTCTTGTTGGGTACTGTCAGAGGACTTATACCTTACACTTATCTTTGTCATTTGAGACTTCTTAGTTTCTTTCCTCGAAGAGCAGAAGATATTAGTATGTTTAGAAAGTCTCGATTCCATAGACTATCACTTTTATTATCACACTAGGTGTTAATTTCCTTGAAGACAAAATCTTCTAGTATCTATGAAGTCGAGTAATTTACTTAGACTTTATACATTTATAGTCATCTAAGGATTTTCCAAGCCAAGCATTGTTCTGTATTCTATACTTCACCGTGACTTAATTCTATAGTACACTGAAGAGTGTTCTTCGTAAAGCAGAAGTTTTTATAACTGTTATAATTCTTTGGGTACTTTCTCCTAGACTAAAATATTATAGTCCATGATTAGTAGTACCCCCGAATTTCTTACTTGAGAGCTGAAGATATTTAGTAATTATAGTAGTCTGAAGGAGTTAATTTTGTTTTACCCTCGAAGACAAAATTAGTTACAGTTAGAACTCTGAGGAACTCATCTTCAGTTCCTTAAATATATCACTGAGGTACTTCAGTTCTTAACCTATTATAGAGCAAAGATATTATATTTATATAGTCTCGAGGTCTTCAGCATTACTATACACTTTATTAAGTCACGAGGTATTTTCTAACCTTTAAGAGCAATATAATATTATACTGTACTAATTTGAGTACTCCTTAGATTAACTTAAATAAGTCACTCTGAAATGTTTCATATTTTTTAGTGGTCTTCTTCAGCGATAGTCTAGCTTGTATAAATTTTCCCTGAAGGATTGTTTCTTTCCAGAGAGATAGTCATAATATAATCTTGATTTCCTTACTTTGCCTTGTTAAATTATAGTAACTTGAGTTCTTTCCCATTCATATTTTACCTGAAGAGCTTAAGAATAGTTCAGTTATTGTAATCTCTGAGGTATCATTAAAAAGTCTCAGTTAAGTTCCTCGAATTTCACTCCTTCAGTGCGTTACACTAAGAAGTCTTCAGTTTTAATTATTTATCTTCTAGTCTTTAAATAAATTCTAGCTTCAGTAAAAAATTACTTAACTGGTTCATTAAATCTCTTATAATAATTTAGTATGGTTCTAGACTTGAAAATCGTCGTTATTTAAAACTAATAATATGAATATCCCAATTTTTGAGGTGGCTTCCTGTGGATTGTTATCTTGTCTACAGTTAGGTCCAAGTTGTTCAGTTGAAGAGATTCCAGTATCATCTTGGTTTCTTCTACTAGATTCTGGTTTTTGAGTCAAATGAGAGGGTTTTTCTTCATCAGGTTTGTGTTTACGGAAGTCTCAATGAAGTTCCAGATTCTCTCAAGTTATCCTGTGTGTTTGTCATGGAGAGAGTCCTTAAGTGTTTCATGTTCATGGTTGTTGATCAGGGTGCGAAGCTGCTATTTCTTCGTGTTTATATCCATCTGCTCATAAAACTTACAGAATTGTGGAATTAATAGAGAATCATTGTACTTATGGTTCCTGACTTGAGCCTTTTGCTTCGCATCATTGTTCTTTCGTAATCTAAGGACTGCAGCCTTGTTCTCCTTGTATTTCTTCATTTTGGTCTTCATCTGCGTTCTTTTTTTAGATTTCTTTCTACTTTCTTTTCTTCATCTAAAGTTTTTTTTTTTTGGAACGGTTTCTCCAAGAGTTTCTCTAACATAGTTTATAATAGTTTTACAAGTAATCTCAAGGCATACTCAACTTTAGGACTACTCAATTATATGATCACTCTGAGGCTATCATAAGTGTATGTTTCCAAATCCATAGAATTAGCAAATCGTATTTCCTGCCTCAATGCGTATTTGCTACGTGAGTATTCATCTGAAAACAAAATCATCAGACATTGGAAAAAGATTTTCTTTCCCTTAAAGACTTGCAAAGATATTTCTTTCTATCAGTACAAGCTGTCTCCTGATTCTTCACTTAGGCTTCACTACTTTTTTTCATTTCTTGAGGCTTTCACTTTGAAGAAAGTATTTTGAGTTTTTTCTGAAGCTGAGGTCTACTTAGAATTTTGAGTAAGTTTATGCTCAACTTAGAGGTATAGTACTGTTATAGTAGTCTCTGAGGACTTCAACTTAGACTATACATTTATATATAGTCACACTGAAGAGAGATTTTATTTTTATCAGAGTATTATTTAATATTATATAAGTCTGAGGATGTTCTTGACTTAAGCATAAAATATAGTCAACTTGAAGTAGTCTCTGGTATTTTTACCCTTGAGAGCTGAAGATATTTAGTACTTTATGTAAGTCTAGTCTACACTTAAACTAAATTTAGTCTGTATCGTCAAGAATTTCACTCCTTCACCTTGCTTAACTATATTATAGTACTTGAAGTTCTTTAATATATTATTACTTCAAGGTCTTAACATAATTATATTACTTCAAGGTCTTAGTCACATAATTACTGTATTTATCCGTCAGCAAAGATCTTCATATGATTATATTAATTCTAGTCTTCAACTAGAAATACACTTTAATATTAAAAATAATATTCGAAATTATCCTATATTTTTTGGTTTCTTGAGGGATTGTAGTTGTTGGTTAACACAAGTGATAGCCCAGAAGGATTGATTCAGTGAAAGTGAGCACCAGTCGAAATCATAATCTTGGTTTCCTTAAAATTTCTGGCTTAGTGTTCAATGTGAAGTGACTTTGTCTTCTAAGGATTTGGTGGTTTGTCAGGGAAGAGAAGCTCCTCAAGAGGTTCCAGTTCTTTGTTCTTCTTTGGGCTTTCAGGGAAGATCCTCAATAAGGTGTCTTCTTCTGTCTTTTAGTGGTTTGTAGGAAGATGAACCCCTGAAATGAGTCTCTAATTTTGTGTCTTCTTCATGCTGCAGTCTCGTAGAAACTATAAGCATGTAATTCCTTATAAGAGAATCATTGTAGTGGTCTACTTGAGACCATTGTTAGATTCCCATAAAATTCTGTACTTCTGGATCAGTTGTGGGAGGTGGCAGTTCTTGTCACTGCTTGAATCTTCCTCACCGTTCCATTTTTCTGTTCTTTTTTTTCTCTTTAGGTTTTTTCTGTTCCTTTTGTTTTTGCTGTCTACTAGTTTTTGTTTTTTTTCGGGAAATTTCTCATCCAATAGAGGCTTTTTCTTTAACACTACGTTCTAAATAGTTTTCCAGAAGTATCAATCATCTCTTTTCATTGATAGGCATACTCAGTTAAATTACCTGGCACTCATTCTCTTGATCTTATGCCAGATGCTTTTAGTGTTTTCTCTTAAGTTCATAGTTATTTGCAAATTAGTCCTGCCTCAATGGCTTTTTGCATACATTTGAGTTAATTTCATCTGGAAACAAAATCTCCCAGGATCTGTGGAAATAAGATTATATTCCTTTCTGAGCTTTCCAAAGCAATGTTTGCCTGAGTAGTTCTTCATATCAAGGCCCACCAGCATGTCTCCTCGTATTTCTTCATATTGAGGTCTTCAGTGGCGACTCTGTGTTTCAAGATGTTCATCTGAACTTTCACTTTGTCTTCAACTAAAGCTTTCTTTGGAGGACGGTTTCTTTCCCTCGAAGAGCAGAAGATATTTCGTAATTTTGAGTAAGTCTCAGGGAACTTCAATTTGACTATACACTTATTATATAGTCCAACTAAGGAGTTAACTTTTCAGTATTTCTTACCCTCGAAGAGCAGAAGATATTTAGTACTGTTATAGTAAGTCTCTGAGGTACTTCAGTTTAGACTATACACTTATAATATAGTCACACTGAAGGAGTGTTTCTTACCCTCGAAGAGCAGAAGATATTTAGTACTGTTATAGTAAGTCTCTGAGGTACTTCAGTTTAGACTATACACTTATAATATAGTCACACTGAAGGAGTGTTTCTTACCCTTGAAGAGCAGAAGATATTTAGTACTGTTATAGTAAGTCTCTGAGGTACTTCACCTTAGACTATACACTTATAATATAGTCACTCTGAAGGAGTGTTTCAGTACTGTTATAGTAAGTCTCTGAGGTACTTCACCGTAGACTATACATTTATAATATAGTCACACTGAAGGAGTGTTTCTTTCCCTCGAAGAGCAGAAGTTATTTAGTACTGTTATATTAAGTCTCTGAGGTACTTCACCTCAGACTATACACTTATAATATAGTCACACTGAAGTAGTTCACTCCTTCAGTATTTCTTACCCTTGAAGAGCTGAAGATATTTAGTACTGTTATAGTAAGTCTCTGAGGTACTACACTTTAAACTCTACAGTTACAGTTAGACACCTCAAGAATTTCACTCCTTCAGTGCCTTAACTATATTACAGTACTTCAAGTTCTTTAATATATTATAGTACTTCAAGGTCTTAAATATTATATTACTTCAAGGTCTTAAGTACAGTATATTACTGTACTTAACCTGGACTATTCACACAGACAGTCTCCATTATATAATTATTATACTATCACCTCAACTAAAATCAGTCCTTTCATTTAAAAAATAATAATATCGAAAATATCCTCATATATTTTTTTGTGGTCTTCTTCAGTGGATGTAGTTCTTGCTTGGTTACTACAAGTGATAGCGGCCCAGAAGGATTGATTCAGTGAAAGAGAGCATCCAGGTCGAAATCATAATCTTGGGTTTCCTGTACAAATTCTGGCTTTGTGTCAAAGTTGACAGGTGGACTTGTTTCTTCTACAGGATTTGGTGGTTTGTCAGGGAAGAGAAGCTCCTCAATGAAGGTCTCCAGTTCTTGCTGTTCTTTTGGTGGTTTGTCAGGGAAGAGGAGCTCCTCAATGAAGGTGTCCTGTTCTTGCTGTTCTTTTGGTGGTTTGTCAGGGAAGAGAAGCCCCTGAATGAAGGTCTCCTGTTCTTGCTGTTCTTCTGACTCAGCTGCTGCTCCAGTAGAAACTATAAAGTTGTTCATGTAATTACTTATAAGAGAATCATTGTCAGTAGTGGTTTCCTGACTTGAGACCTTGTTAGATTCCCCATCATTCTGTACTTCTGGATCAGTTGTGGGAGGTGGCAGTTCCTTGTCACTGCTTGAATCTTCCTCACCTTCCTTCTCCATTCTTTTTTCTTCTCTTTTAGTTTTTTCCTGTTCCTTCTTCTTTTTGCTGTCTACTAGTTTTTGTTTTTTTCGGGAAATTTCATCCAATAGAGGCTTTTTTCTCTTAACACTACGTTCATAAATAGTTTTACCAGAAGTATCAATCCATCTCATTCCTTGATAGGCATACTCAAAGTTATACCTGGCACTCATTCTCTTGATGCCTATGCCAGAAGTGCTTAAGTGTTTTCCAAAGTCCATAGAATTAGCAAATCGTAGTCCTGCCTCAACTGCGTATTTTGCATACAGTTGAGTTAATTCCATCTGGAAAACAAAATCTTCAGGATCTGTGGAAATAAGAATATTTTCCTTCAAGAAGCTTTCAAAGCATTCTTTGCCTGAGTAGTTTCTTTCATATCAAGGACCACCGCATGTTCTCCTGTATTCATATTGAGGTCTTCCGTGGCGACTCTTGTGTTTCAAGATGTTCTTCTGAACTTTCACTTTGTCTTCAACTAAAGCTTATATCTTTGGAGGACGGTTTCTTTCCCTCGAAGAGCAGAAGATATTTAGTAATGTTTGAGTAAGTCTCAGAGGAACTTCAACTTAGACTATACACTTATAATATATCACACTGAAGGAGTTAACTTCTTCAGTATTTCTTACCCTCGAAGAGCAGAAGATATTTAGTACTGTTATAGTAAGTCTCTGAGGTACTTCAGTTTAGACTATACACTTATAATATAGTCACACTGAAGGAGTGTTTCTTACCCTTGAAGAGCAGAAGATATTTAGTACTGTTATAGTAAGTCTCTGAGGTACTTCACCTTAGACTATACACTTATAATATAGTCACACTGAAGGAGTGTTTCTTACCCTCGAAGAGCAGAAGATATTTAGTACTGTTATAGTAAGTCTCTGAGGTACTTCACCTTAGACTATACACTTATAATATAGTCACTCTGAAGGAGTGTTTCAGTACTGTTTAGTAAGTCTCTGAGGTACTTCACCGTAGACTATACATTTATAATATAGTCACACTGAAGGAGTGTTTCTTTCCCTCGAAGAGCAGAAGTTATTTAGTACTGTTATATTAAGTCTCTGAGGTACTTCACCTCAGACTATACACTTATAATATAGTCACACTGAAGTAGTTCACTCCTTCAGTATTTCTTACCCTTGAAGAGCTGAAGATATTTAGTACTGTTATAGTAAGTCTCTGAGGTACTACACTTTAAACTCTACAGTTACAGTTAGACACACTCAAGAATTTCACTCCTTCAGTGCCTTAACTATATTACAGTACTTCAAGTTCTTTAATATATTATAGTACTTCAAGGTCTTAAATATATTATATTACTTCAAGGTCTTAAGTACAGTATATTACTGTACTTAACCTGGACTATTCACACAGACAGTCTCCATTATATAATTATTATACTATCACCTCAACTAAAATCAGTCCTTTCATTTAAAAAATAATAATATCGAAAATATCCTCATATATTTTTTGTGGTCTTCTTCAGTGGATGTAGTTCTTGCTTGGTTACTACAAGTGATAGCGGCCCAGAAGGATTGATTCAGTGAAAGAGAGCATCCAGGTCGAAATCATAATCTTGGGTTTCCTGTACAAATTCTGGCTTTGTGTCAAAGTTGACAGGTGGACTTGTTTCTTCTACAGGATTTGGTGGTTTGTCAGGGAAGAGAAGCTCCTCAATGAAGGTCTCCAGTTCTTGCTGTTCTTTTGGTGGTTTGTCAGGGAAGAGGAGCTCCTCAATGAAGGTGTCCTGTTCTTGCTGTTCTTTTGGTGGTTTGTCAGGGAAGAGAAGCCCCTGAATGAAGGTCTCCTGTTCTTGCTGTTCTTCTGACTCAGCTGCTGCTCCAGTAGAAACTATAAAGTTGTTCATGTAATTACTTATAAGAGAATCATTGTCAGTAGTGGTTTCCTGACTTGAGACCTTGTTAGATTCCCCATCATTCTGTACTTCTGGATCAGTTGTGGGAGGTGGCAGTTCCTTGTCACTGCTTGAATCTTCCTCACCTTCCTTCTCCATTCTTTTTTCTTCTCTTTTAGTTTTTTCCTGTTCCTTCTTCTTTTTGCTGTCTACTAGTTTTTGTTTTTTTCGGGAAATTTCATCCAATAGAGGCTTTTTTCTCTTAACACTACGTTCATAAATAGTTTTACCAGAAGTATCAATCCATCTCATTCCTTGATAGGCATACTCAAAGTTATACCTGGCACTCATTCTCTTGATGCCTATGCCAGAAGTGCTTAAGTGTTTTCCAAAGTCCATAGAATTAGCAAATCGTAGTCCTGCCTCAACTGCGTATTTTGCATACAGTTGAGTTAATTCCATCTGGAAAACAAAATCTTCAGGATCTGTGGAAATAAGAATATTTTCCTTCAAGAAGCTTTCAAAGCATTCTTTGCCTGAGTAGTTTCTTTCATATCCAAGGACCACCAGCATGTTCTCCTCGTATTTCTTCATATTGAGGTCTTCCAGCTGGCGACTCTTGTGTTTCAAGATGTTCTTCTGAACTTTCACTTTGTCTTCAACTAAAGCTTATATCTTTGGAGGACGGTTTCTTTCCCTCGAAGAGCAGAAGATATTTAGTAATGTTTGAGTAAGTCTCAGAGGAACTTCAACTTAGACTATACACTTATAATATAGTCACACTGAAGGAGTTAACTTCTTCAGTATTTCTTACCCTCGAAGAGCAGAAGATATTTAGTACTGTTATAGTAAGTCTCTGAGGTACTTCAGTTTAGACTATACACTTATAATATAGTCACACTGAAGGAGTGTTTCTTACCCTTGAAGAGCAGAAGATATTTAGTACTGTTATAGTAAGTCTCTGAGGTACTTCACCTTAGACTATACACTTATAATATAGTCACACTGAAGGAGTGTTTCTTACCCTCGAAGAGCAGAAGATATTTAGTACTGTTATAGTAAGTCTCTGAGGTACTTCACCTTAGACTATACACTTATAATATAGTCACTCTGAAGGAGTGTTTCAGTACTGTTATAGTAAGTCTCTGAGGTACTTCACCGTAGACTATACATTTATAATATAGTCACACTGAAGGAGTGTTTCTTTCCCTCGAAGAGCAGAAGTTATTTAGTACTGTTATATTAAGTCTCTGAGGTACTTCACCTCAGACTATACACTTATAATATAGTCACACTGAAGTAGTTCACTCCTTCAGTATTTCTTACCCTTGAAGAGCTGAAGATATTTAGTACTGTTATAGTAAGTCTCTGAGGTACTACACTTTAAACTCTACAGTTACAGTTAGACACACTCAAGAATTTCACTCCTTCAGTGCCTTAACTATATTACAGTACTTCAAGTTCTTTAATATATTATAGTACTTCAAGGTCTTAAATATATTATATTACTTCAAGGTCTTAAGTACAGTATATTACTGTACTTAACCTGGACTATTCACACAGACAGTCTCCATTATATAATTATTATACTATCACCTCAACTAAAATCAGTCCTTTCATTTAAAAAATAATAATATCGAAAATATCCTCATATATTTTTTGTGGTCTTCTTAGTGGATGTAGTTCTTGCTTGGTTACTACAATGATAGCGGCCCAGAAGGATTGATTCAGTGAAAGAGAGCATCCAGGTCGAAATCATAATCTTGGGTTTCCTGTACAAATTCTGGCTTTGTGTCAAAGTTGACAGGTGGACTTGTTTCTTCTACAGGATTTGGTGGTTTGTCAGGGAAGAGAAGCTCCTCAATGAAGGTCTCCAGTTCTTGCTGTTCTTTTGGTGGTTTGTCAGGGAAGAGGAGCTCCTCAATGAAGGTGTCCTGTTCTTGCTGTTCTTTTGGTGGTTTGTCAGGGAAGAAAGCCCCTGAATGAAGGTCTCCTGTTCTTGCTGTTCTTCTGACTCAGCTGCTGCTCCAGTAGAAACTATAAAGTTGTTCATGTAATTACTTATAAGAGAATCATTGTCAGTAGTGGTTTCCTGACTTGAGACCTTGTTAGATTCCCCATCATTCTGTACTTCTGGATCAGTTGTGGGAGGTGGCAGTTCCTTGTCACTGCTTGAATCTTCCTCACCTTCCTTCTCATCTTTTTTCTTCTCTTTTAGTTTTTTTCCTGTTCCTTCTTCTTTTTGCTGTCTACTAGTTTTTGTTTTTTTCGGGAAATTTCATCCAATAGAGGCTTTTTCTCTTAAACACTACTTCATTAATAGTTTTACCAGAAGTATCAATCCATCTCATTCCTTGATAGGCATACTCAAGTTATACCTGGCACTCATTCTCTTGATGCCTATGCCAGAAGTGCTTAAGTGTTTTCCAAAGTCCATAGAATTAGCAAATCGTAGTCCTGCCTCAACTGCGTAATTTGCATACAGTTGAGTTAATTCCATCTGGAAAACAAAATCTTCAGGATCTGTGGAAATAAGAATATTTTCCTTCAAGAAGCTTTCAAAGCATTCTTTGCCTGAGTAGTTTCTTTCATATCCAAGGACCACCAGCATGTTCTCCTCGTATTTCTTCATATTGAGGTCTTCCAGCTGGCGACTCTTGTGTTTCAAGATGTTCTTCTGAACTTTCACTTTGTCTTCAACTAAAGCTTATATCTTTGGAGGACGGTTTTCTTTCCCTCGAAGAGCAGAAGATATTTAGTAATGTTTGAGTAAGTCTCAGAGGAACTTCAACTTAGACTATACACTTATAATATAGTCACACTGAAGGAGTTAACTTCTTCAGTATTTCTTACCCTCGAAGAGCAGAAGATATTTAGTACTGTTATAGTAAGTCTCTGAGGTACTTCAGTTTAGACATATACACTTATAATATAGTCACACTGAAGGAGTGTTTCTTACCCTTGAAGAGCAGAAGATATTTAGTACTGTTATAGTAAGTCTCTGAGGTACTTCACCTTAGACTATACACTTATAATATAGTCACACTGAAGGAGTGTTTCTTACCCTCGAAGAGCAGAAGATATTTAGTACTGTTATAGTAAGTCTCTGAGGTACTTCACCTTAGACTATACACTTATAATATAGTCACTCTGAAGGAGTGTTTCAGTACTGTTATAGTAAGTCCTCTGAGGACTTCACCGTAGACTATACATTTATAATATAGTCACACTGAAGAGTGTTTCTTTCCCTCGAAGAGCAGAAGTTATTTAGTACTGTTATATTAAGTCTCTGAGGTACTTCACCTCAGACTATACACTTATAAATATAGTCACACTGAATAGTTCACTCCTTCAGTATTTCTTACCCTTGAAGAGCTGAAGATATTTAGTACTGTTATAGTAAGTCTCTGAGGTACTACACTTTAAACTCTACAGTTACAGTTAGACACACTCAAGAATTTCACTCCTTCATGCCTTAACTATATTACAGTACTTCAAGTTCTTTAATATATTATAGTACTTCAAGGTCTTAAATATATTATATTACTTCAAGGTCTTAAGTACAGTATATTACTGTACTTAACCTGGACTATTCACACAGACAGTCTCCATTATATAATTATTATACTATCACCTCAACTAAAATCAGTCCTTTCATTTAAAAAATAATAATATCGAAAATATCCTCATATATTTTTTGTGGTCTTCTTCAGTGGATGTAGTTCTTGCTTGTTACTACAAGTGATAGCGGCCCAGAAGGATTGATTCAGTGAAAGAGAGCATCCAGGTCGAAATCATAATCTTGGGTTTCCTGTACAAATTCTGTGCTTTGTGTCAAAGTTGACAGGTGGACTTGTTTCTTCTACAGGATTTGGTGGTTTGTCAGGGAAGAGAAGCTCCTCAATGAAGGTCTCCAGTTCTTGCTGTTCTTTTGGTGGTTGTCAGGGAAGAGAGCTCCTCAATGAAGGTGTCCTGTTCTTGCTGATTCTTTTGGTGTTTGTCAGGGAAGAGAAGCCCCTGAATGAAGGTCTCCTGTTCTTGCTGTTCTTCTGACTCAGCTGCTGCTCCATAGAAACTATAAAGTTGTTTATGAATTACTTATAAGAGAATCATTGTCAGTAGTGGTTTCCTGACTTGAGACCTTGTTAGATTCCCCATCATTCTGTACTTCTGGATCAGTGTGTGGAGGTGGCAGTTCCTTGTCACTGCTTGAATCTTCCTCACCTCCTTCTCCATTCTTTTTTCTTCTCTTTAGTTTTTTTTTCCCCGTTCCTTCTTCTTTTTGCTGTCTACTAGTTTTTGTTTTTTTCGGGAAATTTCATCCAATAGAGGCTTTTTTCTCTTAACACTACGTTCATAAATAGTTTTAACCAGAAGTATCAATCCATCTCATTCCTTGATAGCATACTCAAAGTTATACCTGGCACTCATTCTCTTGATGCCTATGCCAGAATGCTTAAGTGTTTTCCAAAGTCCATAGAATTAGCAAATCGTAGTCCTGCCTCAACTGCGTAATTTTGCATACAGTTGAGTTAATTCCATCTGGAAAACAAAATCTTCAGGATCTGTGGAAATAAGAATATTTTCCTTCAAGAAGCTTTCAAAGCATTCTTGCCTGAGTATTTTCTTTCATATCCAAGGACCACCAGCATGTTCTCCTCGTATTTCTTCATATTGAGGTCTTCCAGCTGGCGACTCTTGTGTTTCAAGATGTTCTCTGAACTTTCACTTTGTCTTCAACTAAAGCTTATATCTTTGGAGGACGGTTTCTTTCCTCGAAGAGCAGAAGATATTTAGTAATGTTTGAGTAAGTCTCAGAGGAACTTCAACTTAGACTATACACTTATAATATAGTCACACTGAAGGAGTTTAACTTCTTCAGTATTTCTTACCCTCGAAGAGCAAGAAGATATTTAGTACTGTTATAGTAAGTCTCTGAGGTACTTCAGTTTAGACTATACACTATATAATATAGTCACACTGAAGGAGTGTTTCTTACCCTTGAAGAGCAGAAGATATTTAGTACTGTTATAGTAAGTCTCTGAGGTACTTCACCTTAGACTATACACTTATAATATAGTCACATCTGAAGGAGTTTTCTTACCCTCGAAGAGCAGAAGATATTTAGTACTGTTATAGTAAGTCTCTGAGGTACTTCACCTTAGACTATACACTTATAATATAGTCACTCTGAAGGAGTGTTTTCAGTACTGTTATAGTAAGTCCCCTGAGGTACTTCACCGTAGACTATACATTTATAAAATAGTCACACTGAAGGAGTGTTTCTTTCCCCCAAGGCAGAAGTTATTTAGTACGTTATAAAAAGTCTCTGAGTATTCACCTCAGATATACACTTATTATATGTCACACAGAAGTAGTTTCACTCCTTCAGTATTTCTTCTTACCCTTGAAGAGCTAAGATATTTAGTACGTTATAGTAAGTCTCTGAGGTACTACACTTTAAATCTACATTACAGTTAGACACACTCAAGAATTTCACTCCTTCCCGTGCCTTAACTATATTTCAAAACTTTTAAGTTCTTTAATATATTTTATACTTCAAGGTTTAAATATATTATATTACTTCAAGGGCTTAAGACAGTATATTACTGTACTTAACTGGCTTTTCACACAGACAGTCTCCATTATATAATTAATATACTATCACCTCAACTATAAATCAGTCTTTCATATTAAAAAATAATATATCGAAAATATCCTCATATATTTTTGTGTCTTCTTCTGGATGGTTCTTGCTTTGGTTACTACAAGTGATAGCGGCCCAGAAGGATGATTCATGAAAGAGAGCATCCAGGTCGAAATCATAATCTTGGGTTTCCTGTAAAAAATTCTGGGTTTGTGTCAAAGTTACAGGGGGACTTGTTTCTTCTACAGGATTTGGGGGTTTGTCAGGGAAGAGAAGCTCCTCAATGAAGGTCTCCAGTTCTTGCTGTTCTTTTTGGTGGTTTGTCAGGAAGAGGACTCCTCAATGAAGGTTCTGTTCTTGCTTTTTTGGTGGTTTGGGCAGGGAAGAGAAGCCCTGAATAAGGTCTCCTGTTCTTTCTGTTCTTTTGACTCAAAACTGCTGCTCCATAGAAACTATAAAATTGTTATGAATTACTTTTTAAGGGAATCATTGGCAGTATGGTTTCCTGACTTTGACCTTTTTAGATTCCCCATCATTCTGTACTCTGGATCATTGTGGGAGGTGGCAGTTCCTTGTCATGCTTGAATCTTCCCCCACTTCCTTCTCCATTCTTTTTTCTTCTCTTTTAGTTTTTTTTGTTTTTTGCCTGTTCCCACTTCTTTTTGCTGTCTTCTAGTTTTTTTGTTTTTTTTCGTGAAAATTTCAATCCATATAATGCTTATTTCTCTTAACCAAACACAAACTACGTTCAATAAAAACAGTTTTAACCCAAAAGTATGCCAATCCAACTCATTCCTTGATAGGAACTCCAAGTTTATACCTGGCACTCATTCTCATAACATGCCTAATGCCAGAAGTGCTTAAGTGTTTTCACAAAGTCCCACAGAAATTAGCAAATCGTAGTCCTGCCTCTAAAACTGCGTAGAGATTTTGCATACAGTTGAGTTAATAATTTAATTAAATTCCATCTGGAAAACAAATCTACAGGATCTATTGGAAAATTAAGAATATATTTCCTTCCAGAAGCTTTTCAAAAAGCATTCTTAGCACTTCGCGATTTCTTTCACATCCAAGGAAACCACCAGCAAAAATGTTCTTCCTCGTTAATTTCTCAATATTGAGGACCTTCCACTGGCGACTCTTGTGTACACAAGATGTTTCTTCTTAACTTTCACTTAGATCTACAACTAAAAGCTTTATCACTTTGGGTAGGTACGGTTTCCTTCAACCCTCGAAGAGCAAGAAAATATTTAATAATGAATTGGAAGTAAGTCCTCAGAAGGAAAAAAAACTCAACTTAGACTATCCACTTTATAATATAAGTCACACTGAAGGATTTCACTTCTTCAGATAATTCTTAGCCCTCGAAGAGCATAAAGATAATTTAAGTACTGTTAAAAGAAAGTGACTGAGGTTAACTTCAAGTTTAGACTATATACACTTATAATATAGTCCACAAGAAGGAAGTGTTTCTAACCCTTGAAAGAGCAAAAGAAAGATATTAAAAAACTAGTTTATAAGTTCAAGTTCTCCTGAGTTCCATCACGCTTAATACTAATACACTTATAAATATAGTCCACACTGAAGGAGTGTTTCTTAACCCTCGAAGAGCAGAAAAGATATTTAGTAATTGTTTAAGTAAAAAAGTTCTGTGGAGTTACTTCAACCTTAAGAAACTAAATACACTTATAATATAGTCACACTGAAGGAGTGTTCTTTCCCTCGAAGAGCAAAGATATTTAGTAACGTTATAAGTAAAACAAGTCTCTGAAGGAAACTTCAAACCAACCCTCAGACTATACTCTTTTACAATAAAAGTCACACTGAAGTAGTTTCACTTCCCTTCATTATTTCGTACCCTTTAAGAGCTGAAGATATTTAGTACTGTTATAGTACGTCTCTTAAACTATACAGTTACAGTTAGACACACTCAAGAATTTCACTCCTTCAGTGCCTTAACTATATTACAGTACTTCAAGTTCTTTAATGAGATTGTGATGTAGGTCATTCCTCTGATTATCTACTGTGAAGGTTGTGAACCTTTGCCATATGTCACAGTCATAGTAAGTTAACTATATAAATCTGAAAGGTTTATATAGTTTATATTCTTTATATTGTAGTTTACCTGGAATGAGTTCCGGGGGTCAACGCCCCCGCGGCCCGGTCTGTGACCAGGCCTCCTGGTGGATCAGAGCCTGATCAACCAGGCTGTTCCTGCTGGCTGCACGCAAACCAACGTACGAGCCACAGCTCGGCTGGTCAGGAATCGACTTTAGGTGCTTAACCAAATTCTGCAGACCTTAAAATACAATGCCTCTCTTGTCTTTAAGATGTGGACTCAGAGTTTCCCAGTCTACGTGACGCTCGATCAGTGGAACACAGTGTCTAGGGATTAAAACACTGATCACTAGTCTAAACTGATCTGTTTTCCTTCCCCTGTACCCTAAGATCCTGATCAGTCAGGCTGTGGTGCATGTATGAGAAGGCATGCAGAGAGCACCACCAGGGAGCACCAGGCAGGTCCGGGACCACCACTGGTCCCGGACCTGCCAGAGTGCACAGTAAACCCCGAAACAATGTTTTGGTTTATTTCAGGTTTTACCCGGTTTTTGTTCTTATAGTGATGAAACAGAAATATAGTTTTATATACCTTCGATGTATCTGCTCTCTAATAGTGAGTCTGCTCTCTAATAGTGAGTCTGCTCTCTAATAGTGAGTCTGCTCTCTAATAGTGAGTCTGCTCTCTAATAGAGTCTGCTCTCTAATAGTGACTCTGCTCTCTAATAGTGAGTCTGCTCTCTAATAGTGAGTCTGCTCTCTAATAGTGAGTCTGCTCTCTAATAGTTAGTCTGCTCTCTAATAGTGAGTCTGCTCTCTAATAGTGAGTTTGCTCTCTAATAGTCTGCTCTCTAATAGTGAGTCTGCTCTCTAATAGCGAGTCTGCTCTATAATAGCGAATCTGCTCTCTAATAGTGAGTCTGCTCTCTAATAGTGACTCTGCTCTCTAATAGTGAGTCTGCTCTCTAATAGTTAGTCTGCTCTCTAATAGTTAGTCTGCTCTCTAATAGTGAGTCTGCTCTCTAATAGTGAGTCTGCTCTCTAATAGTGAGTCTGCTCTCTAATAGCAATTCTGCTCTATAATAGCGAATCTGCTCTCTAATAGTGAGTCTGCTCTCTAATAGTGAGTCTGCTCTCTAATAGTGAGTCTGCTCTCTAATAGTTAGTCTGCTCTCTAATAGTTAGTCTGCTCTCTAATAGTGAGTCTGCTCTCTAATAGTGAGTCTGCTCTCTAATAGTGAGTCTGCTCTCTAATAGTGAGTCTGCTTTGTAGATGAATGGTTCAGAGAACCGACATGTTGATAAATTAGACACATGTGCAACTCTTGGGTATCTTTATTGAGGAAACGTTTCGCCACACAGTGGCTTCATCAGTCCATACAAAGGAGAATCTTGAAGAATAGATTCTCCTTTGTATGGACTGATGAAGCCACTGTGTGGCGAAACGTTTCCTCAATAAAGATACCCAAGAGTTGCACATGTGTCTAATTTATCAACATGTCGGTTCTCTGAACCTTTCATCTACAAAGCTGTCAGACACTGCATCTTCTTGGGATCTTAATACTTGGGAATTCTTCGCTTGCCTAATTCTTGGGCATGACCTACTTCAACATTGAATAAGTGTTACACTGCCTCTGACTGCTTCACCTCTCCTGCCAACGGTTTATAAGCTCCTTCTCAGCACGTATGCCGTATTCTATTCAAGATTGATGGACTGACCACATCGACTCAAGGTTGAGGGACTGATTACCTCATTCTCCTCCTATTCTTCAAGATTCTCCTTTGTATGGACTGATGAAGCCACTGTGTGGCGAAACATTTCCTCAATAAAGATACCCAAGAGTTGCACATGTGTCTAATTTATCAGTGAGTCTGCTCTCTAATAGCGAATCTGCTCTCTAATAGTGAGTCTGCTCTCTGGGGGTGATTGCTCTTTGTGTGTTTGATCTCTGCGTGTGTTTACTCTCAGTCGAAGCCCTTATAAAGTGAGGAAATCTATATTCGCTTTAACACACTGCCCAGTGAGGTGGTCCACCGCTGACGCCTTGACTTCCGTGTCTCTGAACTTCATGTTAACGGTGATCTCCCGACGGGGACCTGCCTCTTCCTCCTCCTCCTCCTTCAGGAGCGTGGTGGTGACGCTGCGGGGCAGAGCCCAGGTCCAGGTGCAAGGTCCCTACTCTCTCCACTCCGTCCTCAGTCACAAACTTAGCATCGTGCCTCATCGTGGCATACAGGTGCAAAATCACTGTAGACTGTGCAGGGGTGGCTGGTGTGTAGGATCGCACCACTACGTCTCTGACAGCTACACTTTCATCCACAACCACGAATCGGTCCAGGACATCGGCGCACCACTCCGCTCCAGCCGCTACCACCCGCTTCTCCGGCGGGTGGACTCCCTTCTGGTAGCGGTTGAGCACCCCGGCGCCGTAGGTAAGACGAGACCGTCTGACCGTTACTACCCCGGGATCCAGACCGAACTGCACAGCTCCCCGCAGGATAGCCAGACCCATGCCCTGAGGAATGATGACATTGACTCGGTGGCCGAAAGCATCTCTGATGTGCTTCTGCAGAAGCTCAGATTCTGCAAAGCCTCCCAACTACGAACATGTACTGCAGCTGACCCACCTCCGGCGCCGACAACACTGACTCGATAGCCTGGGTGATGCTGGAAAGTGTTGGAAGGAAGAGCTGCCTCATAGTCTCCTGTTCCACCCTCAGCATCCCTTGAGATGACCATCTCACTCCAAGATGCTGCTGCTTCTTAATGGCCCACTCCACATCTTAGTAGTATGTTATATGGAAAAATTTGTGAGTGTATATGGGTAACCTCTTTTATGCCAATTACAATGTGTTGTTAAAACTTGTTAGAGTATGTTCTGTAGTCCTTGTGGCTTAGCGCTTCTTTTTGATTATAATAATAATGTAGGATTGAGGATCGTACTGTACCCATTTTATATCTTTTTATTTAATATTAAGCTGTAAAGTTTTTAAATAAAATATAAAAAAAAAATTGTTGTACATACGATGGGCTGGGTTTGAGAAGGACCTGTCAACATCATGTTAGTGGTTTCCAGAATGGGCAATACCCTATTGATCAACATGAGTGTGGAATTTTTTTGGCATATTTCCTAAATGCAGAACATATAAATAATATATTTATGTAATAAAATATGATGCTGATTTGACCCTTTCAAGAAATTTCGAGTGAGGGGAGTGTAGAACAGCTGTGGAGTGATGCCAGAGAGATGTCATATTGAATTTAATGTGTGAACACTGGACTAAATTGTGCAATGTAATCAGGCATTCTAGAAGGTCAGTTGGTGTATGTCGGCCTCAAACCATACTTTAGAAATTGGTGACACATTCCTGCTGAATAATTATGATTATTGGGGGGGGGGCACTAAACCGATAGAATTATGCAGTATTCCTGCTGAAGAATTGGGATAGTGTGGAAATCCCTTACAATTCAGCAACCAGGGTGGAAAAATAGAGGACTTCAATGAATCCTTCCCAACAACACACCTTAGTTAAGTTACACTTACCCATAATGTACAGTAGTTTTTTGCATTGACAATCGTAAATGTTAGCTGTTAGAGTAATGTTAGGGTGTGTTCCATCAGCATTGTCTTCCAGTAATTAAATGGTGTTAATACCAGTTATATTTTGTGTACCCAGCAAGCCTAATATACAGTCCACATCTTTAATTTACGAGAGTAGCTGGTTTTAGTATTGTAATTATTAATTTAATGTCAGGTGTAGCTTTTTGCCAGTGGTGAAGAAGTGGGCATCAAGGGAGTTACAGTTTAGACACCTGCTGTGATTTAAGTACCACTTACCTCACCCAAATTACTTGCAGGTAATAATTCAGGTAAGGCCCTGTAAGCCTCCTGCAGGTTATTTGCTCACACAATAATAATTCACAATAATAACATTGCTTGTTCCAGGTTCTGATGAAGGTCCGTGGGTGTGACAGGGTTTTTAAGGGTTCTGCAGTTACTTTGCACGATTTATTTTTGAAAAAAAGGGGGAAGAAGAGAGGGAGGTCTCTTGATGCTGGTGAAGGACTTGATCTAGCGAACTGGATCTGTGTTCCAATTCCCTGAATTAAACCCGAATGCCTTCCATCCCCTCCCTTCCAAGTACTGTATAATCACTATGGGTTTAGCACTCCCCCATGATAACCTTAGCACAGCAGGCAGTGTTGATACTTCCTGGAAACCATGCTTTATCCTACCTGGCATACCAGGATGACATCCCCAGAACTGGTTGAACTACACATAGCAAAACTGCCTGATTAGGCTAAAGCATTAACTGTGCAGTCATTTGGCTGATAATAGCAGTAGGTGATCAGAAATGATAGGAGTCATATACCTTAGGCTGCTACCCCTATTATTATTATTATTATTATAAAAAAGAAGTGCTAAACCTGCAAGTCATACAGCACAGGCTGCTACCCCAAGATCTGCAGGCAACCTCCAGTAATCTGATTCCCATATAATAACACTGTTACAGAAGCCTGAATCAGGACAGGGCTGATAATGATCCCTTTTCCTTCTGCCTAGGAGGTGAATTTCACATGGGAGAAATTTCCCCATTCCGAGGCTGAATGGAAAGGGAAGAGGGTGGGGATTGCATATTTAGATTCAGTGCAAGGAAGAGGACAAGAAGTCCAATTCTAAGCCAAGGGACATCCCCTTAAAAAAGCCAGGAGCTAGAGTTTAATTAGCTAAGCTAATTGTAACTCTAAGCTACAATTAGCTTGGCTGTGTTGGCTGGTGTGAGAATGGTTGGTCTGGGTGTACTGTAGTATGTTTTCCTCCATGTTACACAGGAGTTGTCATTGTTTGTCTCAGTCCGTTGGAAGAAGTTAGGACTTGTCATTAGAGAACTGGCAATAATTTCACTACATACAACTTACCATACATTATCAGAAATGATTATAGTCATGGCATATGCAAAAGTGAGTCTTGAGTCAGATCCTCTACAGAGAATTATGGATGAATACCCCTCAAGGTTACTTGATGCTGGTGAGGGGCTCTTGACCTAGGGAATTGGATCTGTGCTCTGGTTCCCTGAATTAAGCCTGAATACCTTCCACATCTCCCCTAAAGGCACCATATAATCCTATGGGTTTAGTGCTTCCCTCTTGATTATAATATGTAATAATATGGATGAATAGGTCTCAGACAAGGAAATTCCTGCATTTCAGGACCTTGTGCCCTGTACTTTACCATAGTCCATTGTCAGAGTCAGAATTCCTTAATGGGAACAGAGGATATGTGAGTTTTTAATAGTGTTAAGATTAGCAGAGATTAATCTTGAGGAAATCACTTTGCAGAGACTTGATGCCAATAAAGAGTGGAAACATGAGCAGGAGATTTATAAAAGAAGATACTTTTTTCACCCATCACAAGAGATTTTAATGTACAGAAAGCATGTACAATACTAAGGTGCTGAGGTTAATAAGGTGTTTAAAATTGAGGGACATGTTTTATTAGATGTACAGGAGCCTTCCATTGCTAAAAATCAGCAGCACTTTTGCAAAATGAAGCATATGCCTAGACAGTCATACTTAAGATTTTGTGAGAGCACTGTCATTGGTGCAGGACAGCCAATTCTTCATGAAGAATTGTATAATTGTATGCCTCCTGTGGGAACTTGTGAGATGCCCACTCTGGCAATAACTGTTGCACACAACACAAAACTACTTTGTCCTCTTCTAACAAGTACCTCTATGGATACACTTTAGAAGAGTTAACTGAATGACAGGAAATTCCTGCCTTTTACCATGCACAAACTAGAACATACTTGATGTGGAGTCTACCCTAGCTAGAAATCTGAATCTACCAGGCTATGAACTTCTAGTGACCTCTCTCCCCCTCCTAGATGCCATGCGCATGGAGAATGGTTCCTGTAATCAGTTAATAAAATTCAGTAATCCTAGCATACACTATAGGGGTCTCTGTATTCATTGGCGTTCCCTAACTAGCATTCAATGGATGATTACTCATCAATCCTGGCTGTTAATTACCTTAGTGTGAGCTCTTGGCCCAAGCCTAACTGAAAGCTAAACTAATCCCATTTTTTTCCTTCAGTAATTTGGTGGTCACTTACATAGGGAAAATACTGAAATGAGCCTCACAAATGGGTCTGGCACAAAGAGACTATCTGTAGTCCGTTGGGGAAACCTCTGTCTTTACTGACTACCAGACAGAGTATTTTGTAAACAGTGTGGGATGCTGAGCTGGGAGCGCCTATGAGTTATCCCGACCACTCTTGATGCCATAAGATTATTATTATAATCATGGGAGAGAGCTAAACCCGTATGATTATACAGCACACGTGGGGCGGGGGGGAGATGGAAGGAATGCAGGCTCAATTCACGGAACCAGAGCACAGATCCAATTCCCTAGATCAAGAGCGACTCACCAGCATCAAGGAACCTCCCTTGAGGGGATGCCATAAGCATACTCCTGCATTTTGTGAACTCCCATCTCACCTACCTTGCTATGAGATGCTAGCTATCACAATATGCCTAATTTCATTATTTAATATAACATAATATTATTGTCTAAGGGAACATTATTTATTTTAATATTATTTACTATAGATTCAAGCCTATCTGAACCATTCTCAAGGTTTAAATCTATCAATTCATATACTAATCTCACAGTACCTACAGATCTTGTTGGGTGTAAGGGTGCGATAAAGTCACCCTTACACTACAGCATTAAAATACTATTTACATATGGACCCAGCAGTGGGAATTTTTTGTAGAAATAAATTTCTACACCTCCAGATATTCTATGTTATTTGGATGATCACCCATGTGAAAAGGTAACTTTAGATGGTGAGCTGGCTGACAAATTTGAGGTGTTGCATTCACTGTCCAGCACTGTTGCTCACACTTGTACTCAACACTTAACTACTCATCATGATAGCTGGAAAATTTTTGTTCCACTGTTTTTATTTTTTGTTTAAACATGGATGATCCACTACTGCACATGTAGGAGAGCCTAAAGCAAATATAATACTATGCAGTACTGTATGATAAATGGTCATACTACTAAAAGTCAATACTTTAAGTTGGAGAGAGACTACATGTAATTGTAGTAATGAGAGTCGAGGGAGCAAGTGGTGTACACGAACAACTGTTTATTTCCATAAGAAAAGAAACAAACTGTTATACTTCAAAACCACCTGATGAGACAAGACTAGAAAAATGAATGTAAGTCACCCAGCACAGTTGAAGGAGCAATGAAACCATTTTAGAGGGAGGTCAATTTTGCCTGCAGTGTGAAAGCAACTTTGACAAATATTCCTTCATACAGGGATAGTGGGCAAATTAAAAAATTCTATTGAATTATATGTATATGAAGAGCAATTACAGTGGAACCTCAAATTTAGAACGTATCGCTTATCGAACTCTTCGAAAAATAGAACCCTTTTTTCGAACCAACTTTGTCCCTATTATCGAACTCGCCCTTATTTTCGAACCGCTGGGTACCGGACCTGTCCGGAAGCCTGCTCTGTCTGCATTCCCACACAGGCGCCGTGAGCCAGTCTGGTTTTGTTGATGCTTGAGTGAACACTAACCTGCGATCTCATTCAAACATTTTATGATTATTTCATTGTGTTTAGAGCTTGTGGGACTGTGAAATAAGCTACAATGGGCCCAAAGAAGCTTGGTAGTGGTACCCCTGTGGTAAATAAAGTGAGAAACACCATAGATGTGAAGAAGGAAATAATACAGAAGTGGAATGATGTCCAAGTGGAGTGGAATGATGTCCAAATGTTTGTGAAGTACCACCCTGAGCAAGCTGAAACAAGTCATCTTTGCAACAAGTTCAGTGACAGAACCATGTCCCATTTTAGGGAAATCTTAAAGAGGCACCAGAAACAGAGGACTGTGGATAGTTATTTTATGAGACAGGGGGTCCAGTGACCCTCAAGCTGGTCCAAGTGGCATTAAAAGACAGAGAAGGGAAGTAACCCCAGAGAGGGCTTTGATACCTGAAGTCCTCATGGAGGGGGATTCTCCTTCCAAACACTAACCCCAACTCCCTCTCTCCTCCTCCCTATCTTCCAGATGCCATCACCAGTCTTCAATAACGGTAAGTAAAATTTATTTTATATGTTTATTTAAATTTATTAATACATAACTGAACACTATACTTGTTGTGTGTATGTAAAACTATAATTAATCTCTATAAAATGTATTTTTTGTGAATATTTTTGGATTTCTGGAACGGATTAATTTTATTTCCATTATTTCTTATGGGAATATTGCTTCGCTTTTCAGACTTTTCGAATTTAGAACTCCTGGAACGGATTAAGTTTGATATTTGAGGTTCCACTGTATTTTACAGATAATATGCTGTTAGGTACATCAAGAAAATTTCTGTTGATGCTTATTACCTGATAGGAAATAATCCTAAAGGTTCTGGTTGTATTTCTAAGGAACCCATAACTCATAATCCTGGAGCTGATAAATTATATTTTGGAAGCTCATAGAGCTTTAACAAATTTGTTTCCCTTGATGCAGTCATGAGGGTTAACACAAGAATACCTCAAACTATGTTGCCTGCATTACATTCTATGAAATGTGAAGACTTTGGACTCGGATTCTTCTTCAGAGAATATAAAAGACTTGTAAATCAGCAAATTTGTTTATTTTAATCAGGTTATACAGTCCCTGGGAACTGGGAGACATTCAGGTGCAATGCAAGGATCATACAATGCCTGGGGAAATTTGAGGAAATCAGGCTTAATAAAATGAGAAAAAGGACTGACTTAATTCCTTGGGTCATTCAAGTGAGTTTATTATTTCAGGAGAAATGCTCTAAATGCCTAGGGGATCTTGAAGCACTGTTTACTATGAAAAACAATTGCCACATAAACAGATAATGGTCTTGCATAACAGATGTTGGTAACAGAATCTAATGGTTAAATAACAGATATGGTAATGGTCATACACAAGACACTGGTAACAGAATTGAATGGTCAAATAACAGATAATAGTCGCATAACAGACACTGGTAATAGAACAGATAAGTGCCATACAAAACATATGTCATACAAAGCAGCTAGGTTATACAAAACAGTTGTACAAAGCAGATAGATCATACAAAACAGTGTTCATGAAATCAAGGGATATGGAATAAAGGGATATGGATTATTCAGTTAAAAACTGATCTTACAAAAGCAGTCATCATACAAAAGCTGAGAGATAATTCAGGTCAAAACCTTCAAAGCATGAAAAATAATAACAACAAAAGAGCAGTGTATCAGTCTGAGGTTCAGTCAACCAACTTAATCCAAAAGTTGAGACAGATACAAACCTACATAATAGTAAAAACATACACATTTCAGTCAGTATTATTGTTGGGCTCATAACTTTGGGTCCCACAACATGTAGCACATATAATAGAGTCCAACATCCAGTCCAGGTTAAAAAACTCATGAAGCAGTAATAATGATATAGGAGCAATAATGGGGCTAGGTCAGTGAAGCACAGTCAACAATTTAAAACTAAAGCTGGGTCAAAAGCCACATATCAGGTAAAAGTATCAAAACACGGAAGGATGCTGTAGCTCCAATTCCTCTAATCAAGACTCCACCAGGCATTAGCCAGGCATTCCCCTTGATGCATCACTGCAATAACAGATGCCACAGATTGCTGTTATCATCAAAATGGTGTATTCCTGAAAAATATAATACCTTATTTACACTTAATGGTAGAACAGAAACTGTACATAGCACAGGTACTGCTGCAGACATTTTGTTGCAAGTGTTGAACTTTGGATATTACAGTCCTATGGGAAAATATTTAGGAGTCAAGAAGATACTAAACAAGATTGGCATATATTACTAGACATGCATTAGCTAAACTGTCATGGTTCCTATAAGGATATGCATTACATGTCAGTTGGTAGGTAAGATTACTCTGGGAAATGAGCATGTTCCTCGGTAGTTGATACCAGCAGAAAGTGAATGTTTCCTCAACTGTACTGATAGTCTGTGTGAACACTACCTTACACCACATCTGAAATCAAGATTTCATCACTGCAATTGTGTGTGTATTCACAGAACCTTCGAGTATTCACACCAGCATTTATTGCCGAACCTCTTACTGAAAAAAATAAATGCTTATGCTCTTTCAATTCTAGAATAATTCTGAGAGTTGTCGACAAAAGTTATTCAAAGGTTTCATGTTATATGTTCCTGTAAAATATTTATAAGCACCTTACAATAACTTAAGCTTCATAAACTATTAGTTCTAATCATTTCTATGAATAAACACACTGTTCTGTATTTGTTCTAGTCACTTCTTTGAATAAACACTTTGTTCTGTATTAATACTAATGATACTATTATATCTACGTACTTGACAGCCTGTTGTGAAATCAATATTCTTCAATTATGACCAGTGCACCTGACTGAAGGATTGTGTTACTGTGCACACATTAACTGAGGAAAGAAGATTAGAGCTGCCACCATACACTGAACAGCAAAACACACCTTATTCCACCTCACCTTACTTAACAATAGTCTTGTATTATATATATATACTGGAAGTTACATTACCTTGGAACACTGATAAAATGCACTAGTTACAATCGCACATCATCGTCAAAGGAAGACTCAAGTTCTCTGTCAGAATAAGTTTTTAAAAACTACCTCTTGAGAAAGTGAGGACACACAGACACTTAAGTGGTAGTAACAAGGATTACTTATTCCTCTGTCATTTGAAATGATCAATTCTCCAATTTTTTTTACTTAAATTTTTCTGGTACAATTTCTGAGTGTGGACTCATGATGCTTCAATGTAGCACTTGTATTTAATAAATAAGCCTGATAAGTATGCTGGGTAAAATGTGTGATAAGAATTATTCATTAAGTTAGTGGTGCTTTAAAACAGTAGGATTGCAGAGGAGCAAGAAGGATTTAGGAAGGGAAGGGGATGTGTAGACCAAATGTTTATATTAAAGCATGATGAGGGGAAAAGGGTGAGCGGTGCACTTAGGAGTCTGTGGAGACAAAGAACTTTGTCCTTGGAGGCAAAGAGGGGAATGTATGAGAGTATAGTTTTACCAACGCTCTTATATGGGTGTGAAGCATGGGTGATGAATGTTGCAGCAAGGAGAAGGCTGGAGGCAGTGGAGATGTCATGTCTGAGGGCAATGTGTGGTGTGAATATAATGCAGAGAATTCGTAGTTTGGAAGTTAGGAGGAGGTGCGGGATTACCAAAACTGTTGTCCAGAGGGCTGAGGAAGGGTTGTTGAGGTGGTTCGGACATGTAGAGAGAATGGAGCGAAACAGAATGACTTCAAGAGTGTATCAGTCTGTAGTGGAAGGAAGGCGGGGTAGGGGTCGGCCTAGGAAAGGTTGGAGGGAGGGGGTAAAGGAGGTTTTGTGTGCGAGGGTCTTGGACTTCCAGCAGGCATGCGTGAACGTGTTTGATAGGAGTGAATGGAGACAAATGGTTTTTAATACTTGACGTGCTGTTGGAGTGTGAGCAAAGTAACATTTATGAAGGGGTTCAGGGAAACTGGCAGGCCAGACTTGAGTCCTGGAGATGGGAAGTACAGTGCCTGCACTCTGAAAGAGGGGTGTTAATGTTGCAGTTTAAAAGCTGTAGTGTAAAGCACCCTTCTGGCAAGACAGTGATGGAGTGAATGATGATGAAAGTTTTTCTTCTTCGGGCCACCCTGCCTTGGTGGGAATCGGCCAGTGTGATAATAAAAAAATAAATAAACAAACAATACCTAGATAAAGGTTAGGAACTATTTATCACATTTATTTAGAAAAAGGCATGTGGTGAAGAGGATAAAGGAGCAATGATGAAAATGTATGGAATAGGGAGTAAGTTATTAGAAGTAGGTGGGGATATATTTTTGGAGTGGTTGGTGTTTTTATTTAATAAATGTAGTTCCTTTGTATCAAGGCAAAAGGGACAAGAGAATGCAAAAATTATAGGGAATAGGTCTGTTGAGTATACCTGGTAAAGTGTATGGTAGAGTTATTATTGAAAGAACTAAGAGTAAGGAGGAGAGTAGAATAGCAGATGAACAAGGAGGCTTTAGGAAGGGTAGAGGGTGTGTAGACCAAGTGTTTACAATGAAACATATAAGTGAACAGTATTTAGATAAGGGTAAAGAGGTTTTCGTGGCATTTATGGATTTCGAAAAGGCATATGACGGGGTGGATAGGCGGGCAATGTGGCAGATGTTGCAAATGTATGGAATAGGAGGTAGGTTATTGAAAGCAGTGAGAATTTTTTACAAGGATAGTGAGGCTCAGGTTAGAGTAGGTAGGAAAGAGGGAGATTATTTCCCAGTAAAATTAGACATGAGACAAGAATGTGTGATGTCACCATGTTTGTTCAATATACATGTATTTATAGATGGGGTTGTAAGAGAAGTGAATGCTCGGGTGTTGGCAAGAGGTTTAGGGTTAAAGGATAAAGAATATTACACAAAGTGGGAGTTGTCACAGTTGCTCTTCGCTGATGACACTGTGCTTTTGGGAGATTCTGAAGAGAAATTGCAGAGGTTGGTGGATGTGTTTGGTAGGATATGTAAAAGAAAACTGAAAGTGAATATAAGAAAGAGTAAGGTGATGAGGATAAAAAAAATTAGGTAACAAACGATTGGATATTAGGTTGGAGGGAGAGAGTATGGAGGAGGTGAATGTACTCAGATATTTAGGAGTGGATATGTCAGCAGATGGGTCTATGAAAGATGAGGTGAATCATAGAATTGACGAGGGAAAAAAGGTGAGTGGTGCACTGAGGAGTCTGTGGGAAAAAAGAACTTTGTCCATGGAGCAAAGAGGGGGAATATATGAGAGTATAACTATACCAATGCTCTTATGTGGGTGTGAAGCATGGATGGTGAATGTTGCAACAAAGGGGAAGGCTGGAGGCAGGGAGATGTCGTGTCTGAGGGCAATGTGTAGTGTGAACGTAATGCGGAGAATTCGTAGTTTGGAATTAGGAGTGGCAGCAGTACCAAAACTATTATCCAGAGGGCTGAGGAGGGGTTTGAGGTTGTCTGGACATGTAGAGAGGTTGGAAAAAAATAGAATGCTTTAAGGTGTTAAATCTGTAGTGGAGGGAAGATGGGGTAGAGGTTTGGCCTAGGAAAGGTTGGAGGGAGGGGGTAAAGGAAGTTCTGTGTGCGAGGGGCTTGGGCTTTCAGCATGCATGAGCGTGTTAGACAGGAGCGAATGGAGACAAAAAGGCTTTTAGGACTTGACATCTTTTGGAGTATGAGCAGGGTAATATTTATAAAGGGATTCAGGGAAACTGGAAGGGTGGACTCGAGTCCTGGAGATGGGAAGTACATTACCTGCACTCTGAAGGGAGGGGTGTTAATGTTGCATTTTTTAAATTTAGGTAAGCTTACCTCTGGCAAGACAGGGTGGAGTGAATGAGGGTAAAAAATTTGTTTTTTTTTGGGGGACCACCCTCCTTTGGGGGGGGAAAGGTGATGTTTAATAAAAATTTTTAAAGCAGTACAGTTTTAATGTAGACAAGTTCGGTTTACCTAGGTATGGTTTTAGGGCGCAACCCCCCAGAGGGTCTCCGTCTGCCAAGTGAGTGTAAAAAAGAAAGCCTGAATTGTTTTTTATGGTGGTAGGATGCTGGTGCTTTTTTTTTGTCCTACAATCAAGATTTCAGGTCATCTTGCTACTTCTTTTACACTTTGGTCCACTTACATACAGAAAGCATATATACATGCCCCCTCTGGGGTTTTTTTCTATTTTTTTTAGTTCTTGTTTTTTTTCCCTTTCCTCCATGGGGAAAATGGAACGAATTTTTTTTCCGTAAGCAATGCATTTGTAAGAGGCAAATAAAATGCCAGGGCAAAGGGGTAGTAACCCCCTTTCTGTATAATTACTTAAGAAAAAGGAAGAAACTTTGTTTTTCCTTTTGGGGCCACCCCCTTGGGGGTACGGCCGGTGTGTTGAAGAAAGAAGAAGTTCAGGTTTGAATAAGTAGGGAAACAGGGGGGGGGCTATAGGGGAGAGTAGGCCTACAACGTTTAAGTGTGTTATCACCCTATTTATAGCTGGTATTAGGGTGAGGGTGGGGACTAAAAGGGTTGGTTTTTGCCCTGAAGAGGGGGTTTTAAAAAGTTGCTCTTTTCTGAAGCGATTGAGAGATTCGAAAAGAAGTTTTTAAAGGGTTGGGGAGGAATTTCGGATGTATTGAAAAAATCCGACAAAATGGACCCTTTATAAAGTGGATATCAGATAAAATGGACAAAAGTATGGCTGGACAAAGGCTCAACATGTACATTTAATGGGATGTCCAATTTAAATAGCCAAGAAGTGAATCTAATCTATATCGAATGGCTGTCTAGTCCGGTCATACGCTCAATAAAATGAATGAATTGTGTTTAATCACAAGTTTTTATGGTTCAGGCTTTGTTCAGGACCTGTCCATTTTCACTGTGGTGATAGAGACAAACCTCTTGTGTGCAACTGGAAATTATGTTGCCAGAAACAAAATAATTGTTCACAAGAAGTGCAGACAGGGCAAGAAAGAGCAAGCAGGGAGCCAGCAAGCTAGCTTGTTAAAGAATTATAGCCTTAATATTTACATCATTGTTGTCGTAAGTCTTCCACATAGTCTGTGTCATCTGTATATGCTACATATAGAGTATGCTTGCTTCCTTTCCATCCACCTCTGGTACATGTACAGTATGCCTATCTTCCCTCCAATCCCCCTTCTCTCTCCTACTTCCAACACACCTTCTGCCATCACTCCATTGGGAGAGGAAGAGAGGGAGGGAGGGGAGGAGAAAGAAACAGAGGGGGAGATATCAGAGCATGCTTGTATTAGTTTTTTCTTTGTATGTTTGCTCGTGCCATAAATACAGTGGACTGTCTTGTTTTATTGGGCATTTGTCCATGTCTGGTACTCGATCAATTAAGCGCACTATATCCACTTAATTGAAATGTTGAATATAACTGAATTTTCGGTAAATCAGACACATCGTGTTCCCTATTTGTCTGTTTTATCAGACTTTTATTGTATGTAAAGGAGGAAATTAAAAGTAAACTTAGAAAAGAGCAAGGTGATGAGAGTAACAAAAAGTATAATCAATGAAAAACTGGGTATTAGATTGGAGGAAGTATGGAGGTGAATGCATTCAGATGCAGCATTTGGGAGTGGACTTGTCAGCAGGTGGTTCTATGAAAGACAAAGTGCAACATAGAATAGATAAGGGGGAGGGGAGGAGGTAGCCAGTGTGTTGAAGTATCTGTGGAAAGTTTATCCATAGAGGCAAAAAAGGGGATTGTATCTGAGTATAGTGGTATCAACCCTCTTAAATGTGAAGCAAGGTCTTTCAACAGTGCATCAAGGATGAAGGCAGTGGAGATATCTTGTTTGATGGCAACATTTTGTGTGAATAAGATGACTAAGAATTCATAAATCTTTGGTGGAAGGATATCGGTTATCCCAGAAGGAAGGAAGGAATAAAGACGATTTTGATTGCTAGGGGCTTGAGCATCCAGCAGGCTTATATGATCATGTCAGATCAAAGTGAATGGAAAAGTGATTATGGCTTGATGTGCTGTTCGAGTTTGCACAAGGTAACATTTGTGAAGGGATTTGGAGACTCAGGGTGCCTGCAAATTAATCAGAATTGAGATATCTGCACATTTCTAGCAAGACAGCTATTGAATGAATGACTGTGAATGTGTTTCATTTTTTAAATCACCCTTCAGTAGAAAATGGCTGGCAAATTAAAAAAAACTCACAACAGCTGTCTTTTACTGAGGAAGCATGAATAAAACAGAGAAAACACATTTACCATCATTCACTCAGTTACTGTTTTACCAGAAATATGCTGACATCACAGTTTACATGACACACTAGACTGCAACATCCCCATGCCTCCAGCATACAGATATTGTACTTCTCACCTCCAGGACTCTTAGTCTGCCTAACCAGTTTCCCTGAATCCCTTCATAAACATTGCCTACTCATGCTCCAACAGCATATTTTCATAACTTGTCTCCACTATGATCAAATGCACTCATGCAAGCCTGTAGAATATTCAAGCCCCTAGTATGCAAAATCTCCATTACCCCTCACTCTCCAACCCTTCCTGGGAAGATCCCTATTCCTTAATTCCTTATATATCCTCTTAGTCATCCTATTCTACATCCTCTCTGAATGCCAAAACCACATCAACAATTCCTTTCCAGCCCTCTGAATTAAACTAATGGTAACCCTGCATTGTCTTAAGAACATAAGAACGAAGGAACACTGCAGAAGGCCTACTGGCCCATGTGAGGCAGGTCCAAGTCTCCTACCGGCTTAAGCCAATGCACCCAACCTAGTCAGGTCAGGTCACATTGACTTAAGGGAGGAACACGGCAACTGACCTGGTAGCACAAGCTATCAGGTCCAACTCACACCCACCCACATCCACTCATGTATTTATCCAACCTATTTTTAAAGCTACACAACGTTCTGGCCTCTATAACTGTACTCGGGAGTTTGTTCCACTCATCCACAACTCTATTACCAAACCAGTACTTTCCTATATCCTTCCTGAATCTGAATTTTTCCAACTTAAAACCATTGCTGTGAGTCCTATCTAGGCTAGATATTTTCAGCACACTATTTACATCCCCTTTATTTATTCCTGTCTTCCATTTATACACCTCAATCATGTCCCCCCTAATTCTACGTCTTTCTAGAGAGTGCAGATTCAGGGCCCTTAGTCTATCCTCATAGGGAAGGTTTCTGATACATGGGATCAACTTTGTCATCCTCCTTTGTACATTTTCCAGAGCATTTATATCCATTTTGTAATACGGTGACCAAAACTGTGCAGCATAATCTAAATGAGGCCTAACCAAGGATGTATCGAGTTGAAGAACAACCTGAGGACTCCTATTATTTATGCTTCTTGATATGAAGCCAAGGATTCTATTAGCTTTATTGCGAACACTTATACACTGTTGTCTTGGTTTCAGATTATTGCTAACCAGAACTCCTAAATCTTTTGCAATCCGTAATACGTATTAAGATCTACATTATTTAGTTTATATGTGGCATGGTTATTGTCCTGTCCAACATTTAGAACTCTGCATTTGTCTATATTAAACTGCATCTGCCACTTCTCCGACCACTGCATCAGTCTATTCAAATCTTCCTGGAGTGCTCGAATGTCCTCGTCAGAATGAATTCGACGGCCTATTTTGGTGTCATCGGCAAACTTGCCGATGTCGCTCTTTATGCCCTCATCTATGTCGTTTATGTAGATTGTGAACAGCAGGGGGCCCAACACCGACCCCTGTGGAACACCGCTCGTGACGCTTCCCCACTCTGATTTCTCCCCATTTATGCAAACTCTCTGCTGCCTATTTGTCAACCATGCCTCTATCCAGGAAAAAAATTCTCCTCCTATTCCATGTGCTTTAATTTTCCTCAATAGTCTCTGATGTGGGACCCTGTCAAAAGCCTTACTGAAGTCCATATACACAATATCATATTCATTACTATGATCTACCTTCTCAAATACCTTAGTGAAAAAAGTTAATAAATTCGTAAGGCAGGAACGCCCCTTTGTAAAACCATGCTGAGATTCGTTGATTAATTTATGCTTTTCAAGGTGGCTATGAACTGCCTTGGCAATTATTGATTCCATAAATTTTCCCACTATGGAGGTTAGGCTTATTGGTCTATAGTTCGAAGCTAAGGACCTGTCACCTGTTTTGAAAATAGGTATCACATTTGCCATTTTCCACTTATCTGGCACCATGCCAGTTTGTAGTGATATGTTGAAAAGATTAGCCAAAGGTGTGCTAAGCTCCTCTTTACATTCCTTTAGAACCCTTGCATACAGTTCATCAGGGCCTGGGGATTTGTTAGGTTTTAATTTATCTATTTGCCTAAGGACCATGTCACTTGTGACTCTAATCGTGCACAGTTTATTATCGTCCTGTTCTACATAATTTATCATTACTGGAATATCGCTGGTATCCTGTGTAAAAACTGAGAGGAAGTATGTGTTAAAAATTCTACACATTTCCTTATCACTGTCAGTGAGCTGACCCGAGGAACTTTTGAGTGGGCCTATCTTGTCCCTGATCATACTTCTGTATACCTGAAAGAATCCTTTTGGGTTAGTCTTCGATTCTCTTGCAACTTTAACCTCATAATCTCTTTTTGCTTTTCTAATTCCCTTTTTTATTTCTCTCTTTAACTGAATATATCGATTTCTTAATTGCCCCTCTCCTCTTTTGATTTGCCTATATATGCCTCTCTTTTGACCAATCAGATATTTTAATATATTGTTCATCCATTTAGGATCATTTTTGTTTGAGCTGATTTCCCTATTTGGAACATAATTTGACTGAGCAGCTAGAACTATGCCCTGGAAAGCATCATATCGGCAACCATCACCACCTACCTGACCCTTAGTCAGGTCATTCCAGTTCTGCCCACCTAAGTAATTTTTCAGTCCTATGAAATCAGCCAAGCGAAAGTCAGGGACGGAGACTTGATTGCCATTATTAGGGGAATTCCATGATATATTAAAACTGAGTGATTTGTGATCACTTTCCCCAAGCTCATCATTAACCTCAAGATTATTAATTAGTGTTTCCCTACTGACAAGAACCAAGTCAAGGAGGTTATTTCCCCTAGTTGGCTCTGTCACAAACTGTTTTAAAAAACAATCCTGGATCGTATCAAGAAAGTCACCTGACTCTAAATTTCCTGTCAAATTGCTCCAGTCAATCTGTCTATAGTTGAAATCTCCCATTAGCACAACATTTTCGTATGTAGATGCCTTACGAATTTCGTCCCATAGAAGTTTACTGCACTCCCTATCAAGATTTGGGGCCCTGTAAATCACACCCAAAATTAGTTTTTCTCGGCCCTCGAGAAGCTGTAGCCAAACAGATTCAGTGGCTGACGCTTCTAATTTAATATCTTGTCTAACACAACAATTTAAATTGTCTCTGACATACATCGCTACTCCACCACCTTTCCTGTTGACCCTGTCAGTGTGGAATAATTTATAGCCTTGTATGTGACATTCAGAGGGCATCTCTCTATCTTTCAGATTGAGCCAGGTCTCTGTTATAGCAATAATATCTATGTTTCCTGCACTTGCAATTAATCTTAGCTCATCTATCTTATTTCTTACACTCCTGCTATTAGTATAGTAAACCTTAAGGGAGTTAGTCCCTTGCTGCCCTCTGCTGTCCCCCTTTGTTTGCTGACCTGATCTATTGTCTTTATTTATAACTTCATGCTGAATGCCTTTTATACATTTACTGTTTCCAACCCTAGTGTTGCAACCTGCTTGTTTCCCACACACCCCATACCTCTATCTTCCATCAGTTTAAAATCATAGGCATTTCACCAATGGCCTTCTCAATCGAGTCTGCAAGTGCTACCACCCCTGCCCCAGAAAGATGTACCCCATCCCTTGCATACATATCATGTTTGCCATAAAAGTTGTTCCAGTTGTCAATGAATGTCCGGGATTGCAAGTTCCTTGCAGTAACTGTCTAGCCAGCAATTTACACCAATTGCCCTAGACAACCATTCATTTCCTACTCCCCTTCTAGGCAAGATGCTACATATGATTGGGATCCCTCCCTTAGACTTAATGAAATCTATAGCTGACCTGTACTTATCTAGCAACTCTTCTGTCCTACCCTTCCCAATATCATTTCCACCAGCACTGAGACAGATAATGGGCTTGTTCCCATTACCTGACATGATATTATCCAGCCTGTTGACAATGTCCCCAACACCAGCTCCAGGGAAGCACACTCTATCTCTCATCTTCTTATTCCTATTACAAAAAGCACGGTCAATATATCTTACCTGAGAGTCACCAACCACAAGAATGCGCTTACCTCCATTAGCAGGGGCAGTAGTACCCTTACCTTCACTGGCCACTGAAGTACATTCATCCTGAAGAACAGAGAAGCGATTTCCTACCTTCAGATCTTCACTCTTAACTTTCCTTACTCTGATGCGCCTCCCATTACTGTGAACCACTCGCCACTTGTAGCAGGTGCTGGGCTGCACCTCACTGCTGGTAGCCGTTGCTACCTCCCCCACTACAGCCTCCTCACAGCGAGAGACAGACTGCACCTCACTGCTAGAAGCCTCATTCCCCACAACTCCAGCCACCTCACACTCTCTCCCAGACCCATTGAGGTGGACCTTCAGCCTCCTAATCTCCTCCTGGAGAAGCAAGACCTCCTCCTTCAACTCTCCAACCTCAATTTTTAAAACACTGCAGAAGCAAGACATGCTTTGTAACCATCCACGCTAATCCCCAAAGCAGCTCAGGGTCTGTGACCTCACGTGACGACTGACCTGCTAATTCTCTGCATGGTATGCACACCACACATTGCCCTGAAACATGACATCTTCACTACCTCCAGACCCCTTGCTGCAACATTTAAAAACTGTGCTTCACACCCATATAACAGTGTTGGCAACACTATACATACTCTGATACATTCAGCTTCATGGATAAACTTCATCTCCAGAAATGCCTATGGTTCAAATGTTTGAATACATTTACATAGTTTTGTTCACTTGTACCCTTAAGACTTTGTAATTCTACTACACACTTTAACCCCTTAAAATACATTAAGCCTGCTATTAATATATTTTTTGAAGGTTTTTAAAAAGAAAAATCACTCAAGACTAAAACATTTAATGCCAAGAATATAGAAACTGTGTGAAAAGATTCTACTAAATAATTGGGGATATAATTGCTAAAAATCAAGTTATAATAAAATACAAATCAATCTCTCTATTTTAATTAAGACGTGTGCAACTGTTGGGTATCCTTATTCCAAAATGTTTCAATTACAGAGTAGGCTTCTTCAGTGAAATACAGAGGAGGCAGCAGAAGCAGTAGAGATGTGAAGTCAGTGTAACTGGTCGATCACCTTTGAAGATGTAGTTTTGAGGTGATCAGTCTCTTAGCCTGAAGAATTTTGCTCCATAGTCTGGAACAATATGAAGCTGGAGTGACAAAATGGAGACTTATATACTGTCAAAGGTGAGGGTAGGCTAATCCTGTCATCAAGATCATCTGTGCCTCACCTTTGAGAACTCCATAGTCCAGAGCTCTGCTCCAAAGCAGAACAAGCCTTCAGGCTGAGGGACTGATTACATTGTCTTTACATCTCTACTGTTTCTGTTGCCTCCTCTGTATTCCACTGAGGCCACTCTGTATGTGAAAGGTTTTGGAATAAAGATACCCAACTGTTGCACACATCTTAGTGGTATACAATACTGACAAGCTGATAATTATCACATCCTCTAATTTATATTAGTTTTCAAAAACTGAAGTTGAGGATATCTTCTGATACAATGCATGATGTGACCTAAAAGAAAATGTGTAATAGTTTTAAAGAAAAGGTAGAATTGGAGAAACTAGCAATGAAGTAACACCCTGAAGCCATTAATGATAATTTAACCCAGTCAGATAAATAAACATTTGCAAAACATTACAGGACTCTTATTCTGTATTTCCTTTCATCTGCTATTTAAGGTCTTCAGACAAAATGTTTACATCCAGTGTATCTGCCACATCTTGGTACCAATTCCATATGGCCAGTCCTTCCAACAGCCTGTATGGAAGTTCATAGCACTGCCACCTGAAATGTGAACAAACTAGATAAGTAAAAGCACGTGAATAAACCTGCACCAAAAAAAAATTTCTTGTATCACTGGTTGTTTCTCACCCAGGTATGGTGATGGAAAGGGAACACATCCAGCAATGTTCATTCAATAGTTGAGGTGCAAGGAAAAAACAATTCAAATGATACTCTGAACATCACAGCCATGCTTCAGGGTGCAGGCACTGCACTGACAGGACAAGTCCAGCTAACCAGTTTATTTTAAATCCTTCAAAAAAATTTTCTTGCTTACACTCAAACAGTATATTAACCCTTTAACTATCCAGACCCCTGAAAATAATATTGCTCTCACTGTCTACTATTTAATTAACCCTTTCAGGGGCCATCATGAAGAATTGTCATTGAGGCCAGGGTCCCTCCCGTAGTTCTATGTCGTGAAGTCAGCTCACCCAGATAAGCCGAGTGGTAAATATGAGAGAATGGGTCTGTGTGGTACATGTGCCTAATACATATAAAAAAAAATCCTGCTCTACACAGTGCATGATAGGAAAAAATTGATCGGTTTTTATGATTGCTTCTCTCTAGGCTGGATATTGCTGTACACTAATGGCCCCTTTCAAGGCAAGTGAAATTGCAGACCTGGAGAATGCACAGAGAATTTTCATGGCATGCATAAATATGGTAAAGTACCTAAACTACTGGGAATGGTTAAGTCCCTTGATCTGTATTCCCTGCAATGCAGGTGAGAAAGATATATGATAATATACACTTGGAAAATCCTAGAAGGACTAGTCCCAAGTTTGTACATGAAAATCCCTCCCTTCGAAAGCAAAAGACTGGGCAGGATATGCAATATCTCCCCCAGTGAAAAGCAGGGGTGCCACGAGTATGCTAAGAGACAACATAATAAGTGTCGGGGGCCCAAGACTGTTCAACTGCCTCCCAGCATACATAAGGGGGATTAGCAAGAGACCCCTGGTTGTCTTCAAGAAGGTGCTGGACAGGCACCTAAAGTCAGTACCTGATCAGCCAGGCTGTGGTTCGTACGTCAGTCTGTGTGCGGCCAGCAGTAACAGCCTGGTTGATCAGACCGTGAGCCATCAGGCCGCCTGGTCACAGACCTGGTCATGGGGTGTTGATCCCTGAAACCCTGTCCAGGTATTGGTATCATTTGACAGAATGGAAGACTTGTACTAATAAGGACTGCCAGTAGCTCGAAATTGAGCTTAGGGTATAAGAAATAGTCTATTTTTCTCAATACTCCTGAAGGTGGGTAAAGCCCCCAACACCTCTTGGTCTGTTTTATGGGTTTTTATTAGATATGATTCACTTATTGGGACATCATACCCCATAACCAATCATTTCTGGTTATATTTTAACTGAGAAACAGAGTAAATCTTCTATATTTTTGTGTGATTAAGAATTCAAAATGAAAGGGAAGCATAATATAGGAGAGGTCAGGGATGTGATTAATGAACATAAGCAATGTTTTAGCACCAGGAGTATCTACAATGTTTCTTTTGGACTAGTTTTAAACTGGCACTGTATTTTAAGTGTGTAAAATTGACCAAATTACTAAATTCTGTGCACTACGTAGAGTAATTAACCCTTTTGAGGTCAGTCCCATTGTTCTATGTGATGAGCTCAGCTCTCTCAGATAAGCTGTGAGCAGTAAATTTGGGCTCAGATATTATTACAATCAAAACCAAGCGCTAAATCCACTAGGATCATACAACGCTGCAGGGCAGGGGGTGTTGCTGGAGCAGACAGTAGCCAGGGTGGAGAGGATAGCAGAGGTAGAGTTAGAAAGGGCTGTGAGTAGTGCTAAAGGAAGTATTATAATACTTTAGCACTCCTCAAAACTATCAAAGTTTGTGTAATAAATCGGTTGCTGTCAAAAAGTCAAAGAGAGAGTCTAAGTCCAAGGTGGGGTTGTTAGAGCAGTGACGACGCTAGAGGTAAATTCTGCATGCTTGTTGAAAGACGGGACAGTCCAATAAAATATGGCAAACTGGAATTGGAACCTGACAATTCTAAGAGTGGAACAGGGAGCCTCTCCATGAAATACCCCATGAGTAAGGTGGGTGTTCCCAATGCAAAGACTGAAAGTATATTCTCCCAACCTCTGCACTGATGATAAGAAGGAGAGAAACCTAAACTTGGCAATGGTGTTACCAATGATTACAAAGGCAACTAGTTAAGAGATTACAGCAAAATAGTCTGAGAATAGAATACCACCATATGAAACTGGGAGGTCATGTACCACTGACCATACAGCAAAGTCTTCCTGCTCGTTGCCCTGAACATCAGCCTGACTAGGGACCCAGCAGATAACGACTTCCTTGCTTTTGATAGAAATGCGGCATAACCAAAGTTGCACATGAAGAACTAGTGGATGAGGCGAATCAAACTTTTAAATAGTTTGCAAAGCACTAAAGGAGTCTGAGACTACATTGAGGTAGGCATAGATGCAATATGAAAAATTTTAATAAGAACTGCATACAGTTTTCAGCTGTAAAAATGCTAGCCGAGTCTAATTAAATGCCCTCGCACAACACTGTCTGGGACATTGCTGCAAGCCTGACACCATCAGAGGCTTTAGAACCATCAGTGTATACTGTAATGGCATGAAAATAAGACCAGAAGTGGTTGAGAAGAAGGGGGCAAGAAACAACTGTAGGTATTTGAGCTTTCACAAGTACGTACACTGTACAGACATGAACTGTCAGAATCTCTATTTCAGTATGTCTTCCATTTTATCAAATAACAAATAACAAATTGTAAGATCATAACACCTCAAAGTCACTATTTTAAACCATATGGGGAAGTGGAACAGAATTCTTCCTCCATAAGCTACGCGTGTCGTGGAAGTCAATTAAATGCTGGGAGCAATGGGATAGTAACCCCTTCTCCTGCATAAACTACTAAAAACAAAGAAAAGAAAAACTTTATAAAATTGGGATGTTTGAATATGCGTGGATGTAGTGTGGATGATAAGAAAGAAATGACTGCTAATGTTATGAATGAAATGAAGTTTGATGTCCTAGCCTTAAGTGAAACAAAGCTGAATGGGGTAGGGAGTTTAGTGGGGAGAAATAAATGGTATTAAGTCAGGAGTATCTGAGAGAGTTAGACTGAAGGAAAGGGTAGCAATAATGTTGAAAGATCAGTTATGGAGAAAGAAGAGGGAATATAAATGTGTAAATTCAAGGATTATGTGGATTAAAATAAGGGTCGGATGTGAAAAGTGGGTCATAATAAGGGTGTATGCACCTGGAGAAGAGAGACGTGTAGAGGAGTGTGTAGGAACTTTTGAGCCAAGTGAGAGAGTAATTGTGGTAGGGGACCTAAATGCTGAAGTAGGAGAAGCATTAAATGATAACGGAGAGCATTTGATTGAACTCTGTATAGAAAGGGGTTTAATTATAGGTAACACATCTTTTAAGAAAAAGAGGACAACGATATAAGACGTAAAGACAGTACATGTACTAGTTTGTTGGATGACGTAATGGTAGATAAATGACTGTTGGGTACTTCAGGATGTACATGTTTATAGAGGGGCCACAGATATATCAGATCACTTTTTAGTTGCAGCTACAGTGAGAGTAAAAGATAGATGAGATACAAGGAAAATGGAAGCATCAAGTAAGAGAGAGGTGAAGGCTTATAAACTAAAGGGGGAGGGAGTTAGGGTAAGATATAAAAAATTGTTGGAGGACAGATGGGCTAGTGTGAGTATAGGCAATAGGGTAGAAGATGTATGGGGAAAGTTTAAGAATATAGTGTTCGAGTGTTCAGCAGTAGTTTGTGGTTACAAGCAAGTGGGTGCTTGAGGGAAGAAGAGCGATTGGTGGAATGATAATGTAAAGTGAGTAGTAAGAGAGAAAAAATTAGCATATGCAAGGTTTTTACAAAGTAGAAGTAATGCAAGGAGGGAGGAGTAAATGAAAAGAAAAAGAGAGGTTGAGGGAGGGTGAAGCAATGCAAAAAGAGAGCAAATGAAAGAGTGGGAGCGATGTTATCAACAAATTTTGCTGAAAGTAAGAAAAAATTTTGGAGTGAGATTAATAAGCTGAGAAAGTCATGGGAACAAATGGATTCATTAGTTAAAAATATGAGAGGAGAGTTATTATACAAAGAGTTAGAGGTATCGGGAAGATGGAGGGAATATTTCAAGGAATTGTTAAATGCTGATGAAGATAGGGAAGCTGTGATTTTGTGTATAGGGCAAGGAGGAATAACATCTTATAGGAGTAAGGAAAAACCAGTTGTGAGTGTGGAGAGAGTGCGTGGGGCAGTGGGTAGAATGAAAGGGGGTAAAGCAGCTGGAATTGATGGGATGAAAATAGAAATGTTAAAAGCAGGGGGGGGGATATAGTTTTGGAGTGGTTAGTGCTTTAATTTAATAAATGTATGGAAGAGGGTAGGGTACCTAGGGATTGGCAGAGAGTAAAAATTACAGGGGAATAAGTTTGTTGAGTATACCTGGTAAAGTGTATGACAGAATTATTATTGAAAGAATTAAGAGTAAGATGGACAGCAGGACAGCAGATGAACAAGGTTTTAGGAAGGGTAGTGGGTGTGTAGACCAAGTGTTTGCAGTGAAACATACAGGTGAACAGTATTTAGATAAGGGTAAAGAGGCTGTTGTATTTATGGATTTGGAAATGGCATATGATAGAGGGGCAATGTGGCAGATGTTGCAAATGAATGGAATAGGAGGTAAGTTACTGAAAGCAGTGAAGTGCCTTTAAGAGGATAGTGAGGCTCAGGTTAGAGTATATAGGCGAGAGGGAGATTATTTCCCAGTAAAAGTAGGCCTTTGACAGAGATGTGTGATGTCACCATGGTTGTTCAATATATTTATAGATGGAATGGCAAGAGGTGTGGGGTTAAACGATAAAGATAAAGAATCTAACACATAGTGGGAATTGTCACAGTTGCTCTATGCTGATAACACTGTGCTTTTGGGAGATTCTGAAGAGAAGTTGCAGAAGTTGGTTGATGAGTTTGGTAGGGTATGTAAAAGAAGGAAATTAAAAGTTAATATAGGAAAGAGTAAGGTGATGAGGATAACAATAAAATTAGGTAATGGAAAATAGGTTATCAGATTAGAGGGAGAGAGTATGAAGGAGGCGAATAATAATAATAATACAGTGGAACCTCGGCTTATGAACGTCCCACCATGAGAACTTTCCAGGATACGAACCGTCATTCAGTAAATTTTTTGCTTCTGGATATGAAAAAAATTTCAGGATGTGTACTTCCCCTCAAGGGATGTTCCTTAAGTAAGTAAATAAATAATTTATTTTTTTTTGCAAAGGTTACAATGCGTGTTTACATATCATAATATGATTGGAGCAAAGAAAGCCACTATCATGCTGAGGCATTTTGGGCAGACCTAACCTAATACTTATAGACTACTTAAGTCTAGGCAGGTGAAAAGTAGTGGTTACCAATGTTTTGCTGATGGTGGTGCCAGGTACTGGCAGCCTTCTGAAGTGTCTCCTACTGTCATTATTATTATTACCTGGAGTTTACCTGGAGATGGTTTTGGGGGTCAATGCCCCCGCGGCTCGGTCTGAGACCAGGCCTCATGGATCAGGGTCTGACCAACCGGGCTGTTACTGCCGACCGCACACAAACTGACATACGAACCACAGCCAGGTTGGTCTGGTACTGACTTGAGATGCCTGTCCAGTGCCTTCTAAAAGACAGCCAAGGGTCTATTGGTAATCAGCCTTATGTATGCTGGGAGGCAGTTAAACAGTCTTGGACCCCTGACACTTATTGTGTTGTCTCTCAATGTACTCGTGGTGCCCCTGCTTTTCATCGGGGAAATGTTGCATCTCCTGCTGAATCTTTTGCTTTTATAGGGAGTAATTTTCATGTGCAGGTTTGGTACCAATCCCTCTAGGACCTTCCAAGTGTATATTATCATGTATCTCTCTTGCATGCATTCCAGGGAACACAGATCAAAGACCTTCAACTGTTCCCAGTAATTTAGGTGCCTCATCGTACTTATGTATTATTATTATAATCATTATTATTATTATTAGCATATATGTGGTGAGGGGCTCTTGATTTAGGGAATTGGATCTGTGTTCCAGTTCTCAAAATTAAGTCCGAATACCTTCCATCCCCTCCCCCCTCACAAGCGCTTCCCCATTATAATAATAATAATAATACCTAGGTAGTAGGTTGGTAGACAGCAGCCGCCCAGGGAGGTACATACTACCGTCCTGCCAAGTGACTGTAAAATGAAAGCCTGTAATTGTTTTACATGATGGTAGGATTGCTGGTGTCTTTTTTCTGTCTCATAAACACGCAAGATTTCAGGTACGTCTTGCTACTTCCACTTACGCTTAGGTCACACTACACATACATGTACAAGCATATATATACACACCCCTCTGGGTTTTCTTCTATTTTCTTTCTAGTTCTTGTTCTTGTTTATTTCCTCTTATGTCCATGGGGAAGTGGAACAGAATTCTTCCTCCGTAAGCCATGTGTGTTGTAAGAGGCAACTAAAATGCTGGGAGCAAGGGGCTGGTAACCTCTTCTCCTGTATATATTACTAAATGTAAAAGGAGAAACTTTCGTTTTTACTTTTGGGCCACCCTGCCTTGGTGGGATATGGCCGGTGTGTTGAAAGAAAGAAATAATAATAATAATGATAGTGATAATAGTATAATATAATACAGTAAACCATTATTTAGCACAATTTGGGTATAGCACGACTGAAGAATTGCAACACAATTTTATGTAACTCATCGTAAAATTAATTTAACACGGTTCAGTTTGTGGGAAGGAAAAAAAAATTCCCTTTTCCTCAAGCAGCCGCCTTGTTGTGGATCAGCCGGGGGAGACCTCCCGCCATCCCCTGCCACCAACCAACACCACCTCACCATCCCAGCATTCGTACTTCATACGTGTCCAGTCCAGTCCTTCTCTGCTACAAGCTAGCTGTGTTTGTGAATTGTGTTTTAATCTTCTAATTACTATATCTTGTATCTGCCAAGCAATCATGACACCCAGTAGGCATACCAGTGTTGCTGAAAGTGGCAAGAAAAGGTATAAGCATTTAAGTCTTAGAATTAACGAAGAAAACAAAGATATTAAACAAAAGATAACCATAATGAAGTGTTACTTTGTGCACATAAAAAGAGGTAAACATGAGTTTGTGACTGACTGACTTAGTGAATGACTGATTTACTGACTTGACTGAATGACTTAAACTTAGACACTCCAGTACAACCATCGACTTCAGTACCACAACCTCTACCATCCACCTCAATCCAGTAGGGCCACAGCATAACTCTCCACATTTGTAGCCTTAATCAGTAAAAACAACATAATACATCACAACAATGAACTACAATTACATATTCACTTTTATTTTTGTAAGATGTTGAGGCCTAAAAATAAGCTGTTTGGCTTCTTTTGGGCTCCCAGGAGCGTAACCCTATTTTTCCCACAAGTTCTTCAGTTCATCTAACACGGTTTTACCTAACACGGCATTTTCAGGACGTAACTACCATGTTAAATGACGGTCTACTGTATAGTAGTAATAATAATAATAATAATACATATAATAATAATATAATAATGTACTATAATAATAATTATAATAATAGACGGCTTAGAAAGACTGTCACTAGATGGTAGTGAATACCACAACAATGAGGGAGCTGTTATGGCTGCCTCCACTTGTCACATAATGACATATTTTATTCATTCTAGAGTATATATCAGGTTTCTGTTATTTATATTGTTTATTATGTCACATTAGATCATTTGTGATAGATAAATAGGCCACAGAGTTGATATTGGCATTATATTGAAGTGTATTTTTCCTGCTTCTGAGAGCAGGAATTCCACTGGAACAGATTAATGGCTTTTCAATTAATTTAAATGAGAAAAATTGACTCAGCATATGAACAAATCAGGATACGAACAAGGTCACGGAACAGATTAAATTCGTAAGCCTAGGTTCCACTGTAATAAATTTATTTGGACATGATACATGGTTGTACAAAGAAATGTAATACTTGAGTGTACATGCCAAAAGGGAGTGGACCTATCATCAGATGGGTAAAAGGTGATTAGTGCACTGGGGAGTCTGTGGAGACAAAGAACTTTATCCATGAAAGTAAAGAGGGGAATGTATGAGAGCATAGCTATACCAATGCTTTTGTATGGGTGTGAGGAATGGGTGGTGAATGTTGCAACAAGAAGGCTGAAGGCATTGGAGATGTCATGTCTGAGGACAATGTGTGGTGTGAATATAATGCAGAGAATCCATAGTTTGGAGATTAGGAGGTGTGGGATTACCAAAACTATTATCCAAAGGGCTGAGGAGGGGTTACTGAGATGGTTTGACATGCAGAGAGGGTAGAATGACTTCGAGAGTGTGTAAATCTGTAGTGGAGAGAAGGCGGGGTAGGGGTAAGACTAGGAAAGGCTGGAGGGAAGGGGTAAAGGAAGTTTTGTGTGTGAGGGGCTTGGACTTCCAGCAAGCATGCGTGAGCATGTTAGATAGGAGCAAATGGAGACAAATGGTTTTTAGGACTTGATGTGCTGTTGGAGCATAAACAAGGTAACATTTATGAAGGGATTCAGGGAAACTGGCAGGCCGGACTTGATTCCTGGAGATAGGAAGTGCAGTGCCGGCAATCTGAAGGAGAGGTTAATATTGCAGTTTTATAACTGTAGTGTAAGCATGCCTCTGGCAAGACAGTGATGGAGTGAATGATGATCAGAGCTTTTCTTTTTTGGGCCACCCTGCCTCGGTGGGAAACGGCCGATGTGTTAATAATAAAATACATAAAAAATAATTTGTAGATGGTCAGAGTTTTGCTTTACCCATTGTGCACCGCATGGGAGACTTTTTTTCTTAAAATGTGTAACACACACCACACAGACCCATTCTCTCTTATCTAGGCCAAAATTTACCACTCACAACTTATCCAAGCAAGCTGAGCTCATGACATAAAATTACACGTGGGACCCCAGGCCTTAATGACACAGTTCTATGTGATGGCCACTGAAAGAATTAAATTACATAAACCACTTACCTGCCCTCAACTTTGTCTAACACATTCACATATGCCTGCTGGATGCAACAAATCCTATATTAAAATTAATAAAAATCACAATTAAGTCTGAATAAAAACAAATCATAGATTCAGCATCTCCAACTAACCTGAGCTCTCCTGGTTTTCCCCTTAAATTCCATGTGGCCAGGACTTCCAGCAGGAACATCTGGAAAGTCACAGCACTGCCACCTGAAATGTGAACAGACTTAGTAAAAGCAAGTGAATGAACTTGTAACATTAAGTACATTAGACTTATAGACAACAATTACATACAAACTTATCCCCATTATCATTATATCCATGGGAAGAGCTAAACCTATAAGGATCATACAGCACCTGGAGAATGGAAATGGTGTGAGATCATGAGGTCTGATCCAAGGAAGAGGAAGGACATTCCAATTTTTTGAATCAAGTGCCCTTCACAAGCATCAAGGCACTACCCACTAAAGACACTCACAACCACAGCAATATCAAAATGGTAGTTAACTAAATGCATTTTGGTCATAATGCAATCTGATGTATTACTCTCTGTATCACATAACATAAACCTCAATAAAAAATATCCAAACATGTTCAATGAAATTAGCATATTAGCCTCACAACACATTTTATTATTAGCACACTGGCCGATTCCCACCAAGGCAGGGTGGCCCGAAAAAGAAAAACTTTCACCATCACTCACTCCATCACTGTCTTGCCAGAAGGGTGCTTTACACTACAGTTTTTAAACTGCAACATTAACACCCCTCCTTCAGAGTGCAGGTACTGTACTTCCCATCTCCAGGACTCAAGTCCGGCCTGCCGGTTTCCCTGAATCCCTTCATAAATGTTACTTTGCTAACACTCCAACAGCATGTCAAGTATTAAAAACAATTTGTCTCCATTCACTCCTATCAAACACGCTCACGCATGCCCGCTGGTAGTCCAAGCCCCTCGCACACAAAACCTCCTTTACCCCCTCCCTCCAACCTTTCCTAGGCCGACCCCTACCCCGCCTTCCTTCCACTACAGACTGATACACTCTTGAAGTCATTCTGTTTCGCTCCATTCTCTCTACATGTCCGAACCACCTCAACAACCCTTCCTCAGCCCTCTGGACAACAGTTTTGGCAATCCCGCACCTCCTCCTAACTTCCAAACTACGAATTCTCTGCATTATATTCACACCACACATTGCCCTCAGACATGACTTCTCCACTGCCTCAAGCCTTCTCCTTGCTGCAACATTCATCACCCATGCTTCACACCCATATAAGAGCATTGGTAAAACTATACTCTCATACATTCCCCTCTTTGCCTCCAAGGACAAAGTTCTTTGTCTCCAAAGATTTCTAAGTGCACTGCTCACCCTTTTCCCCTCATCAATCTATGATTCACCTCATCTTTCATAGACCCATCCACTCTCAAATATCTGAATACATTCACCTCCTCCATACTCCCTCCCTCCAATCTGATATCCAATCTTTCATCACCTATTCATTTTGTTATCCTCATAACCTTAAACTGTCCAAACGTAGATCTACGTTCGCTCGCGTAGCTCTCCAAGTGTAGATCTACGTTTTTTTACATTCTTTCTTACGGGGAAAATAAAGGTCGGAGCGCTATGTGTAAAAACGTAGATCTATGTTTGGACAGTTTAAGGGTTAGAGCCAATGAGAGGAGGTATCCCTAGTTTATCCCACAGAAACCAGTATCACAATTTCTTTAATACATTTAGCAAATGGTGTAAAAATTGAATTTAGGGATTTAATTTTTTAAGCTATATGACACATTTTGTAAATTCTCCTTTATTATGTGCATTGACCAATAGACAAAGTTTGATTTTGAGCCTATGAGACAGCAGTTATTTTTACTAAGTAAACTTAACCTAACAAACCCAATCTAACTCTCTTATTTTAAAAATAAATTTGGCAAATTGGTGCCTATGCAGAGCAACAGCATTTCCAACCATACACTATGTAATATACACTGGTGTTGAATATTTGAAGACCAATGGAAGTGGATACCTTACCTTACCTCTTTTTAACTGCTAAATCCATTTACTTCCCAGGATTCCCTCACTTTATTGATTTTGTTTAAGCTGCTACTAAATATTGAGTGATGTATCTGCCACTCCTCTGAAAACATGCACATCCATTAGTTTACTCAATAACCTTTTGTCTACTAAAATATGGTTCAACCCTTTGACTGTTTTGGTTGTATATATACGTCTTATGAACCAGCGTTTCGGATGAATATATACTCAATAATTCTACCGGCTTCAAATCAGCAGGAGAAAGCTGGTAGGCCCACATGTGAGAGAATGGGTGTGTGTAGCCAGTGTGCACCACATAAAAAAAATTCTGCAGCACACAGTGCATAAGAGAAAAAAACTGACCATTTTTTTGGATTAAAACGCCGACTATGAGGTGTATTTTCATATAGTATTTATCATTGTATTCTCATTTACATGGTCTCACGTGATAAAATGGAAAACATACTACAGAAGTAGAGATGATTTTGATTAGTTTCATGATGAAAACAACCTTGAAATTGAGCACAAATTAGTGGAAATGTTCGATTTTCACCAATGTTCAGGAGTAAGCAAATCACACCACACATCCAATACACGTCAACTGGGGAGTCTAATACTCTTTCACTAGTGCACTGATATTATTTATACCATTTTTACAATAATGCAGTACTCTGCATAACAGTAAATTTTGTATTTTTTGAATGAATAAAAAATCAAAATAGAAAGCAATAGTAATATAAGAGGGGCCTAGAGACATGACTAATGAACAGAGGATATGTTATTTTAGTGCCAAGAATGTCTACATTGTTTATTCTGGACCCTATTTTGAAAATGGCATTTTTTTAATTTGCGTGAAATTGGCCAAATTGCCAATTTCTGGCCACTTTATTGGGTAGTTCAAATTAGTAAATGGGCAGTTTCTTGTACTCAACTCATAGAAAAAATGGAGTTCTAAAGAAACAGCTATGAGTTTGGTCAACTGGAACAACGGAATTGGCCAAAAACAGGGCTCAAAGTCGGAGAAATTTCCGATGCGTATGTGTCGCTGAGACCGCTAACTTCACAGGAGCGTAATTCCGTAAGTTTTAGACCAAATTTCGTACTTTTGGTACAATTACAACCGGGAGAAGATTCTCTATCATTTCATAAGAAAAAATAATTTGTTTCCAAAAATTTTGTGACATAGAATGACAGTTTCAGAAAGGGGCTTGCGACAGTCAAGAGTTAATAATCTGCTATCATTGCATCCTATATCGTATCTCACATTTATTTTTTTTTCCTAAAAGTAATATCTATTATCTAACTTTTTTCTACAGACAGCTCAACTCTGGGTTTTCCCCATTTTCATTTACCCTTGGCACTCCAAACTTACCGACTAAAACATGTAAAACCATCTCCTCCACCTTATCATTTAGGTCCCCATCAACACTAATTCTCTCACTTGATTCAAAATTCCCAAAACATGCACTTAACATTTCCCAAAAATCCCTCTTCTACATGTCTCACCACCACGTACATATACACCATAGCCCACTTCTTGTATTCCACCTTTATTCTAGCCCACATAATTCTTGAGTTTATACACTTATAACCCCTGTTTTCTTTCCATAATTGATCATTTAATATTACTGTTACTCCTTCATTAGCTCCTCATCTCTCAGATACACCTCAACTAATCCCATTTACCACTACCCAATGAAATTCTCCTAACTTTTTTTTTCAGCTTTATTTCATTTAGTGCCAAGATATTCTTAACATTAACATCAAATCTTTCTTATAAGCTGCACTACACTGATGCACGTTCAAATACCCCAACGGCAAAATTTTCTTTGATTTTGCAATACAGAAAACCCTCAATATAAGAGACTTATGAGGGGATTGTCCAAGTGTCCCTTAACCCTTTACCGGGCAGTGCCTCAATAATGAGGCACCAAAAGCATGGTTTTCATGGCGCCATAGACACAAAGCATATGCTCCCAGAGACTTCTCGCCTCAATCCAGCCAATCACACACCTTCTGGGCGGAGCTTGAAGGTGGCGTCACTCGGGTACTGTCCTCTGCTATTGGCTGGGAGCTCCTCGAGTGTTCAGTACTGCTTGACTTGTTGAAGGAGCAGCATTTCGACCCTCACTCTCCTGATATTTCACCAATTTACACCACTCCAGAATGTCGGTAAGTTTCTGAATGTGTTTCCAGTGCATTATTGAATGTTTGAACTTCATTTTGAGATGTAAATGAATTGCCTGAGGCATTGAGAAGTAACAAATAAATGCACTTGAAGTTTTGTTTACCTTTTTGGTATCAATATTGAGGCCTGGCCTGACAATGGTAGATTATCACTTACTGTTTTTGTGTCAATATTGAGGCTCAGCCTGACAATGGTGATAAGAAATGGGCCAATGAAGGTATCATATATCATGGATTAACAGATCATAATTAGACCGTCTTTGTCACTGATAGCTAACAATTGCATGCTGAATCAAATTCATTGATATATGAGTAATTTTACCTTGTAAATTTATGAAATTTGCTCATATAGAATGCTCATTTTGTGTTTTCTGTTCATTTCAGTTGAACACAAATGTGTTTTATGGATCAAGGGCTCAAAGAAGAAGGGATTACATCGTGCCAGAGTTACATGATGACAGTGACCCTAATGAGGAAGTGGATTCTGGAGATGATTATAAGCCACAGGCAAATGATGCTTCTTCAAGTGAAGATGAACATGAAAATGTGTCTAAGAGAAGTGGGCAAGTTAATGTAAAACGAAGAAATGTACGAAAACAAGCAGTTAAAGATGATGAGGTTGAGGTAGATGAAACAACTGTCAACAACACTAATGCCACCTGGAGCAAACTTGACATAACAAATACTCCATTACCTGACTACAAACATGAGGTACCAACACATATCAAGGAACCATTTCAATATTTTTGTCAATTATTTACTGCAGAAATGTTAGAAAGCCTTGTATTTAACACAAACTTGTATGCAACACAGAAAGATGTTAATACTAACTTCAACACCACTAGTGAAGAGCTTATGCAATTTGTTGGAATTCTGATATTCATGAGTATGGACACCCTGCCCTCTTTAGAAGATTACTGGTCCCATAATCATTGTCATCCTGATATTACAACTGTTATGACATCTAAAAGGTTTAGGTCACTAAGGACAGCTATTCATATAAATGATAATACCAAGGCAACAGCTGACAGGTTCCATAAAGTAAGACCACTGTTTGAAGGTCTAAGAAAAGCATGCCTAACAGTTCCAGGTACACCAAAGCAATCAGTTGATGAGGTAATGGTAGGATATAAGGGAACAAGAGCAGGAAATCTCAGGCAATATATCAGGACCAAGCCTGATAAATGGGGGTTTAAACTTTTTTGCCGGGCCAGCGATGATGGATTTATACATGACATAATGATGTATCAAGGTCAAACAACATTTGATTATCACAGTGTTAGTCTAACAGAGGAGGAGAAGAAAATGCCTATAAGTTCCAAGGTTGTTATTTGCCTTGCAAAGACTATGGACCACACAAAGACCAGTGCAATTTATGCAGATAACTTCTTTACCAGTTTGCCTCTAGTGAAATATCTGCATGCTACATTCAATTGCAGGTACACAGGCACTGCAAGGGACAGCAGAATTGGAAAACCACCACTTATGTCTGTCAATGACATGGAAAAAACAAAGGTGAAAAGGAGTGCTATGGATTACTGTTCATTGGATAGTGTCCTTGCTGTACGTTGGAAAGACAGTAAGGTTGTTACTTTACTGACTAATGATATTGGTATCAACCCAGTGACAAAGATAAAGAGGTACAGCAAGGAGCTCAAACAAAAGGTGGAAGTTGACTGTCCTGCAGTGATAAAGAATTATAATGCCCATATGGGGGGCATAGATAAGAATGATATGTTGGTGCATCTCTACAAGTCTCCACTCAAAGCAAAACGCTGGTACATGAGGCTCTTTGGATATGTCATTGATCTTTGTTGTGTCAATGGCTGGTTGTTGTACAGGCGTGAATGTGGTGTTTTGAAAGAGAAATACATGAACCTCAAGGAATTTCGGTTTTCCATCTCCAATTCTGCAAGAAAGTCAACCAATGGAATCCCAAGGAGCCTGAGATCTCCAAGTTGTTCAACTTCACGGTCTTCTTCAAGGTCTTCTTCAGTTGATGACATTCCCAATCGGCATAGAAAAAGGTCTAATGATACAATATTTGATGAAACACAAAAACACTGGCCAGTTTCTGCAAAGAGGCTTTCATGTAAACATTGCAACACCAAGAACAAGAGGACCTACTCTTCCTTTGCTTGTTCCTTCTGCAAGGTTAATTTATGTCTAAATTCAATGAGGAATTGTTTCCTGGAATTCCATAGGCAACAACATGCTTAAATTCCTCTGATAATATTTTTGTAACATTTTTTCAATTTTTTTATAAAATGTCAATTACTAAAAATGTCTTAAATTTATTGAAATCAAGTTTCTGTGCCTTTTGTTTACCCAAGTTGTTTATGAATAAACCTTAAAAGTAAATTTATGCCTTTAATTATCAGTTATAACAGCTGTTATGATTCTTTTAGACAAATACCTTTGTCAGGCTTGCATCAAATTTGATGCCTGATCTGTCACCTACAGTTTAACCATTGTCGGGGAGTGCCTCATATTTGATACGGCCAAAAAGGGCATTTTATGGCCCAAAAATAAATAAACTCAAAAAATGATCACAAATAAATATGTCTTAGAATTGCATATACTGTCACAATATAGGTTGCAATTGTTGCATTTGCTCAAATATGAGGCACGGCCCGGTAAAGGGTATTAATTCAGAATACAGTAATGTTAAAAATAAGCAAATACAGCACTTAAGTACTCTGCTGAATACCAAATACTGCCTCTCCTCACTTAGCGACTTACGACAGCCTGTCTAAAAATTAAGCATACCTAACCCTTTCAGGGTCCCCAGGTCCTCTCAGAGACTTGTTCTCAGGGTCGCCAAAATTTAAAAAAAAAAAAAAAATATTTTTTCTTATGAAAAGATAGTTTTTGTTTTTAAATCTTATAGGCTAAACAAAAATTTTTTACCATCAATACTTACCGAGATATGGAGGCGTGAAGTTGACAGAAAATGCCTGGTATATGGTAACATCGCCGACCGCCGTCACCTGGTATTACATTATTTAGTTTTTATGTACTATTTTCTATTATTTTTAAATTTTTTTTTCCAAGTAACTTTTATGGCCTGTGAGACCAATATGATCACTATTTTGTAAGTTATTTCTTTTTCTATACTACACAATAACTGCATAAACACTGTTGTCACTGTTTTGCTTACAGAAAATATTTACACAAACAAATGACATGAAATGTTGTTTATTACTATTTTTCTATATTTTATATACACATATACAGTCACAGGGAATGTTTCTAGAAGTTCTGCAGCCTGTGGAAGTCTTTGAAACATGGTGTCATGCACAGTGGTGTTTTACACTCCTCACACATAAAACGAGTGTCTCTGCATTGTTGTGGGCGTTTTTTTTGTATGTGCACAGATGTAACGCCTCTTCTGAGCCTTTTTCTTGAAAGCAGTAGCAGGCAGTTTTACTAGGAAGTGATCACCATGCTTCAGACGAGAAGGTAGTTGTTGATAATTTAGTGGGCGGTCTATTGCAGGTGTTGTTCCTTGGCACTTGAATACTATTTGTCTGATGACAGACAAACAGAATTCGCCATATGGTGGTTTGTTTCTGGTCCTCATCTTATACATATTATAAGCATTGAGCATGGAAATGTCCAGAAGATGGAAAAAGAGTTTTATGTACCACTTATAAACTCTTGCGAGCACAATCAGCAAACCCAATCTGCATGTCACATTTGTCCACTAAGTGCATATTGAGGGTGTAATCAATCACAGCTGCAGGTTTTAGAATGGGTTCATTGCTGTCTCTATGCTGCCTGCCAGTGTTTGTCATTTCGTTAGGGTGAACTGATGACAACAGTGTGACATCTCGTTTGTCATGCCACCGAAATGCCATAATGCCATTGGCAGCAAACGCCTGCACCTCACCTCTACGAGTGCCAGTGTCAAACCTGGGGATATGTTTAATGATTTGCATGCACTGTGCCACACACATCTGTCATGTTCACTCGCAAAAAATCACGAGTGAGGGGCTTGTGTACCAGTTATCAGTATAGTATAATATATGCCCCTCACCAAGGTATGGTTCTATCATTGTTTCTAACCACATCACCAGAGATGCCCAATAACTTCCTGGTATTTTGCAATGTATAACTTCTAGTGTACACAATAATATCCAATACCAGACCACTGTAACAATCACAAAGCACAAACAACTTCATACCAAAGCATTTCCTCTTGCTTGTTATGTACTGCTTGAAAGAGAGTCTTCCTTTGAACAGAATCGAAGACTCGTCAATAACAAGCTTCCTGAAGAGATAAAAATACATGTTGAATTTCTCTTTCAGATACACAAACACATTCCTAATCTTATATAACCTGTCGTTTCTGTCAGGCCTGGTTTTGTCTGAGAAGTGAAGCATACGTAATAGTAGCACAAATCGATTCACTCCCATTATATCACTGAAACCTGGGGTCGCAATCAGGTGGTCTGTTGACCAGTATGATTTCACACTGTGCTTATACACATGTGGCATAAGCATTATTGTGGCAAAGAAAAGATACATCTCAGCCACAGTTGTCTCCTTCCACTTGTGTAGCCGTGAGCTTGGTGAAAGTACAGTACTGTGTTTGCCATGGTGTACTCGTAGTATCTGTTGCTTTCCCTGACAATGATTTCCATTAGGGTTCGTCAAAGAATAACTCGAAACATTCCAGTTCACTGGTGTACAACATGGCCGTATTCCACTTTGGCTTTCATCAAACTGGTGGGGATTTGGAACAAAATTGACAGCTTCCTGCCAATCCCAGGTGCAGTCTGCTGGTGGGTACTGGACATTGACAGGTGGTTATGGTTGTGGAGGCTGGTGTGGTGGGTGGGTGGGGGGTGGTGGCCTTTGTTGTAGATCAGATGAGACAGTGGCGTGGGTGGCAGCGTGGCCCACTGCTGGTGCCTCACAGCCAGTACCACCACTACCACCACCATGCACATTTTCCATCCCAATTGCAACACTATCATCATCATTTTCACTGTCTGTTCCTGTTGTACAGCCACGGGATGTACTCTGAGATGTACTCCTTCCCCTTGGAATAGCATATGGCACACTACCATAGCGCATATATCGTTGTATATACTGACGCTTCACTGGAGAATATTCCACTTCACTATCACTACTGGAACTGTTTTCAAGAGCTTGTAATTCATATTCACTATCACTATCATCATCACCAATGCTCACATCTGAGTCCGGGATTTGGAAAATAGGAGTTTCCTCTTTGATTCTGGTACAACTGAACATGAACAAGACGGCCCAGCAGCAGAGGTGGAAGGCTGAGGGTCGTCTGGGTTTTCCTCACTATTACCGATATTATGGTCATTAGTTTCGATCACAACCTCACCAAAACCTTGAAACTCATCTTCACTGGCACTTCCATCTGTATTAGAACTGTCACTGGGGAACAAAAGTGCCCAATTCGCCGAGGAGTAAGGAGCTTCTTACCGCGAGGCATGGTGAACAAGGTCTACTAAAATGGCGTTCCCACAATGTGCCACTGGGTCCCAGATTTTTTTTCTACTGCTCACACCGACCCCACACACACCCATTCTCTCACATCTAGGCCTACCAGCCTTTTCCTGCGAGATTTGAAGGCACTAGAATTTATGCGTACTAGTATGTCAAAAACCCTGGCGCATAAGCCGTACTAGTACGGCCGAAACCCTGAAAGGGCTAAACTATGTACAGTGGGACCTATACTTGTGAGTTTAATCCATTATATGACCTTGCTCGTAACTGGATTTGCTCGTTTGCAGAGTCAATTCTCCTCATTTAAATTAAATGAAATGCAATTAATCCATTCCAGTGGAATTCTGTACTTCAATAATTTTGCTAATATCAACTCTACGGCTTATTTATCTATCACAATTCATCTAACATGACATAATAAACAATATAAATAACATTGAAACCTAATTTATACTCTAAAATTAATAAAATATGTCATTCATGTAATGGTATGGGCGGCGTCGGCAGTGGATGAGAGTTTGTCTGGACGCAGGGCAAAATACTTCTTGAATATTTCGCTATCATCAATTCTATGGCTTATTTATCTATCACAGTTCATCTAATATGACATAACAAACAATATAAATAGCATAGAAACCTGATATATACATGTACTCTAGAATGAATAAAATATGTAAATATATATGTGACGGAGGCAGCGGCCGACGAGTGTTTGTCTGTAATAAAGTTGGTAGAATTACCGACAATATGTAAAGTAAATGGACACAAGTGCAACTAATGTGACATTTATTGTGGCAACGTTTCGCTCTCCATGGCTTGATAAAGCTCCTGGAGAGCGAAACGTTGCCACAATAAATGTCACACTAGTTGCACTTGAGTGTTTGTCTGGAGACAGGACAAAATACTCCTTGAATATTTCGCTATCATCAACTCAACAGCTTATTTATCTATCACAGTTCATCTAATATGACATAACAAACAATATAAATAACACAGAACCCTGATATATACTCTAGAATGAATAAAATATGTCATTATGTAACAGGTGGATGCAGCCACAACTGCTCCCTCATTCTTGTGGTAAGCACTGCCATCTAGTGACAGCCTTTTGAAGCCATCTATTATTACAGTTATAATGTAGTACATTATTATATATATGGATTAATATTATTTATTATTATTATACTATTATTATACATATTATTATTATTAATATTATTATTATTAATATTATTATTATTATTATAATATAAATAATTTGTAATTTTTATTCACAAAAAATATAAGATTTAGTGTTATGCAGACTACTGCCTTATTGTAATAATTGTATAAATAATGTCAAGCCATTCATGACTGCATATTGGAAAGGACAGTGATGTCATTTGTTTACTCTTGAACATAGCCAAAACAATCGAACATTTCTCCTACATTGAGCTCAATTTCAAGGTACTTTTCATCGTGAAAGCAATCAAAATCATATCTATTTATGTAATATATCTTCCATTTTATCAAATGAGACCAAAAAAGCGAGAATACAACCATAAAAACCATACGAAAATACCACTAAGGGGCGGCTAATTGCTGAGAAGTGAGCTCCATTATTTATGCTCCAATTTCTTTCATTTTTGGTATACGTTAAGAAGCATCTTTCCATCATACATTGCCCAAGTTTCAATAAGACAGTCCAACAAACAAATGAGATCCAATTACCTAGATCAAAAGCAAGAGCCCCTCATCAAGGTCAAGGAACCTTCCTTGAGGTCTGCTCGCTTATGGAAATTTCACTCGCGTGTGGAAGCAAAAAATTGACCCATCAACTGCTAGTATGTATTTGGAAAAACTCGCACGTGGATGCACTCGCAAGTAGAGGTTCCACTGTATATTAGAGCTGATTTCCTATATTCTGATTATTACAATATACGGTACATTACTGTATAAACATTTAAAAATATACCACAAATGTTATAAATGATGCAAAAGTGACATTAAAACAATATCAAAGATGGTTGACACAATCCCACTACCGTTATAATGTGCTCCTCACTTAGCGATGAATTCATTAACCGACATGGTCTTAGGAACGGAACTTCATCTATAAGTGAGGAGAGACTGTATAGGACCATGCACGTAATTAACAGCTACAGTGGGCCCCCCGGATTATGACATCATCGGATTACGTAAAATTCGCATTAAGTAAAGTTTTTGCATCAAAATATTGGCTTGGTTAACAACAAAGAACTCGGTTAAAATCATTTGTCCTGAACGTGTCTGCGAGGCCTGAGTGGCCCAGCCACTCCATGTACAGCCAGTGTGCCTTTGTTTACAAGCCAGTGAGGACAATTACGCATGTACATGCGATACATTTTGTATTATTCCATTATTTTTAGTGCTTGTAACTGTTAAATAAGCCACCATGGGCCCAAAGAAAGCTTCTAGTGCCAGCCCTGTGGTAAAGAGGGTGAGAAATACTAATGAATTCAAGAAAGAGATCATCGCAAAATATGAAAGTGGAGTGCATGACTCCGAGCTGGCCAGGTTGTAGTATATAACAAACCCCATACAACCATCACTACTATCTTGGCCAAGAAAAAGGCAATCAAAGAAACTGTTGTTGTGAAAGGTGCAAATATGCTTACAAAACAGAAATCACAAATACTCGAAGATGTGAAGAGATTGTTGTTCGTGTGGATCAACGAGAAACAATTACAGTGGTCCCTCAATTATCGTCCTTAATCCATTCCTGGAAGTGGGACTATTATCGAAATAGACGATTTTCAAATAAATTTTCCGCATAAGAAATAATGTAAATCCAATTAATTCGTTCCTGACACCCAGAAGTATTAAAACAAAAAAAATTTTTTTACATGAAATATAGATATGGTACATAAACAATACAATGGGACATGATGAATGAAACATTAACAGCATAACACTTACCTTTATTGGCAATTCTTCTTAGTGTATGGAAGACTGGAGGAGGAGAGACATTGAATTACTGTTTGGAAGGGGAATCCCCTTCCATCAACACCTCAGCTACCAAGTGCTTTTCTGGGGTTACTTCGCTGTTTCTTAATACCAATAGGACCAGCTTTAGAGTCACTGGAGTCCTGTCTCACAAAAAAACTGTCCAGAGAGCTCTGTTTCTGGTGTCTCTTTAAAACTTCCCTAAAATGGGCCAAGACTCTGTCACTGTACATGTTGCCAACATGGCTTGCAACATCCTTCTCAGGGTGATGTTTCTCCATAAATCTTTCAATCTTACCTCACATTTCAAAAATCTCCTTAATTTCTGAAGAAGGCACCTTCTTCCATCTCTCTTCCTCCTCCTCTGCAGAAAGATTCTGAGCTGCCTTATCACACTGTATGCCAGTACGCTTCTTAAATCTCTCAAACCAGCCTTTGCTGGCCTTAAATTCACTCACATCACCACTAGTTGCAGGCAATTTCTTTACCAAATCGTCATGCAACTGCCTAGCCTTTTCACAAATAAGCGACGTCATAAGATTATCTCCTGCTAATTGATTCTCGTTTATCCACACCAATAATAACTTCTCAACATCTTCGAGTACTGGTGATCTCATTTTTGTCAGCATATTTACCCCCTTTGCAACAACAGCTTCCTTGATTTCCTTTTTCTTGGCTATGATGGAAGATATGGTTGTATGGGATTTGTTATACATCCTGGTCAGTTCGCCCACACATACGCCACTTTTATATTGTTCAATGATGTTTTTCTTAAATTCAATCGTATTTCTCACCTACACGAATACCACCTGGTGGTTCACACTTACACTCACTCACCCATTTGACCATAAACAGAAATATTAATCTCAATCTTAAAATAATGAATCCTATGATACTCCAATACTGAAACTATGTACTGTGCCAAAACAAAAGCATTCACATTGCTAAACTCACAAACTAGTATTTAGTCACTTAGCCATAATACCAACTTACCTCATAATTTGTAATATTTTAAAATAAAGAATTAAACTAAGTCTGCCCGAAATGCCTAGCCATGCTAGGCGTTCTAGTGGTATACTCTGTAATCATTATTTAACTACATGTAAACCACACAACAACCAAATTCTGTAAATTCAACATTGTAATCTTTATAGAGAATAAACTTTGAATTTGAATTTGAATTTGAATTCTTTACCAAAGGCTTGGCACTAGGAGCTTTCTTTGGAGCCATGGTAGCTTATTTATCACTTGCAAGCACTAAAATGAATGGAATATTATGAAATATTTCCTATGAACACGTGAGGGGACCGTTGCTCACTGCTAAACAATGGCACACTGGCTGGGAAGGGAGGCCGAGGCGGCTCAGAGCGTGAGTACGCGTCCAGGACAAAGGACGATTAGCGAGTTTCAGACCATTTGCGAGCCAATGTTTTGACGAAATAATGGGACTATTTCCGAAATGGACGACTTTCAGGCCGGACGATTATTGAAGGACCACTGTATCAGGAGATAGTGTTTTGCAGTCAATTATATGTGAAAAGGCAAGGCAGTTGCATAATGATCTTGTAAAGAAAATGCCTGAAACTAGTGCTGATATTGATGAATTTAAGGCCAGCATAGGCTGGTTTGAGAGATTTAAGAATCGTAGTGGCATACACAGTGTGATAAGGCATGGTGAGGCTGCCTGTTCTGACAAAAAAGCGGATGAAAAATATGTGCAGGAATTTAAGGAGTACATAGAAGCTGAACAATTAAAACCCCAACAACTGTTCAATTGTGATGAAACAGGCCTGTTTTGGAAGAAAATGCCAAACAGGACAAACATTACTCAGGAGGAAAAGGCATTCCCAGGGCACAAGCCTATGAAAGACAGGCTAACTCTCATGTTTTGTAGTAATGCTAGTAGGGATTGCAGAGTGAAGCCTTTACTCGTGTATCACTCTGAAGCTCCCGGAGTGTTCAATTAAAACAGTGTCATCAAGACTACATTGTGTGTGATGTGAGAGCAAATAGCAAGGCATGGGTCATGAGGGACATATTCTATGATTGGTTCCATGATGTATTTGGCCCCACTATGAAAAAATACCTCCTGGAAAATAAATTGGAACTCAAGTGCCTCCTGGTATTAGACAATGCTCCTGCTCGTCCTTCAGACTTGGAAGAGTGAATGGTGCCGGAGTTTAGTTTCATAAAAGTCAAGTTTTTGCCTCCGAAAACCACTCCTCTCGTCCAGCCCATGGACCAGAAGGTCATTTCAAATTTAAAAAAACTGGACACCAAAGCAATGTTTCAAAAGTGCTTTGAAGTGACCTCAGACACTGAATTGACCCTAAGAGAGTTCTGGAAATATCACTTCAGTATGCTCAGTTGCATAAACCTTATAGGTAAGATGAGAGTAAGACACATGTGCAACATCTGGGTATCTTTATTGTAGACGTTTTGCCATCCAGTGGCTTTATCAATACAAATTCTAGGACATAACTTGAAGACAGTAGAACTATGTACAGAAGATGAGGTAATCAGTCCCTCAACCTAGGAGTAGGTGCGAACAGCACCATAGTCGTGGAGATTCTGAAGCAGAAGAAAGAATCCTGGCGCTTATATAGTAACGTCAGGTGAAGCAGACGAGGGCAAATTCACTGGAAGGCGGGATTCCCCAGTGGAAGTAGGTCCTTCCCAAAGAGATGGGTTAGTTGTAGTAGTAGTTGTCGTAGTCGTGAAGGTTATGTACATGTCCTCAGAATTAAGATTCCATGATGTTGCAGTGTCTGACAAGTTGTGTACGAATGGTATATAATACCGACAAGATGACACTGCAACATCATGGAATCTTAATTCTGAGGACATGTACATAACCTTCACGACTACGACAACTACTACTACAACTAACCCATCTCTTTGGGAAGGACCTACTTCCACTGGGGAATCCCGCCTTCCAGTGAATTTGCCCTCGTCTGCTTCACCTGACGTTACTATATAAGCGCCAGGATTCTTTCTTCTGCTTCAGAATCTCCACGACTATGGTGCTGTTCGCACCTACTTCTAGGTTGAGGGACTGATTACCTCATCTTCTGTACATAGTTCTACTGTCTTCAAGTTATGTCCTAGAATTTGTATTGATAAAGCCACTGGATGGCAAAACGTCTACAATAAAGATACCCAGATGTTGCACATGTGTCTTACTCTCATCTTGTCGGTATTATATACCATTCGTACACAACTTATAGGTAAGGCTTGGGAGAGAGTGACTTGCAGGACTTTGAACTCTGCTTGGAGAAAATTGTGGCCAGAATGTATACAAGAGAGGGATTTTGAAGGGTTTGGGGCTGACCCTGAGGAGCCTATGCCAGTTGTGGAATCTATTGTGGCATTGGGAAAGTCCATGGGGTTGAAGGCTAGTGGCGAGGATGTGGAAGAGTTGGTGGAGGATGATGATGAAGAGCTAACCACTACAGAGCTGCAAGAGCTTGAGGTGCAACACCAACAGACAACAGCTCAGGAATTTCCTTCAGAGGAGGTGGAGGAAGAAAGACAGAGGAAGTTGCCTTCTTCAAAGATTAAGGACATTTGTGCAAAGTGGACTGAAGTGCAAACCTTTATGGATTAACATCATCCTGACACAGCTGTTGCAGGCCGTGCTGGCAACATCTACAATGACAATGTTGTGTCCCATTTTAAGGAAATCCTAGAGAGATGCCAGAAACAGAGCTCTCTGGAGAGATTTTTGGTGTGACAGGGGTCTAGTGACTCTCAAGTTGGTCCTAGTGCCATTAAAAAACAAACAAAGGAATTAACCCCTGAAAAGGACTTGCTACCTCAAGTCTTTATGGAAGGGGATTTCCCTTCCAAACAATAATACACCTCCATTCTCTCCTGTCCTCCTGTCCCATCACTCATCAATAAGTCTTCAATAAAGGTAAGTGTCATTTTAGTATTGCTTGTTCTGCATGTCTCATTGCTTTTTGTGCAGGAAAATGTATATTTCATGTGAAAAAATTATTTCCTTTAATACTTTTGGATGTCTGGAACGGATTAATTGGATTTCCATTATTTCTTATGGGGGAAATTATTTCGGATTGCGACAGATTTGGTTAACCCTTTCAGGGTCCAAGGCCCAAATCTGGAGTCACGCACCAGTGTCCAAGAATTTTCCAAAAAAAAATTTGTTATTTTTTCTTATGAAATCGTAGATAATCTTTTTGTGAAGGTAATAAAACAAAAAGTACGAAATTTGGTGGAAAATTGACGAAATTATGCTCTCGCGAATTTTGATGTGTCAGCGATATTTACGAATCGGCGATTTTGCCGACTTTGACTCCCATTTTAGGCCAATTACATTATTCCAATCAACCAAATTCTTAGCTATTTCACTAGTATTACTTCTATTCTATCGATTGAGCACAAGAAATCGCCAAGTCAACTGTTTCAACTACAAAATAAAGTGATTGGAAATTGTTAATTTGGCCAATTTAACACAAAGTTCAAAATATTCCAATTTCAAAATAGGGTCCAGAATGAACAATGTAGGCATTCCTGGCACTAAACTAACATTTCCTCTGTTCATTAGTTATGTTTTGAGGCTTTACAAATAAATTCCATTTTGACTTTTTATTCACATAATGAATTTTTATTCACACCAAAAAATAGAAGATTTACTGTTATGCAATACTGTAATAATTGTATAAATATCATCACCATATTTGTGAATGTATATTAGACCCACCAGCTGATGTGTATTAGACGTGTGAGGTCGTTTGTTTACTCTTGAATATCGGCAAAAATTTAACATTTCCGCTACTTTGAGCTCAGTTTCAAGCCATTTCCAATGCTAAAACCAATCAAAATCATCTCTATTTCTGTAATATGTCTTCCATTCTATCAAATGAGACCAAGAAATCGTAAATACAACTATAAAAAACATACGAAAAAACACTGCAAAGTTGCTGTTTTAATCGAAAAATCATGATTTCATTTTTTTTCTCTCATTATACACAGTGTGCTGCAGGATCTGTTTTATGTGGTGCACACATACCACATAGATGTATTCTCTCATATCTAGGCCCAAATGTACCACTCACAGTTTATCAGAGTGAGCTGAGCTCATGGCGTAGATCTACGGTTTGGACCCTGAACGTAAAGCCGTAGATCTACGGGACGGACCCTGAAAGGGTTAAAGACACGCTCTCTGGAGCGGATTAATGTCACAATCCGCAATACACAATAAAGTAGTTAACCCTTAAACTGTCTAAACGTAGCTCTACGTTCACTCACATAGCGCTCTGAATGTAGATCTACATTTTATTTTACATTTGAATGCATGTAAAATAAAAGTAGATATACATTCGGAGCGCTACGCGAGTGAACGTAGATCTACACTTGGACAGTTTAAGGGTTAAAAGTACAATTTAACTAGTGGCTTTTTCCCATTATTTTAAGCGTTTTATCAAGGTTGTACTGTGACTGAATACATGAGGAGGGTATCACTAGCCTATTGCTCCTAGCATTTTAGTGTATACTTTTTGCAACATGCATGACTAACAAGGAAAAATTTTTAGCCCAATATTCCAATGGGATATTATTTATGCATTATTATTATTATTACTATTATTATTGGGAAGCACTAAACCCAAAGGAGTTATAAAACACTTGGGAAAGGAGGTAATCAGGAATTAGAGGGAAGATTAAATACTATGGTCCCTTCATGGAGGTTGCCATAATACTGAAGAGCTCTGGATCCAAGGTATCGAAGCTGGTAAGTCTCTTCCTTCAATCAAAACATACTACCTCCCATTACCTATGAATATACAGTAGGGCCCCACTTATATGGTAGGTTAGGTTCCAGGCTATCGCCAGAAAGCAGACATCACTGGAAAGCAGAGCACCATTTTCTCCTTTTATAAATGCATATACAGTGGACCCCTGAGTTTCATGATTAATCCTTTCCAGAGAGTCTGCCGAATGGTGAAACCATTTTCCCCATAAGAAATAATGGAAATAAAATTAATCCGTTCCCGACACCCAAAAATATTAAAATAATTTTTTTTTTTTCAAATTAAATAAAGATTTACATACTGGAAACAATGAGAAATCAAGTATATACATATAAAAAATAATAATACCATTACACTTACCTTTACTGAAGACTTCTGGGTGGATGGAAGATGGGAGGAGGGGATAGGAGGAAGGTGTACACTATTGTTTGGAAGGAAAATCTCCTTCCATTAGGACTTCAGTTACGAAGTCCTTATCTGGGGTTACTTCCCTTCTTTGTTTTGTAAAAACACTGGGAACAACTTCAGAGTCACTGGACCCCTGCCACACAAAATATCTGTCCAGAGAGCTGTTTCTGGCATTTCTTTAAGATTTGTCTGAAGTGGGACACAACACTGTCATTGTACATGTTGCTAATACGGCCTGCAACAGCTTTGTTAGGGTGAAGTTCATCCATAAATGTTTGCACTTCAGTCCACTTTGCACAAATGTCCTTAATCTTTGAAGAAGGCACCTTTCTCCATCTCTCTTCCTCCTCCTCTGCAGCAATTTCCTGAGCTGTGATCTCTTGCTGTTGCAGATGAAGCTCTTGCAGCTCTTCAGTGGTTAGCTCTTCCCTGTGGTCCTCCACCAACTCTTCCACATCCTCGCCACTCATCTCCAACCCCAGGGACTTCCCCAATGCCACAATAGATTCCACAACTGACATAGGCTCCTTAGGGTCAGCCCCAAACCCTTCAAAATCCCTCTCTCGTACACATTCTGGCCACAATTTTCTCCAAGCAGAATTCAAAGTTCTGCAAGTCACTCCTTCCCAAGCCTTACCTATAAGGTTTATGCAAGTGAGGATATTGAAGTGATCTTTCCAGAACTCTCTTAGGGTCAATTCAGTGTCTGAGGTCACTTCAAAGCACTTTTGAAACACTGCTTTGGTGTACAGTTTTTTGAAGTTTGAAATAACCTGCTGGTCCATGCGCTAGATGAAAGGAGTTGTATTAGGGGGCAAGAATTTCACTGTGATGAAACTAAACTCCTCCACTATTTGCTCTTCCAGGTCTGGAGGATGAGCAGGAGCATTGTCCATTACCAGGGGGCACTTGAGTGGCAATTTATTTTCCAGGAGGTATTTCTTCACACTGGGGCCAAACACTTCATTAAACCAGTCTAGGAAAATTCTCCTTGTGACCCATGCCTTCTTGTTAGCCTTCCACATCACACACAAATTACTCTTGGCAACACTGTTTTTCTTGAACACTCTGGGATTTTCAGAGTGATACACCAGTAAAGGCTTCACTTTGCAATCCCCACTAGCATTACTACAAAACATGAAAGTAAGCCTATCCTTCATAGGCTTGTGTCCTGGGAATGCCGTTTCCTCCTGCATGATGTAGGTCCTCTTTGGTATTTTCTTCCGAAAGAGGCCTGTTTCGTTACAATTAAACACTTGCTGGGGTTTGAATTCTCCAGTGTCTATGCACTCCTTAAACTCCTGTACAAACTTCTCAGCTGCTTTTTTGTCAAAACTGGCAGCCTCACCATGCCTTATAACACTGTGAATGCCACTACGCTTCTTAAATCCCTCAAACCAACCTTAGGTGGTCTTAAAATCACAAGCATCACAACTCGTTGCAGGCATTTTCTTTACGTGATCGTCATGCAACTGCCTTGCCTTTTCACATATTATCGACTGCATAATACTATCTCCTGCTAACTGTTTTTGGGGTAATCCACAAAAACAATAACCTTTCCACTTCTTTGAGGATTTGTGATCTCTTTTTTGTCAGCATATCTACCCCTTTTGCAACAACAGCACACTTTATTTCCTTTCCCTTTGCCACGATTGAAGTGATGGTTGAATGGGGTTTGCCATACATCCTGGCAAGTTCTGTAATCGCACTCCGCTCTCATATTTTTAATGATTTCCTTCTTGAATTCGATCGTGTTCCTCACTTTCTTTACCAAAGGGCTTGCACTAGCTTTCCTTGGGCCCATGGTGACTTATTTAGCAGTTGCAAGCACAAAAAAACAATGAATTATTGTTATGTTGTTGTCCCTTATTACTTTGATAGTAAGGTTCTCATTACATGTTCTGGTGTGGGGTAGCTTTTACATAAAGGCCTTAGTAGTCTAGGGTAATACTTACATTCATGATTGATCATCCTCAGTGTCTGAAATCCTTTCACCAGCCCTCTTCACAGATTATTTAAACTACCTTTATAAAAAATATAACTGTATTCTAAATAGATATGTACAGAATATACAATTACAGCACTTGCATATTAAAAACATAAGCCTGCACACCCCCTTTGCTGCTCTTCGAAGACAGCCCACATAGTGGATCTGGACAAATTGCCCTTCTTCCTTCTGGACTAATCTTTGGACTAACCAGTGCTTTGACACACTTTAGTCACCCTGGGTATGGTGGCCACAACTTAAGTTATAAAACTCACCCCTGGGGCACACATAATGCCCAAAAAAATAGAAAGAAGGACCCAGAGGTCCTACCAGCTTGAAGCCAACAAAAAAAAGGAGAGAGGGAGAGGGAGGAGCCTAGCTAAGCTCCTCCCACACCCACCAAAAACAAAAGACTGTTGCCAAGCACAATTCTCTAGTTACCACAATTTTACCACACCTTATTTACTTTTACAAAAGAAATACAACTTTATAAACTACTTATTTAAACTGTATGTGTGTGTGTCTATAGTATAACCTATTATATTGAGAAAAACAGGCCTGACTCAGCTGCCTTACAGCCATAAGGGTGATCTGCCCTTCTGACATTTAAGCAGTCATGCCCCCATTAGTTCAATATAATTAGGTATTCCAGAGTAACTGTTATTTATATACATCAATATGTGTTGGGTCCTATAGGCCCATAACAATTATTATGAAATGTATGAACCCACGGGGATCAATACAATACAGTGTGAATGATAAACAATGGCACACTGAGTGTGAATGGTGCGGAAGACTGGCTTTGTGTGCGCGGTGACGGACGGATGGGTACCGGACGGTCGCCAAATCACGAGTCCAATCATGAACCATGAGACTAAATTTTGCCGAAAAAACTTGCCGAAATTCGAATTTCACGAAAGTCGATGCCGACGAAACTTGGTGGTCCACTGTAAATGCCAGACAAGTTTACACTAAATTATATTAAGTTAGTAATAGAACTAGGCATTAAAAACACTCAAAGTAAAATACATTCACAGCATATTCATCACTTAAAGTATTTGTATATTTGTAATCTTAATGTAGGGAGAGAGGCGAGTAGTACTTATTTGTAGGAAGTCAGGTGTAGGTAGCCCTGGCTCCCTGTCTCATACTTAATATACGATATTTAAAACATCCCAGAGATAAAATATACATACAGTACACTCATTATTTACCTTAAAATCTGTGTAGTCTTAATGTAGGAAGAGAGGTGAGTAGTATTTATTTTTAGGAAGTCAGTGTAGGTAGCCGGTAAGTGTAGCCCGCCTGAGCTACACCTACCGGCTACCTACACTGTGGCCAGAGCCATATTATTAGCAACGACATACCTTGTTCACTGAATTTAATCGTTTCTAACAACTACCTTTAGATGCCATCATAAACAAAGGGAGAAGTAATGAATAATTCATGCCAAAAATTGTAAACAAAAGTGGAGTGGGGGAGTGGCTGCGCCAAACACAGATTCATACACATTTTCTCTGGTGGCTGAGCAGAGAAAACGTAGTGTTATCCCTCCGCCCGGCTACCACACAGGTCCAAAAGGATTATTATCAGAGCACATATAAAATATGCAATAAATGCCAGACAACAGTTTACACTAACTTATTAAGTTAGCAATAGAAATAATAATAAAAAAAAAACAATAAAAGGTAAGATACACACAGAGTACACTTATTACTTACCTTAAAATATTAATATTAATGTGTGAGAGGCAAGTGGCAGGGTGTTTATTGAATAAAATCAGAATGGCACACTATCATCCTCTAACTTGGCACTTTAAACCCTTTGACTGTTTCCGACGTATAAATACGTCTTACGAGCCAATGTTTCTGACGTATTTATACGCATAAATTCTAGCAGCTTCAAATCAAGCAGGAGAAAGCTGGTAGGCCCACATGTGAGAGAATGGGTCTCCATGGTCAGTGTGCACCATATAAAAAAAATCGGGGAGCCAGTGGTGCATTGTGGGAATGCCATTTCAGTTGTCCTTTTTCAGCATGTCTAGCAGTAAGAAATATGTGATTCCCTAGCAAATCTGGGACTCTTCTCTTCCCAAGTGATGCTCTAACACAGATGGAAGTGTCAGTGAAGATCAATTTCATGATTTGGAGGAGTTTGAGACCAAAAGCAATGGAGGAGGAGGAGGGGGAGGAGGGGAGGAAGAGGAGGAGGAGGAGGAGGAGGAGGAGGGAAGGAAGGAGGAGGAGGGAGGAGGAGGAGGAGGAGGAGGAGGAGGAGAAGGAGAAGGAGAAGGAGAAGAGGAGGAGGAGGAAGAAGAAGATGTAATAATATTGTTCCCTTGAAGCAAGAAAAAAAAAAGTCCCACCCCATGACAGTGACAAGATAAGGGGAGATAACATCTGATAAGAGCTGACTTTGATGAGCGTAAAGGAGGGTAATATTACATGACCATCACCCTCCCTTTGTTTTTGCTGGTACACAAACATTTCTGTCTGTCTATTTGTCTGTCTGTCAAGCTCCCTGTCTGTCCATCTAGCTCTCTGTCTCAGAGAGAGCCACAAGACTGTGTCATCACATTTACTCACATCTTCAAGCAGAGTATAGCACTTTGTCTGGATTTCTTGGGTTATCCTAGGTAATTTACACTATGTATACTTGTATTTATGTGTACCTGTGAGACAGAGATAGGCAGACAGATAGAAAGAGAGACAGATTGAAAGATATAGAATGAGGGAGAAAGATAATTAGATAGAATGGAGGGGGGAAGCAGCATCCGACCCCATTGTTTTGACAGGAGGTAGGGGTAGTGACTAATGAGACAATATGTCACTTTGACAGCTGCCGACTTCTGACTCAAAACAATTATAAGCCACACACTCGCACACAGGAGGAGGAGGAAGAGGAAGAGGAAGAGGAAGAGGAGGAAGAGGAGGAAGAGGAGGAGGAGGAGAGGAGGAGGAGGAAGAGGAGGGAAGAGGAAGAGGAAGAGGAGGAAGAGGAAGAGGAAGAGGAAGAGGAGGAGGAGGAGGAGGAGGAGGAGGAGGAGGAGGGAGGAGGAGGAGGAGGAGGAGGAGGATGAGGAGGATGAGGAGGATGAGGAGGATGAGGAGGATGAGGAGGATGAGGAGGAGGAGGAGGAGGAGGAGGAGGAGGAGGAGGAGGAGGAGGAGGAGGAGGAGGAAGGAGGGAGGAGGAGGAGGAGGAGGAGGAGGAGAGAGGAGGAGGGAGGAGGAGGAGGAGTGATGATGATGATGATGATGATGATGATGATGATGTGATGATGATGATGATGATGATGATGATGATGATGATGATGATGATGATGAGAGATGATGATGAATGATTGATGAATGATGATGAGATGATGATGATGATGATGATGATGATGATGATGATGTGATGATGATATGATATGATATGATTATGATGATGATGATGATGATGATGATGATGATGATGATATATTTGTTTGTTTGTTTTTGTAAACAAGTTTTGTAAAACAATATATATTGATAATTATGTTTGTGTGCTATTGTGTTGTATACAACGAGTGTATATATATACATTGCACCTTACTTGGTCTCATAGGCCACATAAGTTATGTGAAAAAATAAAATAGTGAAAAAAACAAAAAACCTTCAAATACAAGTAAACTAAAGTTTACCTGGTGAGCGGCAGTCGCCGCTGTTGCCTATACGCGGCTCATTTTCTGCAAACTTCACGGCTCTATATCTCAGTAAGTACCGATGGCAAAAAATTTTTTTTGGGACTAAACACTCAGAAAAAGAATCTTAACATTTTCATAAGAAAAAATAATTTTTTTTTTTTGAATATTTGGCGACATAGAATGACAGTTTCAGAGAGGGGCCTGAAAACAGTCAAAGGGTTAAGCAAGAGGCTTATGACTCCTCTTTTTATCACAGCTAAGCTTAGACGCTATTGTCAATGAGAGGCCAACTAGTTAACCCTTCAGGGTTTCCGATGTACTTGTACGGCTTACGCACCAGGGTTATTGACATACTAGAACGCCTAAATTCTAGCGCCTTCAAATCTAGTGAGAGAATGCTGGTAGGCCTACATATGAAAGAATGAGTCTATATGGTCAGTGTGCGCAGTATAAAAAAAATCCTGCAGCACACAGTGCATAGTCAGAAGAAAAAACTTTGACCGTGTTTTTGGTTTAAAACAGCGACTTTGCAGTGTATTTTCATATAGTATTTATGGTTGTATTCTAGTTTTCCTGGTCTCATTTTATAGAATGGAAGACATATTACAGAAATTGAGATGATTTTGGTTGGTTTTGTAATGAAACGTACCTTGAAATTGAGCTCAAAGTAGCAGAAATGTTCGATTTTTACCAAATTTCAAAAGTAAACAAATCATGCCACGTGTCCAATACACATCAACTGGTGAGTCTAATATTCTTTCACAAGTGCGCTGATATTATTTATACCATTTCTACACCATTTCTACACTAATGCAGTAATCTGCATAACAGTAAATCTTCTATTTTTTGTGAGAATAAAAATTCAAAGTGGAAAGCAGAAGAGATGTAAGAGGGGCCTGGGGACGTGAGTAAATGAACAGAGAAATGTTATTTTAGTGCCAGGAATGTCTGTCTTCCTTATTCTGGACCCTATTTGGAAATTGGCATCTTCTGAAATTTGTGTGAAATTGGCAAAATTGCCAATTTCTGACCACTTCATTGGATACTTGAAATCGGTGAATGGGTGGTTTCTTGTACTCATTCGATAGAAAAAATGAATATCTAGTGAAATAGATATGATTTTTGTCGACTAGTACACTGAAATTGGCCAAAAAACGGGGCTCAAATTGGGCAAAATCGCTGATGCATCAACATTGCCGAGACCGCTAACTTCGCAAGAGTATAATTCCGTAAGTTTTCCATCAAATTTCATGCTTTTGGTGTCATTATGATCGGGAAAAGATTCTCTATCTTTTCATAACAAAAAAATAATTTTTTTTTCCAAATTGGGCGAAATCGCTGATGCATCAACATTGTCGAGACCGCTAACTTCACAAGAGCATAATTCCGTAAGTTTTCCATCAAATTTCATACTTTTGGTGTCATTATGATCGGGAAAAGATTCTCTATCATTTCATAACAAAAAATAATTTTTTTTCCCAAAAAATTTTCGACCCTGAGAACGAGTTTAGGAGAGGGCCTCTCGACCCTGAAAGGGTTAACAAAAGAGTAAATGAGAGAGAGAACGAGATACAGAGTTCAGACAATGTAAGAACACAAACTCAACAGGTAGTGGGCAATCACTTTGTCAGGCGAAATAAATGCATATTAATGTGTCTGCTTTTAGTTCATTCACGTACGTTTGTAAGAGTTTGTAAAACTTTTAAATCACAATATTTTTTTATTATAATAATAATTACCTCACAATACAAATACTCTTACATTGTGTACAAGTTAGTACAGAATAAACAAACAGCAACACTACCATTCTCATGCAACACACCATTTTTAGAGTGAAGATGATGGTATTATCATCATCATAATAAAAAAGTGCTAAACCCACAAGGGTTGTGAATTGCTATATTAGAGTGAAGGTATATGAAAGGAATATTTTTATACAGGTATCCCCCAGTGTTTGACTAGAGAAAATGTAATTTTTCCGACACTACCTACACAGCCGCAATTGTAAACAAATCTCATATTTACGTCAATTTTTATTCTGCGAATGTATCATGTTCATATGCTATGTAACGTGTTTCTTATATAATTTTGAGGAAAATATCATAGATGGATTAATGAAAATGTCTATATTAATGTAAAATAAGACATTTAATGTTCCCAATAGTGATGATTATTATGTACTATTGGCATCATGAATAGAGAGACTCTTAGCAGTTTTAATGTGTACCTGCACACCAGCACAGTGTGTAAGTATATTTTAAGTACAGGTACACATAAGTATAATTATCAGAGTACATATAAAATATGCAATAACTATAAAACACTTTAAATTTTGGATAGTTTCCAGACATAATAGATGTGGTCACGGAGAATGTAAACAAACTGGGTGGGGGGCGCTGTACTTGAAAGATTGCTTGCCGTATAGCAAATTTTGGTCATAATTTGACATCGCCATATTAGCAGAACGCCGTAAAGCGGGGCCCTACTGTATTATCAAATTCCTTGGAGTAGGGGCCCTTCAAAAGTATGAAAGCACCCTCCTGAAGGGGATGTAAATTCACATAATTTTAGACATAGCAGATTTATACATGGGGAATTGATTTTATTCCCCACGGGCTTCTGCATGGATTACATGCAACTTCTGTGGGAAATGGGCCCATGCATCTTGTGCAGATATTCAGGAGTCATCTACAAGAGATATTAAACCAGGGAAGTGTTTCTGGGTATACCCAAATGAGATCAAACTGTGGAAAAAATCACATTAGTATTAACCCTTTGACTTTCCCGACCCAAAATCCTAAAGTCTCTCTCTCTGTGTAGCAAAATTAAAAAAAAAAAAAAAAAAAAAATTTTTCTTATGAGATGATAAAGAACCTTTTCCCAATGTTAATGACACCAAAAGTACGAAATTTGATGGAAAACTTACGGAATTACGCTCTTGCAAAGTTAGCAATCTTGGTGATGTTTACGCATCAGCAATTTTGCCCACTTTGAGCCCTATTTTCGGCCAATTCCTATTGTTCTAGTTGACCAAACTCATAGCTATTTCTTTAGAACTCCATTTGTTCTATCAAATGAGTACAAGAAACTGCCCATTTACCGATTTCATCTACTAAATAAAGTGGTCAGAAATTGGCAATTTGGCCAATTTCATGCAAATTAAAAAAATGCCAATTTCAAAATGGGGTTCAGAATAAACAATGCAGACATTTTTGGCACTAAAATAAAATTTTCTCTGTTCATTAGTCTCATCTCCATGCCCCTCTTATATTACTCTTGCTTTCTATTTTTAATTATTATTCACACAAAAAAATAGAAGATTTACTGTTATGCATTACTGTAATAATTGTATAAATAATGTCAACCCACTTGTGACTGCATATTAGAATGGCTAGTTGGACACTTACTGGACAATGACATAATTTGTTTGCTCTTGAACATCAGCAAAAATCGAATATTTCCACTACTTTGAGCTCAATTTCAAGGTCCTTTTCATAGTAAAACCAATCAAAATCATCTCCATTTCTGTAATATGTCTTCCATTCTATCAAATGAGACCAAGAAAATGATAATACAACAATAAATACTATACGAAAATGCACATCAAAATCAGTGTTTTAATCCAAAAACATGGTTGCAGGTTTTTTTTTTCTCATTATGCACTGTATGCTGCAGGATTTTTGTATACTGTGCACACTGACCACACAGACCCATTCTCTCACATGTGGGCCTACCAGCTTTCTCTGCTTGACAACTTTTGTTCTGAGCAGGGAAATTAGATCTAACAAAAATGATCCCAAATAGATGAACAATAGATTAAAACACCTCATTGGTCAAAAGAGAGGCATATATAGGCATATCAAAAGAGGAGATGGGCAGTTAAGAAATCAATATATTCAATTAGAGAGAGAAATAAAAAATAAAGGAATAAGAAAAGCAAAAATGGATTATGAGGCTAAAGTTGCAAGGGATTCAAATTCTAACCCAAAAGGGTTCTTTCAGGTATAGAGAAGTAAGATTAGGGACAAGATAGGCCCACTTAAGAGTAACTCAGGTCAGATCACTGACAGTGATAATGATATGTGTGAAATTTTCAATACTTACTTCCTCTCAGGTTTTACCAGGGAAAACACTAGCAAAATTCATGAAATAAAAGATTATGTAGAACAGGATGATAATAAACTATGCACAATTGCTGTAACTAGTGATATGGTCCTCAGACAAATAGAGAAATTAAAACCTAACAAATCCCCAGGCCCTGATGAACTGGTTGCAAGGGTGTTAAAGGAATGTAAAGAGGAACTTAGCGTACCTTTGGTTAATCTTTTCAACATATCACTGCAAAGTGGCATAGTGCCTGATAAGTGGAAAATGGCAAATGCAATACTTATTTACAAGGCAGGTGACAGGTCCTTAGCTTCGAACTATAGACCAATAAGTCTTACCTCCATAATGGGAAAATTTATGGAATCAATAATTGCCGAAGCAATTCATAACCATCTTGATAGGCAAAATTTGAATAATGAATCTCAACATGGTTTTACAAAGGGGTGTTCCTGTCTTACGAATTTACTAACTTTTTTCACTAAGATGTTTGAGGAGGTAGATCATGGTAATGAATATGATATGGTGCATATGGACTTCAGTAAGGCTTTTGATAGAGTTCCACATCAGAGGCTATTGAGGAAACTTAAGGCACACACAATAGGAGGAGAAATTTTTTCCTGGGTAGAGGCATGGCTGACAGATAGGCCTCAGAGAGTTTGCATAAATGGTGAGAAATCAGAATGGGGGCACGTCACAAGCGGTGTTCAGCAGGGGTCAGTGTTGGGCCTGTTGTTGTTCAGAATTTACATAAACGACATAAATGAGGGAATAAATAGCGACATAAGCAAATTTGCCGATGACACCAAAATAGGCCAGCCAATTCATTCTAATGAGAACACTAGAGCACTCCAGGATGATTTGAATAGACTGATGCAATGGTCGGAGAAGTGGCAGATGCAGTTTAATATAGACAAATGCAAAGTTCTAAATGTTGGACAGGAAAATAACCATGCCACATATAAACTAAATAATGTAGATCTTAATACTACTGATTGCAAAAAGGATTTAGGAGTTTGGTTAGCAATAATCTAAAAACCAAGACAACAGTGCATTAGTGTTCGCAATAAAGCTAAAAGAATCCTTGGCTTTATATCTAGAAGCATAAATAATAGAAGTCTTCAGGTTGTTCTTCAACTCTATATATCCTTGGTTAGGCCTCATTTAGATTATGCACCCACATTTTCTGGTCCCCGTATTACAGAATGGATATAAATGCACTGGAAAACGTACAGAGGAGGATGACAAAGTTGAATCCCATTTATCAGAAATCTTCCCTATGAGGATAGACTGAGGGCCTTGAATCTGCACTCTCTTTAAAGGCGTGAATTGTGGGGGGATATGATCGAGGTGGGATAAAAGGAAACAGGAATAAATAAAGGTGATGTAGATAGCGTGCTGAAAATTTCTGGCCAAGACAGGACTCGCAGCAATGATTTCAAGTTGGAAAAATTCAGATTCAGGAAGGATATAGGAAAACACTGGTTTGGTAATAGAGTTGTGGGTGAGTGGGAAAAAAACTCCTGAGTACAGTTATAGAGGCTGAAACGTTGTGTAGTTTTTAAAATAGGTTAGATAAAAACATAGTGGGTGTGAGTTGGACCTGACTAGCTTGTGCTAAATAGGTGTGATTCCTTGCTCCTTCCTTAAGTGGAAGTGACCTGACTAGGTGGGTCATTGGGCTAATTGGGGGGGGGGGGGGGGGAGGCATGGACCTGCTTCGCATGGGTCAGTAGGCCTGTTGCAGTGTTTCTTTCTTATGTTGTTATGTTCTTATTTGAAGCCACTAGAATTTCTGAGTATAAATATGTCAAAAACACTGGCTTGTAAGACGTAAAATATTATACAACCGAGACAGTCAAAGTGTTAAAAGATGAAAACATCAAAACAACCTTCATAGAAAACCTGACAGCATTCTGTAACAGATGGGAAAATAAAAGGACAGGCCAGGTAATGCTACTGCCCCTTGTGCAGATGCTGTCCTGGTAGACTGTAGCTGTAAGATAGAGAATTGAAAGATGGTGGCCTGGAGGGAGACAGGAGCTCTAGTGGGAAACAGGTGTTGACGAGGACATGCAAAAACCAATGTCACAAACTAGCAATACCATGGGAAATAGTAAACAAGGGGATGCCTTACGAAATATGTAGTGAAGATAAAATACCAGAAATAACTGGTGAAGGCACAATTGTTGGTACAAGTGCTAAAGATAGTAAAGCGACAAAAAACATGCACCAGTAGGGAATGCAGTCACAAAAAACCAAGGTAAACAGAAACTAGGCCTATGCAAATTCTATGTATTAGGAATCTGCAGGCATGGAAAAACAGATGGGATGTGGAACTTTGACCACCCCAGGAAATGCCATTCCCATATGACAACAGGAGAATAAACCTTCATGTAAGCTTTTCCACCCTGAAAAGTGTCACTCTTCAGTTCAGAAAGACAATGTTATAACTTATATTGCCAAGCACACCACCTAAAGGGGACAAGAAGATACAAAACATCCAGACCATGGGAAAACCTGGGTAGCCACAACTACTCCAGAGAAGTTTTTTAGCACTAGAAGGTAAAGAACTGGCAGGAAATGACAGAAATTGTATACTAACTCGTATCATTTCTGGAGTGGAATCACAGTCAATGCTTCCACTCCAAAACAACAGATATTAGTGTCAGATAAAAGAGACCCCTTCATACCACCAATCCGACGACATTCATCTTCGCAAATATACAGGGTCTAAAGCCAGCAACGAACAACAATATATCTTTCATCCGTGGACTGCTTACAGAGTCAAATGCAATGTTCATGGTTTTCACAGAGACCCCGCATAAAGGATCACTTTGACAATGAAATATGGATCCCGGGTTACAACCTATACAGATGTGAGAGAGTAAACAGGCTAAATACCTCAAATGACGTACGTAGTTGAAATTTTGGCAGTAAAGATCAAGAACCAAAACCTGGTCATTGTGGTTGTATACAAGCCTCTGGATGTAACTTCCCAACAATTCCAGGAACATCTTTTGAAAATTGATCACTGTCTGGAAAATCTTCCACCTCCTGCCCCCAACATCTTGCTACCAGGGGATTTCAACCTAAGGCACCTAAAATGGAGAAATGTAGCTAATAAAGTTGTAGCAGAGATAACACCAGGAGGCAGCACAGATGAAAACTCACACACACACAAGCTTTTAAATCTCTGCATCAAATTCACCTTAACCCTTTCAGGGTCCGTCCCGTAGATCTACGGCTTTACGTTCAGGGTCCAAACCGTAGATCTACGCCATGAGCTCAGCTCACTCTGATAAACTGTGAGTGGTACATTTGGGCCTAGATATGAGAGAATACATCTATGTGGTATGTGTGCACCACATAAAAAAAGGTCCTGCAGCACACTGTGTATAATGAGAGAAAAAAATGAAATCATGATTTTTCGATTAAAACAGCAACTTTGCAGTGTTTTTTTTTGTATGTTTTTTATAGTTGTATTTGCGATTTCATGGTCTCATTTGATAGAATGGAAGACATATTACAGAAATAGAGATGATTTTGATTGGTTTTAGCACTGGAAATGGCTTGAAACTGAGCTCAAAGTAGCAGAAATGTTAAATTTTTGCCGATATTCAAGAGTAAACAAACGACCTCACACGTCTAATACACATCAGCTGGTGGGTCTAATATACATTCACAAATATGGTGATGATATTTATACAATTATTACAGTATTACATAACAGTAAATCTTCTATTTCTTGGTGTGAATAAAAATTCATTATGTGAATAAAAAATCAAAATGGAATTTATTTGTAAAGCCTCAAAACATAACTAATGAACAGAGGATATGTTAGTTTAGTGCCAGGAATGCCTACATTGTTCATTCTGGACCCTATTTTGAAATTTGAATATTTTGAACTTTGTGTTAAATTGGCCAAATTAACAATTTCCGATCACTTTATTTTGTAGTTGAAACAGTTGACTTGGCGATTTCTTGTGCTCAATCGATAGAATAGAAGTAATACTAGTGAAATAGCTAAGAATTTGGTTGATTGGAATAATGTAATTGGCCTAAAATGGGAGTCAAAGTCGGCAAAATCGCCGATTCGTAAATATCGCTGACACATCAAAATTCGCGAGAGCATAATTTCGTCAATTTTCCACCAAATTTCGTACTTTTTGTTTTATTATCTTCACAAAAAGATTCTCTACGATTTCATAAGAAAAATAACAAATTTTTTTTTTGAAAATTCTTGGACACTGGTGCGTGACTCCAGATTGGGCCTTGGACCCTGAAAGGGTTAAACCAGCAAATAATAGAGCCTACAAGATTGAAGAATACACTGGGCCTCATCTTCACTAACAATGATGATCTGATATGAAATATTACCATATCAAAAACAATATATACCCAGATGACACCATAATAGAGGTTCAGACATGTATGCATGAGGCCCTAGACCAACAAAATGTGATCAGTCACGAGTGAGCCTTCACTAAATTCAACTTCAATAACAAAAACATAAGGTGGGACCAAGTAAATCAGGTCCAAAATGATATAACTGGGGAAATACCCTAGCCACGGGTCCCAAACGCATTCAAGAGCAAATAACCCGTGCACTCGAGGTATTCTCAGGATTTTTTAAAGAAAAGGAAAGGAGATGTAAACTAGAAAGAAAGGCGCCCTTATAAAGGGGAAGGAAAGAAAAACAGAGCGGCTAAAAGAGCCAGTGTACTTAAAAATGTAAGGAGACACTGGTAGATAAATACTAAACATTGAACTAAAGCTAAAGTAATCTTTACAGGAGCAAGAAACACGGGAAGAACTAAAAGCTGCAAATTTAAAATTTAAAGAAACTCAAAATGTTCTTTTTTGTGCGAAATCGAAAACAAGAACAAATCCATCTGGGGACCCCAAATAAAACGAGATGGGTCTCTACACAGATGACGCAAGGAATAAGAGCTACTCAAGCCCAACATGACCGGTTTAGCGAGCCGCTAACCAGAACTAAGAGTTGAAGACCTAAATGAATTTTTTTTTTAAAGTGACACAGGATTTGGTAGACTTGACCCCGATGTTATCCCGATGCCAAATGAAATCGAAAAAGGCAATAAAATGACATGCCTATGCATTCTGCCCCAGGCCAACACTCGTGGAACTCTGTGTTCATCAAGAACTGCAAGAAGCCCCCATAATGTGCTTTTAAAAATCCTATGGAGAGGGAGCATGGCACGGGTCGTCCCACAACTGCTAAAAACAACAGACATAGCCCCACTCCACAAAGGGGCAGTAAAGCAATAGCAAAAAATACAGACCAATAGCGCTAACGTCCCATTATCAAAAAAATCATTGAAAGGTTCTAAGAAGCAAGATTGCCACCCTCCAGATACCACCAGTTACATAACCAGGGCAACATGGGTTTAGAGCAAGTCACTCCTGTCTGTCCCACTCCTGTCTGGACAACTATGACAAAATCCTAGATGCTCTAGAAGACAAACAAAATTTTGATGTAGTATACACAAACTTTGAAAAAAGCCTTGACAAGTGGGGACCATGGTGTAATAGTGCACAAAATGTGTGATGAATGAATAACAGGAAAAGTTGGTAGATGGATCTATAATTTTTAACAAATAGGACACAAAGAGTAGTAGTAAACGAAGTAAAGTCTGAGGCAGCTCTGGTGAAAAGTTGTGTTCCACAAGGTACAGTACTCACTCCATCCTGTTCCTCATCCTCATATCTGACATAGAGAGGGATGTAAGCCACAGCACCATGTCTTCCTTGCAGATGACACCTGAATTTGCATTACAGTGTACTCCATTGAAGACCCCCGCAAGACTCTAGGTGGACATCAACCAAATATTTAATTAAATGGGCCACAGGAAAACAATATGAAGTTCAATGATGAGAAATTTCAATTACTCTGATATGGTAAAAAGTGAGGGGAAAAAAAAAACTATATTGGAGTATAAAACAAATTCCAACCATTCAATAGAGCAAAAAACTAATGTAAAATACTGGGAGTGATCATGTCAGAGGTCTCATCTTCAAAGACCATAACACTGTATCAATTGCATTTTGCTAGAAAAAATGACAGGGTGGATAAGGAGAACCCTCAAAACTAGGGATGCCAACCCCTGATGACACTCTTCAGGTTGCTTGTTCTATCTAACTGGTACATTGCTGTACACTAACAGCACCTTTCAAGGCAGTTGAAATTGCTGACCTAGAAAATGTACAGAGAACCTTCAGGGCACACATAACTGCAATAAAAACCTCAGTTACTGAGAACACTTGAAGTTCCTCAACCTGTACTTCCTAGAATGCAGGGGGAGAGATACATGTACATGATTATATACACTTGGAAAATCTTAAGATGGATTAGTACCAAAACTTGCACATGAAAATCACTCCCTATGAAAGCAAAAGACTCAGCAGATGATGCAACATCCCCCCAATGAAAAGCAGGGGTGCCACTGGCACGACAGGAGACAACACAATAAATGTGAGGGGCCCCAAGACTGTTCAACTGCCTTCCAGCATACATAAGGGGGATTACCAATAGACCCCTGGCTGTCTTCAAGAAGGCGCTGGAACAGGCACTTCAAGTCAGTACCTGACCAGCCGGGCTGTGGTTTGTACAGTGGGTTGCGTGCAGCCAATAGTAACAGCCTGGTTGATCAGGCCTTGATTCACCATGAGGCCTGGTCACAGACTGGGCTGTGGGGGCATTGACCCCAAAACCCTCTCCAGGTTATACTATTATTATTATTATTAATATTTTGGGAAACACTAAGCCCATAGGGATCAAACAGCACCTGAGTACAGGGGAAGTATAGGTAACAGATTATTTGGAAATTCACACTGAGTCTATTTGCTGAGAACTGTCTACTTTCGTCTATATTAAGCACTAACATACATTATCTGAGTGAAGGATAGAAAAGCACAAAGTTTCTCTCCCCAGGTTTGATTCAAGGAAGTGGAGAACAATCCAATTCCTTGGATCAAAGGCACTTCTCCTGAAGGGTTATGAAAACTGAACATGCAAAGTTGGGAAGAATGATGTATAAAACAAGTCTTACTCACTTGTATTTGCTTACCTTCTCTTATAAAGATGTTTACTGCCTAAGAATCATTAAGTGCTTGCAAACCTATCACTATCCTCTCTTCATAGATCAAATCACAGTCTGAACCTTAATCAGATTTAGTTAGGCTAGGTTAATTTAGGGTAGGACAAGAGAGGATGGATTAGTTTAGGGTATGCTAAGATAAGATAGGTTGGGTTAGGTTTCAGTTTTATTTACCTCTTGTGGTATGACACCGGGTTCTTGATCTCCTGATTACCAGTCAATCTTCCACCCAGATGCAGATAGATTCTCTGGTACTGGGCAAGTCATTGGTTTTGACTTGATGATTACCAGTTAATCCTCCATTCAGGAACAGGTCAAACCAACGATACTTAGCAAGCTATCAATCTTGGCCAAGTTGGTACTCTTCCTCTTCTCTCAGTTGGGTTCTAGCCCTCTTCCTCATCTTCCCTGTTTAAAATAAGTAACTTTGAAATCTATTTTCTATTTCATACAATACCAACACAATGAGTAAGATGCATGCAACTCTTGAGGCTCTATACTGTCAAAATATTTTGCCTGCTCAGCAGGCTTCTTCAATCAACTATGGGCAGATACAAAATGGAGATCGTTATAACAGTCAAGCGTTATAATCCCTTGTGTTCAGCTGAAGAAACATGTTGCACAGGTGATTATTATTATTATAATCAAGGGGGAAGCGCTAAACCCGGAGGGATTATACAGCGCCTGGGGGGGGGATGTGGAAGGCATTCAGGCTTAATTCGGGGAACTGGAGCACAGATCCAATTCCCTAAATCAAGAGCCCTCACCAACATCAAGGAACCTTCCTTGAGGGGTTTGCACAGGTGAAATGTTTCAGCAATAAAGATACCTGAATGTTGCACATGTCTTATTCATCATCAATTTTTTGTTAGGCTTGTTAACCTTTGACTGTCGCAACCCCCAATCCTGAGGTGTCTCCTGGTGTCGCAAAATTTAACCCTTTCAGGGTCCAAGGCCCAAATCTGGAGTCACGCACCAGTGTCCAAGAATTTTCAAAAAAAAAATTTGTTATTTTTTCTTATGAAATCGTTAGAGAATCTTTTTGTGAAGGTAATAAAACAAAAAGTATGAAATTTGGTGGAAAATTGACGAAATTATGCTCTCGCGAATTTTGATGTGTCAGCGATATTTACGAATCGGCGATTTTGCCGACTTTGACTCCCATTTTAGGCCAATTACATTATTCCAATCAACCAAATTCTTAGCTATTTCACTAGTATTACTTCTATTCTATCGATTGAGCACAAGAAATCGCCAAGTCAACTGTTTCAACTACAAATAAAGTGATCGGAAATTGTTAATTTGGCCAATTTAACACAAAGTTCAAAATATTCCAATTTCAAAATAGGGTTCAGAATGAACAATGTAGGCATTCCTGGCACTAAACTAACATTTCCTCTGTTCATTAGTTATGTTTTGAGGCTTTACAAATAAATTCCATTTTGATTTTTTATTCACATAATGAATTTTTATTCACACCAAAAAATAGAAGATTTACTGTTATGCAATACTGCAATAATTGTATAAATATCATCACCATATTTGTGAATGTATATTAGACCCACCAGCTGATGTGTATTAGACGTGTGAGGTCGTTTGTTTACTCTTGAATATCGGCAAAAATTTAACATTTCTGCTACTTTGAGCTCAGTTTCAAGCCATTTCCAGTGCTAAAACCAATCAAAATCATCTCTATTTCTGTAATATGTCTTCCATTCTATCAAATGAGACCAAGAAATCGCAAATACAACTATAAAAAAACATACGAAAAAACACTGCAAAGTTGCTGTTTTAATCGAAAAATCATGATTTCATTTTTTTTCTCTCATTATACACAGTGTGCTGCAGGATCTGTTTTATGTGGTGCACACATACCACATAGATGTATTCTCTCATATCTAGGCCCAAATGTACCACTCACAGTTTATCAGAGTGAGCTGAGCTCATGGCGTAGATCTACGGTTTGGACCCTGAACGTAAAGCCGTAGATCTACGGGACGGACCCTGAAAGGGTTTAAAAAAAAAAAAAATTATTTTTTCTATATGAAATGATAGAGAATCTTTTCCCGATTGTAATGACACCAAAAAAACGAAATTTGATGGAAAACTGACGGAATTATGCTCTCGCGAAGTTAGCGACCTCGGCGCTGTTTACAAATCGGCGATTTCGCCCACTTTGAGCCCTATTTTCGGCTAATTCCATTGTTCCAGTCGCCAAACTCATAGCTATTTCTTTAGAACTTCATTTTTTTCTATCGATTGAATACAAGAAACTGCCCATTTACTGATTTTAACTACCTAATAATGTGGTCAGAAATTTGCAATTTTGCCAATTTCACGAAAACTAAAAAATATGACAATTTCAAAATAAGGTCCAGAATGAACAATGCAGACATTCCTGGCTCTAAAATAACATTTTCTTTGTTCATCAGTCACGTCTCCAGGCCCTTCTGATATTACTCTTGCTTTCTATTTTGAATTTTTATTCAAACAAAAAATATTAGACTTACTATTATGCAGACTACTGCAATGCTGTAATAACTGTATAAATAACATCAACCCATTCATGACTGCATATTAGAATGGCTAGTTGGACATTTATTGGACAATGGCATCATTTGTTTACTTTTGAACATTGGAAAAAATCAAACATTTCCCCTACTTTGAGCTCCATTTCTAGGTTCTTTTTATAGTAAAATCAATCAAAATCACCTCTATTTCTGTAATATGTTTTCCATTCTATCAAATGAGACCAAGAAAACGAGAATACAACCATAAATACTATACGAAAATAGACCACAAAGTCGGCATTTTAATTAAAAAAAACGGTCGGAGTTTTTTTTTCTCATTATGCACTGCGTTGCTCCAGGATTTTTTTTATATGGTGCACACTGACCACACAGACCCATTCTCTCACATGTGGGCCTACCAGCTTTCTCCTGCTTGATTTGAAGCCGCTAGAATTTATGAGTATATATACGTCAAACACGGCACCTCGTAAAACGTATATATACGGCCGCGACAGTCAAAGGGTTAATAGTAAAATCTTGTTAATAGTATGCTACACAAGTGCCAGTGTTCATAGATTTTGTTTTAAATTTGGTATAGTACTTATTAATAATAATCAAAAGACCTTATGGCTTCCATATCTAACAAAAACAATTATTATTAATGACGAAAAGTATTTTATATGATTTTTTTACTTTATAAATGGTGATACATGAAAGTATGTACACTACAGTTAAAAAATCCACACACACACACACACACAATTCTTGCATGATAACAAAATTACAGCATCAATATAATTCATAATATGTATATATAATTTTTGGATGGGTAAATATTTAATGATAAAAATTTCCAATACACTACATCTCAGATTAACACACTGACTTTTCAGATTATTTAACTGGAAGGGTTAGTAATCCAGGATGATCCAGGAAAGCCAAGAAGTCTGGCTTATTTCCATCAGGATCCTTTTTAGGTCATTCCCAGGAGATGACCCATAGACAGCAGCACAGAATCCTCTCTGGAGGCAGACAAAACTGCCCAAATTTTTATGTTATGGCAACATTGTTTAAAATTAACAAATTATGCCTGAAACAATTAACATTATTATGTATTTCAGAAAAGAAAAAGAAAACACTAAACACTGACATACAAATAGAGTATATACACCAAGAAGAGCATCTCTCTAGTGTATGCATGCTGAAAGGTTACATTAGCCCCTACTTTTAGCATTAATGTATTCTTACTGGGGGTAAACAAGTGGAGTAGAACTAATGACCCTTTGAGTAAGCAAGGTTATTCAGTATACACCAAGAGGTGTATGGCTGTCATGTATGTATACTGAGAGTTTGCTTTAAGCCCTACTTTTTTAGATTAATATATTCTTAACTGGTGGTGAATAGGTTACAGGCAACATTACTGAACCTCATCTAGTTGATAGGCTTTAAACCCCATTAATCAACCAATAAGTATGACTTTTATCAACACTGCATTAGGTATGGCTTCTTGTGCAGTGCAACTGCAAGATCAAGGTAACTCAGTACATTCAAAAACTAAAAGTAACACATCAAATATTAAAGCCTATATATTTCAACTTGCCACTGACTGTCAGAGCAGATCTAACCGTTACACTGAACTATTTCCAGAACTTGATGGAGCAGAAATATTTAATTAAGAAGAAGCAAGAAGTTGTTTATTTTCATACACTGTAATAGATCAAACTAATTCTTGTGGTTGGAGCAGGGACTGGCAACCTTCTTCCACCACTGCCCTCTATTGCCATTTGAACACCACCATACAAGTCACGTGTAGCATGACAGTATGTATATATGAATGTACTGAATACGTATATCAAACACATAAAACTTACCTACATATGTACTTAATTGTTCAATAGATTACAAAGAGTTTGTCATTGATACTTATTCTTTCTCCAAATTAGTATCTTTTAACATCTTTCATTTTGCCTGAATCTGAGGCAGTTTGCCAAAAATCTGCTTTCCTCCTCTCCCCCCCATCCAGTATGCTAATGAATTACTACCCACAACAATGGGCTAACTCCTAGGTAACACAGGGAGCAGGTAATACACTTGTTTATACATTTTTCCTTGACCAGGATTTGATGTGGGTCCTCTCGTGTGTAAGACAAGCACGCTACCACTGTGTCATGAACCACACACGTTTCAATTAGTTTGCCAATACAGTTGTAAATATACATGGTATGGGGAAAGGAGGTGCTAAACTTGTAGGGTCATAGGGTGTCTGGGACAATTATTATAAAAAAAGAAGCACTAAACCAACAAGGGTCATACAGCAAGTGCCTGGGACAAGATGAAGCAACCAGGTTTTATCCAGGGAAAAGGGAGATTAGATCCAATTCCTGAGATCAAAATCTCCTAACTGGCATCAAAGTTTTTCATACCTGACAAAAATTCCTTGAAAACATTATATAAAAATAAAAACACTGAGGCATTACAATTTTCCCATAATTGTAAATTTACAGTATTATCACACTTAAGGGGAAGTGCTAAACCACATGGGTCAAACATTAACAGTGGAATGGGGGAATAATCAAGTTTGGATAAGGAAAGGGGTGAGTAGCTCAAATTCCTTAGATTAAAATCCCTTTATGAACATTAAGAAATCCCCTAGAAAGGCTGCAAGTGCAAAACATGTGAAGTAGAAGCCTTTTAACCCTTTCACAGTCTTTATGTACGAACATCTACATTACTGACACCAGCATCGCACCCATAGATCTACTTTTTGAGTTTGGCTTCCTTGGAAAAACTGTGAGCGGAAAATTTGGGCCTAGACATGAGAGAATTGGTCTGTGTGGAGTGTGTGCTTGATATAAAACAAAGCCTGCCCCACACAGTACATGATGGGAAAAGCAAACTTGTGTTTGGTTTAGTATAGTGACATCAAGGTGTTTTCTAGGAGGATTTTTTATGGTTTAATGTCTGTTTTCTTGGTATCATTTAATACAGGGAGACATACTATTGAAATAGAGGTGATTTTAGTTGGTTTCAGGACTGGCAGTAGCTTGAAATCAGGCTCAAAGTAGCAGAAATACTAGATTTTTGATGATTTTCCTGAGGATGGTAAAGTCCTTTACCCCTCTGAGTTGCTCTAAATCATGCCCAATCATACTTGGTTATATTTTATTACCTAAGAAATAGGGTAAAACTGTGAAGATGAATTCAAAATGAAGGGTAAATTGAATAAAAGAGAAGCCTGAGGATGTGATTAATGAACAGAGGCTAAAATGCCAACAGAGTTTATTTTTTACCTTTTCAAATTGGAATTTTGTTAATTTTGTATAAAATTTACCAAAATTACTGAATTCTGTGCACTTCTTAGGGTAGTTCTGATGGTCTGAATGGGTAGTTTCTTGTGCTCAGTCTATAGAACAGAAGGCACACTAGTGAAATAGCAATTAAATTGGCTTAAAATCGTCCATATGTAAATTGAGACCAAACCATCAACTTTTTGCCTCCATAATTCTGTAAGTATTCCATCAAACTTTGCATTTTTTCATGCCAATACCTTTAAAAATAATTCTCTACTATTTCAGAAGAAATTTTTTTTTTTTAAATTCCCAGTACTGTCAGCAATTTTAATTAATTTTGGGGGGTCCCGACTGTGAAAGGGTTAAATATTTTGCACTCTATCAGGATTACTATCCTCTCCTTTCTCTGTTAAGAACATGAAACATGGTGGATAAATCTACAAGTTTCTACTTACATACAATATACACTTATCAGTACTTTTTGTATTTCTTAGTAGATTTTATACTTGTAACATTTCCAGTTCAATGTACGAGACCTGATGTATGAAGCCTGGTATACAAAGATTGTATGAAGCCTGGTGTACAAAACCTGGTGCATGAAGCTAGGTGTGAGACTGTTCTACAGGGATGATGATCTAGGAACTCCCTCTAGCAAACATCAGATACAGAATTTTAAATAGAAGTGTTCTGATCAGAGCAAAAAATGAATTCTAAACATAATTTCGCATTGTAATAAATGTCTGTTTTTTTTGTCTTTCCAAATGTGAATGGACACCAGAATTAAAATAATCTATCAGATTACAACATCCTGCATAAACAAATTTTATTTCCAAAGAAATACAGTGTTATATATATATAACAACATTGCAGAAAGTCCCTTGTTAAGCAAATAATTTTGTGCAGACTAACACTAATACAGTACTTAGAGCAAAAAAGTTGGCCAGACAATGCTCTAATAGACAAAATGGACTGAAATTAATAATTCTGCATTTTGTCCATAGCAATAGCATCCAGTTGTCTTCTGAAGTGTCTGTCCGGATCCACTAACTCCGACATTTGTCTGATATATGCTAAAGCAGCCATGTTTGTATTGTTCCCTCAGCAATAGGCCACCACCGTCAGTTTATTATTTGTCCTCACTCTCTCACATACACACTTGCCATTCAGTCTCTTTTCTGACTCTGTACTGCTTGCATTTCATAGTACGTAATGTCCCATTTTCTACCCAACTTAGTTGCATCATTTTCAATTTGTCTGAATTCAGATTTAAATTCAATTTTGTTTACTTTCCTGAAAATGGTGCTATAAGGAAAATGCACGATACAAAAAGAAGAGCACATGTGAAAAATAAGGTTCACATTCTTGATATCTACAAAAAAAAAAAAAAGTACGTAAATTTTTTAATTGTCAAAAAATAATAGTTTCTACACCTTATGCTGTACATTGCTCATAGATCTAGAAATGTGTGGAGAAGGTTGGTGTAGCCTTACAAGGTCTAGTTGCACTTTAATAAATGTTGTACATACAGTGCATGTAGTTTGAAAGGTTATGTAAAATAATTTTATCTTACCTTAAATACTGCCTGCTTTGGCATATTAATTTGAAGTCAGTGAGCAGGGTTGCTATGGCTCTACTTGACTGGGGTGGACAGCAGTTGTGGTGTTGCCAGTATTTGTTGTGGTTGTTGCACTGATGTTGATGGTTGTAGTTCTTGTCTCGAGGCTGATTTAGAATTCACTTAATGGTTGTATTGGAGTATGCAGATATTCCACCAGCTATCTCTGCTGGTTTTTACCTTAAAGAACATTATACAGCTCAATGCATCTAGTTGTTTTAGGGTCCTTTTCAGTAATGAAATCTGCAACTGTAACAGTGGTAAGCAGTGTCTCAAGTAAGTCTTTGAGTGTCAACTGTTTAGTTTTGGGTTCTTCCTCATCCTTGTCTGTAATCTGCCTCTCTTCTACCTAGGATACGAGTTCCTCCAACATTTCTTCTGCAGTTTGTTCATCTTCTAAGAGTTCATTTAAATCTGTAGGAAAACTAGTTTAATCTTTCCCTTTCAAAGCAGGATTCTGAGAGCAATAAACATAAACTTTCACTTAAAGTCACGATGAATTAGCACACACAAACAGGTTAAGGTGATCCTTTGCTGCCTTGAAGTCAGAAGCACATTTCTTTTGCTTGCTAATATAAGTTCTAAATGACATTTCCTTCCAATGTTATTCTGACTCGTTAGCATCTCACACTTGCTTAGGCACAAGCCAAGCCTTGGAAATAATTTACTCAGCTGGCCAGGGATAATCCTGGCAGCAGAGTGGTCAGCAGACACTTTTACACCTAAATTTTGTGTACTTTGAAAATGTTAAACTGTCCAGAATTAAGCAAACGCACTTGTGCAGGCTTACTGTCCAGTTCATGGACCGCTTTACAGTATGAGTGGACTTTTTCCCTAATTATAAGGGCAGTGACTAGAGCATCTTGGTTTGTTTTCTGCTCAACTGACACATCAAGAAACATTTGTCTTATGCACTTGTAACAACCTCTTTGATATTTATTTCAGCAAGCCAGTCTGAATCAATCATTGCATAATCTCAAATTGAATGACTTGTTGATTCTCTAACACTAAATTCACCTTGGCACCTTCAGGGATGCCAAAAGTGTCAAGGTGTCATGGTTAATATTCAGAGATGAAATGGAGTAATGAAAAGACAGAAAATGAAGTGGTGAACATAGGAGAGTGTATGGTATGGTATGCATGGGAGGCTGTGTATCCTGAAGAGCCAAGCTAGACTTTGCTTTAAAATAATAGCATCATACTGGGCACAGAGGGAAAATTTCCCACTGCGAAATGAATGGAGATGGTGTAGCATACTGATGTGGATATCATCAGGTCCTGGTGCCGACGGCCAGCACACGGAAAGCGTGGGCTCTAATTCTAGAAGAGTAAAAGGTATGTTACACAGCTCCAATCTGTCAGGGAAGAAATCTAAGGGCAATTGCTCTTTGGCAGGTTTAGACGCAAGAATTGAGGGACAGATGTGAAGCCCTCGGGAATATGGACAAGATAGTTCCCAATTTCTGTGGCAACTTCTAAAGGTTCTGCAACATCAACTCCAGCAACCTGCAAAATGGGAGCTGGGTCCGGAGTGTACTTACCACACAATTTCTGCATCTTTTTCCAAATCGTGCACATAGGGAAAGATGAGGTAATGATAGATACGTAGTCTCGCCAACAAGCACATTTAGCATTGCGTATGACACTGCGAGCAACTGCCCTTGCCCGCTTAGTCCAACAGATGCTCCGTGGTACGGTTATATCGATAATGGCCCCATGCAGCACGGTTTAAATGCCCCACTCGGGCACATATAGTAGACCACCAAGGTACGCATGTCTGAGAATGCCTACCTGAGGTTTGGGGGACAGAGCGAGTCGCCACAGTTAGGACTAAGGTCGAAAATTGGTGCGCCAGTTCATCAATAGATGACAAAAGGGGGGTCCTCGCAACAGGTGGTAAGATCGGAGTATAAGTCCCAATCTGCTCAAGTAAATTGTCAACGAAGGTTACGAAGCGATTGGGTATTGGGTATATGTAGTAGAAGTAAGAAGGATAGGAAAGTGATCACTATCACGTAACTCTGGATTTCAGTGAAATCAAGTGCAATGGGCGAGGAACAGACAGAAAGATCAATGCAGGAGAGAGACTGAGTGCGAGAGTCAAAATGGGTAGGAGCACCTGTATTTAAAACATGAAGAGGATGAGAAGCGAGAAGAGTCTCCAACTGATCACCCCGAGTTGCAGTGGGACCCTCCCCACAGGTGATGATGAGCGTTAAAGTCACCAACAAGATAGGTGGCGGTAGAGAAAAAATTTAAAACGCGATATCAGAGATACAGAATGCATGGGAGGGAGAAAGACAGAGAGAGCAAACTGTAAACCACCTGTGTAAATAAATCCGAGCTGCAGCGTAATGCAGCGGGAAATGAATAAAAATTTGTTGATACAGTATATCAACGTGTACAAGAAGCGTGCTTTCATTAAACGATTCATCAGGTAAAGGATCTGAAGAATGTAATTGCACATAGCCTGAAATGGGGTGAATGAGGGCAGAACAAATTTTGGACGCTTGCAATCCAACATATACTGGGGACAACTGGAAGAGCAACACTTGGAGTTCTCCTCGATTGCCCCTAAGGCCATGAATATTCCACTGTAAAAAAGACATTATGTACAGAAACAAAACTGGCAACAATAAGAAACGATAAAACCTATGGGTTTTTAGGATCTGTAAAGTCAATGTGTGGGGGTAACAGTAAGCATGTAAGCAAGGAAGAATGTGAATGTTGCAGAGGAATAGTGTGTTGTGAGAGTTCCAAAATAGAAAGGGTAGGAGGAGTCGTGTTGGTGTCCACTGGAGGTGTTGTCTCCACAATATTGTTGTTAAGGAAGCCGACGATGCCATGATGTCAGAGACAGGAGAGACGTTGCAAGGAAAGGTCAGATTAACTATGGAAGCAACTAAAGAGGTCTGAGGGGGGTAGGAAGTATGAACCTGGAGAGATGTGTTGGCTGGGGTAGAAGAGGCTTGCAGTGTAACAGGAGAGGAAGGAGGCTGGAGGGTAACTATGGAGGGAGATGAGGGGGGGGACAGGGAAAGAGGGGGCTACACAAGGAGAGTTGAACCTCTACCTTTGTGTGAGAGCTGGAAAGAGGGTGAGAACGAGGCTCCGAGGTAGGAGATATATGTATTCTGTGCAGGTGATGTACGCAAAGAAACTGTAGGTCTGCGAGGTCTCGTAGCCTGAGAAGCAAGCGAGTGAGATGAAGAAGTAGAAGTAGGAAGTGGTGCAGAGGTAGGAGTGTCAGAGGATAAAACTGCAAAAGAATTAGAAACTAGGGTAACCCTGGAAGACACAGACACAGAGGGATTGGGAGGTGGGAAGACCATCGAGGTTGGAGGTCTTCGGGCTACCCAAGCATACAGGACACTAGGGAGTTTACCTTGAAGGAGGAGCTGAGGGACTGCCATTGTGTAAGTGAGGCCCTCACACTCCTTAAGATAACGGATCTCTCGTTCATTACGATAAACCTGGCAAAGGCATGAAAAGGAAGGATGAGGTTCCCTGCAACTGAGACAAGAGGGGGGAAGACTACAAGATGTATTGGAATGAGCTGCTGCACTGCAGACTGGGAATTCCACTGCAGATCTGCAGTGTTTAGCGGGGTGTCCAAAATGCCAGCAATTACGACACTGTTGGGGAGTGGGAACGACTTGACGGACCTCTAGGCGATGTCCTGCAATATAGACAGAGGACAGAAGTTCACGGCAGTTGAAGGTTAAACGAGCGATGTTACTAGGAAAACGCCTCCGCCCACGAGCAGGCAGGATGTACGTATCTACCTTGAGAATAGGGACGTTCTGAAGGGCTAATTGTTCTAAAATATCCTCGTCGCAAGACAAAAAAATCACTCTGTAAAATGGTACTTGGTAAGACCACAGTACCACTGCAAGAATTAAGAGTAACGTGCTTACGAACGGTGACTGGTATGCTATCTATGGAAGTGATGTGGGAGAGAGCTTGCTCTGAATTCTGCACTGTTATGACACGTGCACCGCTTCAAAGAGCGTGGAAGGATATATTTTGGCCAACGTGCCATAAAAGAGTTTTACCAATTCCATGATCAGAAAGATAATCAGTTTGAGATGTCGATCGTAAAGAAAAGAATTTTCTCCATTGCATACTTGTTAGTCCGGTGTGCAAAGGCAGTGAGTGTCGTGTAGGTCGATTTTGAGTGGTCATCGATGAACTGTCGTCAGAAGGTTGTCTTGGACACTTAGAAGTAGAACCTCAGGCGGTCTGACCTGAGGGAGGTGGGCGATCCAAGAACCATCGCACCACATTCGGGGAAGCCAGACGCATTGTGAAAGGCGTGCTAGAAGCAGTGGCATGAACAGAAATTTGGGTGACACAGCGCACCTGAAGCAGGTGACGAGGCATCACCGGCAGAAGGTACGGGGGTTTATGAAAAGAGTCGAGAGAATGGTCCAATAACGAAGCTAGGTCAGAACAAGGTGTGGGATCAGAATGGTGCCTGGGAGGAGGAAGGGTTTTCACAGGGTGAAGACTCCATAATAATAGGTGCATCTTTTTGTAATATCTACTTTCTTGTTATTTTAAGAAAAAATTAAGAAGAAAAAAAAAAAAAAAAAGAGGGACAGAAGAGGGACAGTTGCTAGGAGGTATGGAGGGGTCAAAAGCTCCTCCCCCTCATCCGGAGGGCCCCTCGAGCCCACTGGCAGTGAAGATGCAGCATGGAACCCCATGCCATCCCCTACCCTTCATGCCAGTAAACCAGTGCTCCGGGATAGCGCCTCACATCCACCGAGCTACCTCGGCGGACAAAAGAAAAGACGGTTGGAAACCTGCCACAAAGCATACCTTCTTCGGCTGCCACCCCCCAGAACTGACAGGCAGCTTCCGGAGATAACCCATCATCTAAAGGGCACCCCTGCCCACAACCTGGAAATCCGGGAAGGGAGCAGGGCATCCTCAGACAATTATATTCCATGGGAAACTACACCACCCCCGAGGGACCTCATGGAGGGGGATGAACCCCAGCAAAACCACCCCCATCTAGAAACTGTAATGCCAGAGGGGAAGACTCCAAAGGCTACAAACAGAACGGGGAAAACAGGGAGGTAAGGCGAGGGGAGGGAAGGGAAAAAAAAAAAAGGGGGTATGGGGAGGAAGGGATAGGGAAGGGAGGATTGGGGAGGTATTAGACTTGGTTAAGGAAGGAGACCAAAGAATTGATTCCCGAGACCAAGAGCCTCTTTGCCACGTTAAAGAAGAGGTGAACAAGAGCAGCATGGATAATAGCCCAAGAAATGCGTGCAATATAATATATATATATATTTTAATATATATATTATATATATATATATATATATATATATATATATATATATATTTTATATATATATATATATATATATATATGTCGTGCCAAATAGGTAAAACTGGTCAATTAGCAAGAACTCATTTAAAATTAAGTCCTTTCTAAAATTTTCTCTTATACATTTAAAGATATATTTTTTTCATTAATGTTAATGTAAAAATTTATAATTTTGCTTCAAAAGAATCTTAGAAAACTTACCTAACCTTATTATAACAAGAACAATTTATTTTAGCCTAACCCAACTAAATATATTTCAGATTTGTTTACAATAATTTAATACTAAACAAACACAGTGAAATATATTTTTTTCGTTAGGTTCAGAATGATTTTGGCGGAATTATTGCATACAGAAATTTTCACTTGTCCTATATGGCAAGATGAACGTTGCTATTTAAGTCAAGATGGCAAGTTCTGCCTATTCGGCACGACATATATATATATATATATATATATATATATATATATATATATATATATATATATACAGTGGACCCCCGGTTAACGATTTTAATCCGTGCAAGAGGGCTCATCGTTATGCGAAATAATCGTTATGCGAATGAATTTTCCCCATAAGAAATAATGGAAATCAAATTAATCCGTGCAAGACGCCCAAAAGTATGAAAAAAATTTTTTTTTACCACATGAAATGTTAATTTTAATACACACAAACTGAAAAAGGCATGCACAATTAAATGACACTTACTTTTATTGAAGATCTGGTGATGATTGATGGGATGGGAGGGGGAGAGCATTATCTTCTTACTGTTTAGAAGGGGAATCCCCTTCCATTACGACTTGAGGTAGCAAGTCCTTTTCCGGGGTTACTTCCCTTCTTCTTTTAATGCCACTAGGACCAGCTTGAGAGTCACTGGACCTCTGTCGCACAACAAATCTGTCCATAGAGCTCTGTACCTCCCGTTCCTTTACGATTTGTCTAAAATGGGCCACAACATTGTCATTGAAATAGTCACCAGCACGGCTTGCAACAGCTGTGTCAGGGTGATTTTCATCTATAAAGGTTTGCAGTTCAACCCACTGTGCACACATTTCCTTAATCTTTGAAGTAGGCACAATGGATTCCACAACTGGCATGGGCTTCTCAGGGTTAGCCCCAAACCCTTCAAAATCTTTCTTAATTTCCATACTAATTCTCACCCTTTTTAACCACAGGGTTGGCACTAGAAGCTTTCTTGGGGCCCATGGTCACTTATTTTCCAGAAACAGCACCGAAAACACTGTAATAATACGAAATATTCCGAGTGTATGCTTGGATGTTACCGCGGAGGCTGGCTGGTAAACAATGGGACGGCCGGCACATGTGAGGCTGGCTGAGGGCACATTGGACGCGTCTCGGACGAAAATCGGTAAGCGGGTTTTTAATCGGTATGCGCGGCAAAAATTTTGCGATAAAAGTAATCGGTATGCGGAAAAAATCGCTATGTGATGCCATCGTTATGCGGGGGTCCACTGTTATATATATATATATATATATATATATATATATATATATATATATATATATATATATATATATATATATATACACACATACACACACAGTAGGGCCCCACTTATACGGTGGGTTAGGTTCCAGGCTGTCGCTGGAAAGCAGACATCGCCGGAAGGCAGAACTCCATTTTTTTCCATTTATAAATGCATATAAATGCCAGACAACAAGTTTACACTAAATTATATTAAGTTAGTAATAGAACTTGGCATTAAAAACACACAAAGTAAAATACAGTCACAGTAAATTCATTACTTATCTTAAAGTATTTGTAATCTTAATGTAGGGAGAGAGGTGAGTAGTGCTTATTTGTAGGAAGTCAGGTGTAGGTAGCACTGGCTCCCCATCTCATACTTAATATACGATATTTAAAACATCCCAGAGAGGTAAAATGCACATACAGTGCACTCATTATTTACCTTAAAATATGTGTAGTCTTAATATAGGAAGAGAGGTGAGTAGTATTTATTTGTATAAAGTCAGTGCAGGTAGCCGGTAGGTGTAGCCTGGGCTACACCTACCGGCTACTTACACTTTGGCCCAGAGCCATATTATTAACATTGACATGCCTTGTTCACTGAATTTAATCATTTCTAACAACTACCTTTAGATGCTATAATAAACGAAGGTAGAAGTAATGAATAATTCATGCCGAAAATTGTAAACAAAAGTGGAGTGGGGGAGTGGCTGGGCCAAACGCAGATTCATACACGTTTTCTCTGATGGCTGAACAGAGAAAACGTAATGTTGTCCCTCCACCCGGCTCCACAAGTATTATTATCAGAGCATATAAAATATGCAATAAATGCCAGACAACAAGTTTACACAAAACTTACATTAAGTTAGCAATAGAAATAAGCATTAAAAACACAATAAAGGTAAGATACACACAGAGTACATTATTACTTATCTTAAAATATTAACCTTTGACTGTCGCGGCCGTATATATACATCTTACGAGGTACCGTGTTTGACGTATATATACTCATAAATTCTAGCGGCTTCAAATCAAGCAGGAGAAAGCTGGTAGGCCCACATGTGAGAGAATGGGTCTGTGTGGTCAGTGTGCACCATATAAAAAAAACTCCTGGAGCACTCAGTGCATAATGAGAAAAAAAAACTCCGACCGTTTTTTTAATTAAAATGCCAACTTTGTGGTCTATTTTCGTAGAGTATTTATGGTTGTATTCTCGTTTTCTTGGTCTCATTTGATAGAATGGAAAACATATTATAGAAATAGAGGTGATTTTGATTGATTTTACTATAAAAAGAACCTAGAAATGGAGCTCAAAGTAGGGGAAATGTTTGATTTTTGCCAATGTTCAAAAGTAAACAAATGATGCCATTGTCCAATAAATGTCCAATAGCCATTCTAATATGCAGTCATGAATGGGTTGATGTTATTTATACAGTTATTACAGTATTGCAGTAGTCTGCATAATAGTAAGTCTTCTATTTTTTGTTTGAATAAAAATTCAAAATAGAAAGCAAGAGTAATATCAGAGGGGCCTGGAGACATGACTGATGAACAAAGAAAATGTTATTTTAGAGCCAGGAATGTCTGCATTGTTCATTCTGGACCTTATTTTGAAATTGTCATATTTTTTAGTTTTCATGAAATTGGCCAAATTGCAAATTTCTGACCACATTATTAGGTAGTTGAAATCAGTAAATGGGCAGTTTCTTGTACTCAATCGATTGAAAAATGGAGTTCTAGAGAAATAGCTATGAGTTTGGGCGACTGGAACAATGGAATTAGCAGAAAAATAGGGCTCAAAGTGGGCGAAATCGCCGATTTGTAAACAGCGCCGAGGTCGCTAACTTCACGAGAGCATAATTTTGTCAGTTTTTCCATCAAATTTCGTTTTTTTTTTTGTGTCATTACAATCGGGAAAAGATTCTCTATCGTTTCATAAGATTTTTTTTTTTTTTTTTTTTTAAATTTTGCCACACCAGGAGACACCTCAGGATTGGGGGTTGCAACAGTCAAAGGGTTAATATTAATGTGTGAGAGGTGAGTGGCAGGGTGTTTATTGAATAAAATCAGAATGGCACACCATCATCCTCTAACTTGGCACTTAAAGCAAGAGGCTTACGACTTCTCTTTTTATTACAGCTAACCTTAGACGCCATCGTCAATGAGAGCCAACTGGTTAACGAAAGAGTAAATGAGAAAGAGAACAAGATACAGAGTTGAGACAATGTAAGAACACAAACTGAACAGGTAGCGGACGATCACTTGGTCAGGCGAAATAAATGCGTATTAATGTGTCTACTTTTAGTTCATTCACGTCCATTTGTAAGAGTTTGTAAAACATTTACCTCAATATTTTTTTATTTTAATAATAATTACCTCACAATACAAATACTCTTACATTGTGTACAAGTTAGTTCAGAATAAACAAACAGCAACACACCATTTTTAGAGTGAATGAAGATAATAATATTAATAATAATAATAATAATATAATAATAATAATAATAATAATAATTAATATTATTATTAATAATAATAATAATTTTATTATTAATAATAATAATTGTTACTATTATTATTTATTATAAAAAGCACTAAACCCACAAGGGTCTTGAATTGCTATACATAGAGTAAAGGCATACGAAAAGAATATTTTTCTACAGTTACCCCCCAGTGACTCAAGAAATCGTAATGACACGATTGCAAACAAACCATACCCCCGGCCGGGATTGAACCGCGGTCATAGAGTCTCAAAACTTCCAGCCCGTCGCGTTAGCCACTAGACCAGCTAGCCACAATAAGATTCATCCAACTAGGTATATTTCTACACCATAGGAAGGTTAGCACAGGCACCACTGTGACCACAAATGCAAGTTTTTACAGACGAGTCTGTAAAACTTGCATTTGTGGTCACAGTGGTGCCTGTGCTAACCTTCCTATGGTGTAGAAATATACCTAGTTGGATGAATCTCATTGTGGCTAGCTGGTCTAGTGGCTAACGCGACGGGCTGGAGTTTTGAGACTCTATGACCGCGGGTTCAATCCCGGCCGGGGGTATGGTTTTACCCCCCAGTGTTTGACTAGAGAAAACGTAATTCTTCCGACACCACCTACGCAGCTGCTTTGTAAACAAATCTCATATTTACATCAGTTTTTATTCTGAGTGTATGTATCATGTTTATATGCTATGTAATGGGTTTCATATATAATTTTCAGGAAAATATCATAGATGGATTAATGAAAATGCCTATATTAATGTAAAATAAGACATTTAGTGTGCCCAAGAGTGTTATTATTAGTAATA
>NC_069400.1:23373537-23417884 GCF_026875155.1 Cherax quadricarinatus
TCCCTCCAACTTCCTATAGAAGCCTCCCAACCGGTCAACCCCCGTGCAACCAAACACTCTAAATCAAAACCCATGCCACACCCAAATGCCCCCACCCACTACATTACAAACTCCACCCCCACAGCAACAACCCATAGCTCCTTACCAGGTCTCCCACTTCCCCAACCCCAATATACCTCCCAGACCAGTCTTAGAAAAAAAGTTGAAGGTGTGGTATACAAATGCAGATGGAATAACAAACAAGTATGATGAGTGGCACGAAAGAATCAAAGAGACATCCCCAGACATAATAGCACTCACAGAAACAAAACTCACCAGAATAATAACAGATTCAACCTTTCCATCCGGATACCAAATCCTCAGGAAAGACAGAGGGAGGAGAGGGGGAGGAGGAGTTGCACTGCTCATTAAAAACCAGTGGGATTTTGAGAAAATGGAAGGAATGGATGGCACGGGCGAAAGGGACTACTTAGTAGGAACAATACAGTCTGAGGGACATAAGGTGATAATTGCAGTAATGTACAACCCACCACAGAACTGCAGGAGGCCAAGAGAAGAATATGATGAAAGCAACAGAGCAATGATCGACACACTAGCCGAGATGGCCAGGAGAGCACACATGGGGGGAGCAAAGTTACTAGTTATGGGTGATTTCAATCACAAGGAGATTGACTGGGAAAACCTGGAGCCCCAAGGGGGTCCCGAAACATGGAGAGCCAAGATGATGGATGTGGTACTGGAAAACCTCATGCATCAACACGTTAGAGACACTACCAGAGAGAGAGGAGAGGATGAACCAGCAAGGCTGGACCTTGTATACACCATGAGTAGTTCGGACATCGAGGGTATCATGTATGAAAGGCCCCTGGGAGCTAGTGATCATGTGGTTCTGTGCTTCGACTACATAGTTGAGCTCCAAGTGGAGAGAGTAGCAGGAATAGGCTGGGAAAAAACAAACTACAAAAGGGGGAACTACTCAGGCATGAGGAACTTCCTTCAAGACATTCAGTGGGAGAGGGAACTGACAGGAAAACCAGTACAAGAAATGATGGACTATGTAGCAACAAAATGCAAGGCGGCAGAGGAGAGGTTTGTTCCCAAAGGAAACAGAAATAATGGGAAGAACAGAACGAGTCCTTGGTTCACCCAAAGGTTTAGGGAGGCAAAAACTAGATGTACTAGAGAATGGAAAAGGTACAGAAGACAGAGAACTCAGGAAAATAAAGAAATCAGCCGAAGAGCCAGAAACGAATATGCACAGATAAGAAGGGAGGCTTAGAGACAATATGAAAATGACATAGCATCAAAAGTAAAGACTGACCCGAAGCTGTTGTACAGCCACATCAGGAGGAAAACACAGTCAAGGACCAGGTAATCAGACTGAGGAAGGGTGATGGGGAATTCACAAGAAACGACCAAGAGGTATGTCAGGAACTCAGCACAAAATTTAAAGAGGTATTTACAGTGGAAACCAGTAGGACTCCAGGAAATCAGAACAGGGGGGCACACCAGCAAGTGCTGGATGAGGTACATATAACCAAGGAGGAGGTGAAGAAGCTGCTATGCGAACTTGACACCTCAAAGGCGGTGGGACCAGACAACATCTCTCCATGGGTCCTTAAAGAGGGAGCAGAGATATTGTTGTGAGCCATTAACAAAGATCTTCAACACTTCATTTGAAAACTGGCAACTCCTTGAGGTATGGAAAATGGCAAATGTCAAAGTCCCCAATTTTTAAAAAGGGAGACAGACATGTGGCACAAAGTACAGACCTGTATCACTAACGTGTATAGTATGCAATGTCATTGGAAGAAGACAATCAGGAGGAGAGTGGTGGGCCCTGGGGAAAGAAACCAAGTGTATAATTGACAACCAGCGGTTTCAGGGAAGGATATCCTGTGTCACAAAACCTACTAGGTTTTATGACCAAGGTGGACAGAAGTAAGACAAGGAGAGAGAGGGAGTGGAATCGACTGCATATTTTTGGACTGCAAGCAGGCCTTCGACACAGTTTCCTCACAAGAGGTTACTGCAAAAGCTAGGGATCCAGGACACATAACAGGAAAGTCACTGCAGTGGGTAGATCAAGGAATACCTGACAGGGAGGCAACAAAGAGTCATGGTACGCGACGAGGTGTCAGAGTGGGCGCCTGTGACAGTGGGGGTTTCCACAGGGGGTCGTCCTATCGACCTGTGTGTTCTTGGTATATGTGAACGACATAACGGAAAGGGATAGACTCAGAAGTGTCCTTGTTTGCAGATGATGCCAAAGTTAATGAGGAAGAATCAAATCGGATTGAGGATCGGCAGGGCTACAAGCCTGGTCCAGCAACTGGCTCCTTTGAATTTAAACCTGCCAAATTCAAAGTCATGAGGATTGGGGAAGGGCAAATAAGACCGCAGACACAATATAGTTTAGATGGCCAAAGACTGACAAACCTCACTCAAAGGGAAAATGATCTGGGGTGAGTATAACACCGAGCATATCTCCTGAGGGCACATCAATCAGATAACTGCTGCAGCATATGGGCGCCTGGCAAACCTACGGATAGCGTTTCCCGATACCTCAGTAAGGAATTCGTTTAAGACTCCTATACCATTTACGTCAGGGCCCATACATGGAGTATGCAGCAACAGTTTGGAATCCACACCTAGTCAAGCACGTCAAGAAATTAGAGAAAGTGCATAGGTTGCAACAAGACTAGTCAGTGCTACGGGGGATTGTCCTGCGAAAGAAAGGTTGAGGGAAATCGGCCTGACGCCACTGGAGGACAGGGGCGTCAGGGGAGACTGATAACGGACATATAAAATACTGCGCGGAATAGACAGGTGGACAAAGACGGGATGTTCCAGAGATGGGACCAGACACAGAGGTCACAATTGGAAGTGAAGACTCAGATGAATCAAAGGGATGTTAGGAAGTATTTCTTCAGTCATAGAGTAGTCAGGCAGTGGGAAATTGCCTAGTGGAAAAAAGTTGCACGTAGTGGAGGCGGGAACCATAATAGTTTTAAGGCGAGGTATGATAGAGCTCATGGGGCAGGGGAGAGAGATGGAACTAGTAGCAATCAGCGAAAGGAGGCGGGACCAGGAGTGTGGACTCGGACCCCTGCAACCACAAAATAGGTGAGTACAAATAGGTGAGTACACACACAGCACACCACAACACAAACACACAACACACCACACACCACACACACAACACACACACCACACACACACGCACACACACACACACAAACCACACACACACACCACACACACACGACCACACACACGCACCACAAACACACACACACACACACACAACACTTACACACACACACAAACACACACACACACACACCACACACACACACACACACACACACACAAAAACACACACACACACACACACTAGTGACAATTGACACTCAATATTTACAATTAAACTTTGACATTTGGTCACTTCTAATTCTGTCACACTTTTAACGAGTTAATTTTAATAACCTGATATATTTAACGATTATTTTTTAACTTTCATAGACTTGAAAATATAACAGTCATGCCTGTCTTTTGATTTATGTTTATACCTAAGTATGAGCGTGTGTTGTGGTGTGTGTGTGGGGGGGGCGGGGGTGGGGCGTGGGGGTTGTGGGTGGGGGCCTGGGGGGGTGTGGGGGGGCGGTGGTGGACGGGGGGGTGGGGGGGGGGCGGGGGGGGGGGGGGGTGGGTGTGGGGCGGGGGAGGGGGGGTGGGGGGGGGGGGGGGGTGGGTGGGTGGGTGGGAGGGGGGGTGTGGGGGGGGGGGGGGTGGGGGTGGGGGAGGGGGCGCCGGCTTCTACAGGGGTGGGGCGGGGGGGGGTGGGGGGGGGGGGCGGGGGGGGGGGATGGGGGGGGGGGGGGGGCCGGGGGGGGGGGGGGTGGGGGGGTGGGGGGGGCGGGGGGGGCCGGGGGGGGGGGGGTGGGGGCGGGGGGGGCGGGGGCGGTCCCCCGGCGGGCCGCGGCCGGGGGCGGTCCCCGCGAGGGTCGGGGTGGCCGGGGGTGCGGGGGGGGGGCCCGGCGGGCGGCGGCGGAACGGCCGGGGACCGAGGGGCGGGGGGGGGGGGGGCGGGGGGGGGGGGTGGGGCGGTGGGCGTTCGGGGGGGCGAGGGGCCGGCCGGGGGGCGGGGGGCGGGGGGGGCGGCGGGGGACGGGGGGGGGGCGGGGGTGGCCCGGCGGGTGGGCCCGCGGGGGGGCGAGGCCTGCGGCCCGCGCAGGGGGCCGGGGGGGGGGCGGGGGGCGGGGTTGGCGCCCGGGCGGGGGGGGGGGGGGGGTAGGGCCCCGGAGGGTGCCGGGCGGGGGGGGGGGGGGGGGGGGGGGGGGGGGGGGGGCGGGGGGCGGCCCCCCCGAGGGTGGCGGCCGGGGGGGCGGCGGGGGGCGGGGCCGGGGTGGGAGGCCCGGGGGGGCGCGGCGCGGGCGGGGTGGGGGACGCGGGGGGGGGTGGCGCGGGGGGGCGAGGCGGCCGTGGGGGGGGCTGGCGGCCCCGGGAGGGGGGGGGGGGGGGGGGGGGGGGGGGGGGGCGGGGTGGGGGGGGGAGGCGGAGGGACGGGGGGGGCGTGGGTCAGGGGCGGGCGGGGCGGGGGGTCCGGCGGTGCACCCGGGGGCGCCGCGCGGGAGGCGGGGGGGGGCGGGGGCCCGGGGGGCGGGCCCCACAGTGGGGGCGCATGCGGGGCGCGGAAGGGGGGAGCGGGGGGGGGGGGGGGCGGGGGGGGGGGGAGGCCTCGGCGGCGGGGGGAGCGGGGGGGGGTGGGCCCGGCGGGCAGCTGCTGGCCACCTCCTGCCCCGCTGGCATGAATAGCGGGGCAGGCCAGGGGGGGCTGAAGCGGAGCAGGGGGAACCCTGCGGGGGAGCGGGGGGGGAGACCCCCGAAGGCGGCAGGGCGGCGGGGGGGGGGGGTGGCGGGGGGTCGGTGCTGGCGGAGGTCGGGGGGTCGGGGGGGGCTGACGGGGGCATCGGGGGGGGGGGGCCCCCCGGGGGAGTGGGGGGGGGGGGGCTTGGACGCGGGGGGGAGGGGGGGGGGGGGGGGGGGGCCGGGCTGGGAGCACGGGCCGGGGCGGCGGGGGGGCGGGGATGTGGGTGGCCAAAGGGGGGGGGACGGGGGGGCCCGGCGCATGCGGGGCCGGGCGGGGCGGGCTTCTATCCGCAGCTGGGCCCACGGCACATGGGGGGGGGGGCGCGGTGGGGGGGGGAGCCACCGGCCGGGGCCGGCGCCACAGATGGGGGCCAGGGCGGCGGGCGGCCAGGGCCGTGAGGCCGAGCGTGCGCGGCGGCGGGGGGGGCGGGACGACGCACGGCGTCTGGGGGGTGGCTACCCCCGGCAGGGGGGGAGAGGGCGCGCCACCCAGGTGGGGGGTCGGGCGGGGGGGGCCCGGGGCCCACGGGCGTGGGGCTCTGGGACGCGGGGAGGCCACGACCGCAGCGGGGAGGACCGGGCGAAGTGGGGGGGGGCTGAAGACCGCGGCGCGGGCGGGGCAGCGGCCCGAGGGGAACACCACGGAGCGGGGCAAGCCCGAAGGGCGGGCGGCGGCAGGCGGGGGGGGGCTTGGGGGGCGGGAGGCACGTGCAGGGCGGCGGCGGGGCGCCAGCGTCGCCCACTCGCGGCCCGTCAGCGGGCTTGGCGGAGGGCGGCAGCGCAAGGCCGGGGGGGAGGGCCCAACGCCGGGGGGCGGGGGGGGGCCCGTCGGGACCAGGGGGGACGACGTACCCGTGCGTCGCAGAGGGGGCGGGAGGGGGGAGGGGTCCGGTGGGGGGGGAGCGGGGGCGGGGGCTCTAGACCCCCCTAGCCCCCCCGAGGGGAGGGCGGGGGGGGGTACCGGACGGCCACGGCCGCCGCGGAGGCGGCCGCCGGCGGCCGGGAGGGCAGCCGCCCGGCGGTCGGGGGACGGGGGGGGGCGACGCCTTTTCACCTCGCCCGACCGGCTGTAGCGCAGGGCTCGGGCACGGCCCCGCGCGGCCGGGAGGCGCGGGGCGGGGGGGGGGGGCGGGCGGGGGGCGGGAGTTGGAACCGCGGGCCAGGCGGGGGGGACCGAGGGCGCCCGCCGGGCGGGGCCGCGCCGGGGGGGGCGGGAGGGGGGGGGGGGGGGGGGCGGGGCAGCCCACGGGTCGGGGGCGCCACGGCCGGCACCCGGCCTGCGCAGCCCGGCGCGGGCGCCGGCGGCCGGCGCGCGGGGGGGGGCGGCGGGGGGGGGGGGGGCGAGGCCGCGAGAGCGGGGCCCGGGGTCGGGCGACGGCCGAGGGGGGGGGCAGGGGACCCCGGCGGGCGCGACCGGAGCGGGGGGGGGGGGGGGGGGGGGGGCGGCCCGAGGGGTGGGGGGGGGCGGGGCGGGCGGTAGGGGGCGGGCCGTTGAGAGGACGGCCTGCCCCGGGTCGCGCTGGGGGGGGCGCGCGTGCGGGGGGGGGGGGGGGGGGGGTGGCGCCGGGGCGCGTGGTGGTGGGCGGGCGGCCGGGCCCCACCCCCGGCGGGAGCGGGCAGGCAAGGGGGGGCCGGAGGGGGGGGGCAGCCAGGGTCGGGGCAGGGGGGGGCCGGGGCGGGTGGACGCGGGGCGGGCAGGGGTGCGCTGGGCCCCGGCCCCGAGGTGGGGCCGGGGGCGGACGCCGAGCCACCCAGAGGGGGACGGGGGGGGGGGGGGGGCCGGCCGGGGGGGGGGGGGGTCGAGGAAGGAGGCGGGGAAGGGGGGGGGGCGGGGGGGGGGGCAGGGGGGCTGGCATGGTGGGGGGGGGGGCCCGGGGCGGGCGGGGCGCGGGGCCGCCCCGACGGGGGGGGGGGGGGGTAGGGGTGGGGGCGGTACGCGCCCCTGGCGAATGCCCGGGGGGGGGTGGCGAGGGACGCAGCTCAAGGTAGTGGTAGCTCATTTGTTGGCCGGGGAGGGATGGGGGGGTCGCTGGGCTGGGTGGGTCGAGACTCAGTAGAGAAGGATAAAAAAAAAAAACAAACACCAAGAAGAAGAAGACGCAAAAAGAAGAGCGCGATCACACGGTTAGAGTAACGAGAGCTAGAGTAGGTGTCTGGTGAAGAGCAGAGGCAACAGGGAGGTGCGGGGGCATGTAACGAGGAGAGGAATTTTAGTGGGTGGGGGAAGGGAAGCATACGTAGGCTAGTGAGTGGAGGTTTGAAAGAGTATCGGGGCTGTCATTAGTGTGGTTAGGTTGTGTTTTTTGTTTTCTTTGTCTTTTGTGGCTTTCTTGTAGGAGGTCTTACAGGGCAGGGTGTGGGGGCCCGGACAGTGGGTAGCCGGGGGTTCCGGAGCGCTACGTCTTACTGGGTGGTTTGGGTGTGACCCCTCTTCCTTTTTTCTTTTTCTTTCTTTGTCCTTGTTGTGTACCCTACCCGCCTTCGGGAACCATCCTCACGTATCTATGTCACACCCCAACCTTTTTGTCTTCTATTCCCCGCATTAACACAAGGGTAGCCGCTGTATCTTGTTTGAATGTCTTTTCATGTCTCCCCTGCCTGTCCCTTATGTCCTCCAGGTGTCCCGTCAGTCCTGTTCAAGCATCTCCACGTACGGAATATTTTCCCTTCGTAACCTTTCACTCGTATACGACATTCCCTTTGAGAATCGGGGGGATATTAAGCCTCGTGTTGCATACCTGTGGGCTAGGGAGCTTTAGTTGTGGGTTCCGGAGTAGGGGTAATGGGGGGGGGGGTGGGGGCAGTATGGGGGGAGAGGGGAGTACCGGGAGGTGAGGGCAAGGGACGCGGCCGGCTGTAGAATGGTGGGGGAAGGTAAGAGGCAGGAAGAGAAGAGAAGAGAAGAGAGAAGTACTCGACTAAGTGGGTGGGGTGTCGGTGGTCACATGGAACTTCTGGTGGTATGGGGAGGGTTTTCAGTGGTTGGAATGTGGTTCGGTGGTGCGGTTAGCGTTGGTGGAGATGGGGGGCATGGAGAAAGGGTGCGGGTGGCGAAGTAAGGTCGGGGGGGAGCAAACGTAAGGTAAAGGGGGCACGGTTACAAAGGCACGGGAGAGGGGGTTGGGGATGAGGTGGCGCACCGTATTATACACGTATTGCTTGCTGACAGTTAGGTTGTTGATTTTGGTCGTGTTGTGTTTTGTTGCCCTGTGCTCCGGTTGATGATTTGTTTGTGCTCGGGTTATGGGTCACCCCAAGTTCTTTCTCCCTGAGTGAGTTGACGGTCTGGTAGTCTTTGTTCCAACTAGCCTATTACTCTGTCACTGCGGTCTTCCTTATGCCCCTACCCTTTTCTTCATGACTTTGCATTTGGCTGGGTGTGGGGGTCCCACCCGTGTTGTATGATATTGAATTTGAATTCGATGAGGTTGTAGCAGTAGTATAGCCAAGTTGGCAAGTAGAGAGTAGGTTTTGTTGACAGGGGGTTGACAATGGGGGGGTATGGGGGCTGGACGCGCGCGCTCTGAGTGGGTCTGGCGCGTGGTGGAAATGGGGTGGGGTGGGCTGGGGGTGGCCGGCTGCGAGTGCGTAGTTTGTATTGAACAGTCCGTGGTAAGTATCCGTTTGGTTTGTTCAGGTAAGAGGCCAGGGGGAGCTGTTTAGCGTTTACGGACCATATCATGTCCAGCACTCCCTCCCACTGTCTCTTTGCCAGTCCTTTCTCATGACCTCATCCTCGTCCGCGATTTTTCTTTTAAATTCTTCTCCATCAAACTTCACGCAACTGCGAACAACAGGGACAATTCAGAGGTCTATTCCTTCCATCATGTCGTTTCACATTATATAAAAATTGCACTGGTCCTAGAACTGACCCCTGTGGGACCCCCGCATCCCCCGTCCCACGTTCGTCGTAACAAGCGCGCCCACCACCAATGCTGATACTATTCACGACCCAATCCCCCTCTGTGGGATCCATAAAATAGATCCATAAACCAATCGGGGCGGGGGTGCGGGGTAAAGGGGTGCCCCCCCACCCGCAAACCCCCCCACCCGCCCACCCGGGAAGGCCGGGTGGTGGCTGGTCGTTTGCAGGCCCTTCTGTCGGCCTGCCCCACCCACTGTCGCCCGTTCTGATACCTCCTTCTACGTACCATGGACTCGTTGCTGCTGCCTCCCTTGTCAGGTATGCCATTTGTATCATTCCCCCGCAGTCCAAGTTGCCTCGACCCTTCCTTGTTTTTGTTTTGTACCATACGTTTGGTTGCCCTGATTCCTCCAGCTTCTGTGCACTAATCTCTTGTGAGGGATCGAGAGGAACTGTTGTCAAAGGCCATTCCGCAGATGTATCAGGGATTTATATATATTGGGGGTTCTTATTCATAGACGGGCCGGGTACTATCTGTTTGGGGTTTCGTGGTTTGTTAATTTGGGTTTTTTTTGTTGGTATTTTCGCCCGACATCTTTTTTTTTGGTTCGTTGGTTTTTGTTTTTCCATCAAGAAAAGATTTATTGGGCAGTAAACTAAAACGCCGAGCGCGGGGCGGGGGGCAGGCCAGGGAGGGACCCAGGAGCGGGCCCCAGCGCTCCCCGGAGGTCTCGCCGCAGGAGGCGGGCCACGGGTCAGCGCGGCGGGGTAAGTGGGGACATGGTTTGATGGTTTTAATACTACGGGAGGGTTTTTTTTGGTGGATTTTTGATGATCGAATGAATGTTACAAGATTGACACCTTCCTTGAAACCCATGCTTGGTTTTCTTTCTGGTTTTCATTTTATAATCTGGTTACCGTTTCAGTGTTCGTACCACTCTCACTCCTGATAATCCTATTACTCCATGACTTTGCACACAATACATGTCAGAGACACAGGTCTGTAGTTTAGTGCCTCCGAGTTTCTGTTACCTTTCTTATTTTATGGGGATAGGACTACTTTAGATGTGTGTGCCACGTGACTAAGCCCGTTGTGTGTTTGGTGTGTTGTGTCTTGTGTGTGTGTGTGATGTAGTGTGTGTGTGCTGTGTGTGTTGTGTGGTGTGTGTGTGTGTGTGTGTGTGTGATGTGTTGTGTGTTCGTGTGTGTGTTGTGTGTGGTTTGTGTGTGTGTGTGTGTGTGTTAGGTACCATTTTGTCCTAGGCCGCACATGTCGATTAGACACTCGGCTGTTGTAGGTGTGTAGGTGTGTAGGTGTGTGTGTGTGTGTGGATGTAGTGTGTGTGTGTGTGTGTGTGTGTGTGGTGTGTGTGTGTATGTGATTTGTGTGTGTGGTGTGTTGTGTGTGTGTAGTGTGTTGTGTGTTGTGTGTGTGCGTGTTAGATACCATTTTTGTCCTAGGCACATGTCGATTAGGCACTAAGCCTTGTTGTAGGTGTGTTAGGTGTGGTGTGGTGTGTGTGTGTGTGTGTGTGTTGTGTCTGTGTGTGTGTTGTTCTGTGTGTGTATGTGTGTGTATATATATGTTTGTGTGTGTGCGTTGTGCGTTGTGTGTGTGTTAGTTAGTTACCATTTTGTCCGAGGCACATGTCGATTAGACACTAGGCCTGTTGTTGTGTGTGTAGGTGTGTAGGTGTGTAGGTGTGTGTGTGTGGTGGTGTGTGTGTGGTGTGTGTGTGTGTGTGTGTGTGTGTGTGTGTGTGTGTACTCACCTATTAGTACTCACTATTTGTGGTGCAAGGGTCGAATTTCAGGCTCCTGGCCCCGCCTCTTCGCTGATTGCTACTAGGTCCTCTCTCTCCCTCTCCATGAGATCTATCTTACCTCGCTTTAAAATATGTTTTTTTTATGGTTTTCCGCCTCCACTACTTTCATTTTCTAGGCTATTCCACGGCCTTGCTACTCGACTGTAGATAATACTTACAACATCATTTTGATTTCTTTCGGAGGACTGATTAGGCCTTTTGGGAACAGCTGGGGAGGGGGAATTGAGATGGGTTAGGGCCAGGACAGTGGGCATAAGGATGGTGGACGAGCTGGATGGTTTGGGGTTGGCCCTGTGGGGTGTGGGGAGGAGGTCGATGGGGAGGAAAAAGGTCAAGGAAGACGCGGACCAGGCATGGGGGAAAGGCTGGAACTGTTTGGGACAAGATTAAGGCGCGGAAGGGTGCTCGCAGGTGGAGTAGGTAAGTAGGGTGTGGGTCACTATGAAAAAGGGAGGCTCTGTGGGAAGAGGGGGGTTAGGTTGGGAGCGGCAGGGGGGGTGAATGGCGCGGGGGGTCTAGTGGTAAGGCAGGCGGTGGGAGGGCGGGGGAGGGGCGGGGGGCATTTTAAAGGCCGGACTAGAGGGAGAATGAGTTGGGACGGGGTCCCGGCCGGGATGGGAGGGGGGGGCCTGATAGGCGGCGACAGCGGGGGCCCCGGAGGCTCCCGGGGGGGGGGGCGGGCGGGGCGGGGCCGGGGAGGGGGGGGGGGGGGGGGTGGGAGGGGGGGGTGGCCTGTTGTGTGTGTTTGTGTGTGCTGGATGTGTGTGCATTGCTCTGTGTGTTGTCGTGTGTGTAGTGGTTCTGTCGTCTTGTTGGTAGGTTTTAATGTGTGTATGTGGTAGTGCTGTATGTGTTGTTATTGTGTATGGCGAGTGGTGTGTATGTGTGGTCGTGCTCTTTGTGTGTGTGTGTGATGTGTGTGTGTAATGGGTATTTTTTTGTGTGTGTTTGGGGTTTATATGTGTTGTAAGTGTGTGTATTATGTGTGTGTATGTGCTAAGGTGTATGTGGTTGTGTGTGTTATGTGTGTGTATGTGATGTGTGTGTTGTGTCGTTGTGTGTATGTGTGTGTGTATGTGTGTGTGTGGGGTATGTGTGTGTGGGTGTTTGTCTGTGGGTTGTATGTGTGTGTGTTTGTGTGTTGTGTGTGTGTTGTGTGTGCTGTAGTGTGTGTGTGTGTGTGTGTGTGTGTGTGTTGTGTGTGGTTGTTAGTTACCAGATTTTGTCTCCTCAGGCACATGTCGATTAGACACTACGGCCTGTTGTAGGTTGTGTGTGTGTGTGTGTGTGTGTTGTGCTGTGTGTGTGTGGTGTGTGTTGTGTGTGTGTGTGTATGTGTGTGTTGTGTGTGTGTGTGTGTTAGTTACATTTTGGTCCTAGGCAACATGTCGATTAGACACTAGGCTGTTGTTGGTGTGTAGGTGTGTGTGTTTTGTGTGTGTGTGTGTTTGTGGTGTATATATGTGTGTGTGTGTTGTGTGCGCGTTTGTGTGTGTGTGTGTGTATGTGTGTGTGGTATGTGTGTATGTGTATGTGTATGTGTGTGTGTGTGTGTGTATGTGTGTGTGTATGTGTGTGTGTTGTGTGTTTGTGTGTGTGTGTGTGTGTGTAGTGTTGTTGTGTGTGTCGTGTGTGTGTGTTTGTGTGTGTGTGTGTGTGTGTGTGTGTGTGTGTGTTTGTGTGTTTGTGTGTGTGTGTGTGTGTGGGTTGTGGTGTGTGTTTGTGTGTGTGTTGTGTGTGTGTGTGTGTGTGTGTGTGTCGTGTGTGTGTGTGTGTGTGTGTGCGCGTGTTTGTGTGGTGTGTGTGTGTGTGTGTGTGTGTGTGGGTGTGTGCGTGTGTGTGTGTGTGTGGGTGTACTCACCTATTTGTTACTCACCTATTTGTGGTTGCACGGGTCGAAGTATTAGCTCCTGGTGCCACCGCCGCCTCTTCACTGGGTTGCTACTGGATCCTCTCTCTCCCTGCTCCATCAGCTTTATCAAACTGTTCATAAAAACTATGTAATGGTTTTCAGCCTCTACTACGTCACTTTCTAGGAGGACTGTTATTTCCTCTGCCGACAACCCTGTATGACTGAGAAATACTTCCTGACATCCTTGAATCATCTGTGTCTTCAACTTCAATTTGTGAATCTTGTTTCTGTGTCCCCTCCCTGGAACATCTGTCTTTGTCCACCTTGTCTATCCCGCGCCAGTATTTTATATGTCGTTATCATGTCTCCCCTGACCCTCCTGTCCTCCAGTGTCGTCAGGCCGATTTCTCTTAACATTTCTTCATAGGACATTCCCCTTAGCTCTGGAACTAGCCTTGTCGCAAACCTTTGCACTTTCTCTAATTTCTTGACGTGCTTGTGTGTGTGTGTGTGTGTGTGTGTGTGTGTGTGTGTGTGTGTGTACTCACCTAGTTGTACTCACCTAGTTGTTGTTGCAGGGGTAAAGTCATAGCTCCTGGCCCCGTCTTTTCACTGGTCGCTACTGGGTCATTCCCTGAACCATGAGTTTATCATACCTCTGCTTAAATCTATGAATGGATTCTGCCTCCACTACATCACATCCCAAATTGTGTCCCATCTCTGGAACATTCTGTCTCTGTCCACCTTGTCAATTCCTCTCAGTATTTTATACGTCGTTATCATGTCCCCTCTATCTCTCCTGTCCTCCAGTGTCATCAGGTCGATTTCCCTTAACCTCTCTTCGTAGGACATACTCTTTAGCCCTGGGACTAGTCTTGTTGCAAACCTTTGCACTTTCTCTAGTTTCTTTACATGCTTGGCTAGGTGTGGGTTCCAAACTAGTGCCGCATACTCCAATATGGGCCTAACATACACAGTGTACAGGGTCCTGAACGATTCCTTTTTTAAGATGTCGGTATGCTGTTTAGAAGGTTTGCTAGGCGCCCATATGCTGCAACAGTTATTTGGTTTGATGTGCGCCCTCGGAGATGTGCCTGGTGTTGATATCACCCCAAGATCTTTTTCCTTCAGTAAGGTTTATAGTCTCTTTACCCCTCTAGTCTGTACTCCGTCTGCGGTCTTATTTGCTCTTCCCCAATTCATCAGTACTTTGCACTTGGTGGGCTCACTTGAACTCCAGAAGCCAATTGGCTGGACAGGCCTGCATCCTGTCCAGATCCCTTTGTAGTTCTTGCCTGTGTCCTCGGTTCCGATTGAATCCTTCTCATCAACTTCACGTCATCGGCAAAACAGGGATACTTCGGAGTCACTTCTTTCCGTCTGTCGTTCACGAATACAGGACAGGCACCGGATTCCTAGGACTGAACCCTGTGAACCCCCACTCGTCACAAGGGTGTCCCACTCTGACACCTTCGGTTCTGTACCCTAACTCGCTGCTGTCTTTCTGACAGGTTGCCCTGATCCACTGTAGTGCTTCCTTGTTATCCTGCCTGATCCTCCAGTTTTTTCCACCAATTCTCTTGTGTGGAAACTGTTCAAACGCCTTCTTTTATCAGTCCAATAAGCTGCAATTACCCACCCCTCCACTCTCTCTCTTGTCTTACTGCTGTTTACCCTGTCATAAGAACTCCAGTAGGTTTGGTGAACATGGATTTCCTTGTCCATGAAACCTGTTGGTTGTTGTTGATAAGCTCATTTCTTTCTAGGTGTTTCACCCTTCTTCTCCTGTAAATCTTCTCCATGACTTTGCATACTATTACATTGTCAGTGGTACTGATCTATAGTTTAGTGCGTCTCCTTTTTTTTAAAAATGGGACCTCAGGTAATTTCTCTGTTTCGAAAGATGTCGTTGATATTGTTGTTAGGGTACAATAGTGCCTCTGCACCCTCTCTCAGGACCCATGGAGAGATGTTATTCGGGCCCCATCGCTTGGAAGGTGTTCCATCTCGCTCAGCAGCCTTCTTCTTCTCGGTTGGATGTATTGTGTCCAACACTTGGTGCGTGCACCCCACCTCTTGTCTTACTGGAGTCCCCTTCTGTCTCCTCTATGTGGACACTTCTTTGAATCTCATGTTGCGTTCCCCACATACTTCTCGGTCGTTTATTGGTGGTCCTCTCCTTCTTAGCCTGATTACCTGGTCTTGACTGTTGTTGTTCTCCTGTTATGGGCTGTATAACAGCTTGGGTCAGATTTGGCTTTGCTGCTATGTTTCATTTTCATATTGTCGTTGGGCCTTACTGTGTTTACTGTGCATATTCATTTCTGGCCTCTTACGACTACTCTCCTTTATTCTCCTGGGTCCTTTGCCTTCTATACTTCTTTATTCTTGCACACTTGGTTTTTGCTCCCTTGCACTTTGGTGAACTACGGGCTCCATCCTGGCCTTTTTCTTTATTCCTGTTACCTTGGGGGGTACAACCTCTTCTCTGCCCTTTTTTTTTTCCTTGCGAATTGTTTGTCACGTAGTCCATCATCTCGTTTATGATGTTCTCTCGTCCCACTGAACTCCGTTCAGGAAGTTCTTCATTCCCGCCGTAGTCACCCTTCTTGTAGTTTGGCTTTATTCGTCCGGCTCTTCCTTCTCCCTCCTCCACTTGTAACTCTACTCTGTATTCGAATCTTAAACCATATGATCGCTGCGTCCCAAGGGGGTTTTCATAAGTGATGTCCTCAATATCTGCACCTACTCAGGTATTACTATCAGTCTCGCTTTTTCATCCTCTCCTCTTCTCACTGGTAGTATTCCCTTACGTGTTGGTACATGAAGTTTTCCAGTTACCACCTCCATCATCTTAGCCCCTCCACGTTTCATGGCCTCCATGTAGACTCCAAGTATTCCATCGATTTTCCTTGTGGTTGAAGTCACCCATGATCAGCTGTGCACTGCTCGCATGAAACCTTCTTGCCACTTCAGCCAGTGTGTAAACATCGCTCTATTACTTCATCATGCTCTTGCTTGGCCTCCTGCTGTTCTGTGGTGGGTTATACATCACTTGTGTGTGTGCCTGTGTGTGTCGTTTTGTGTGTGTGTGTGTGTGTGTGTGTGTGTGTGTGTGGGTGTGTGTATCACCCTTATTTAATGAAATTAGAGAGAGTGGCTACGGCGAAGTTAGAAGAGTGGCAGCTCTCAGGCAATATTCTGTTAAAGCAGTGATTCATTAAAACAGTACTGAGGTGTAACCAGTAAGATGGAACCCAGTGACGAGGTATATCACCGTACTTTAGAAGAACAATAAAAAATATGGGGTTTTTAAATGTGAGTTAGTTACTCGAGAGATGAGAAATTATTCTAGTCCCGCTCCAAACGTATCGCCAGGATCGCCAGCAGGGTTCTCCTTTTTGCGCTCCTTTTCCTCCTCCCGAGGATTTCTGCAGAGACAACTCTGGACTTCTTATTGTTTCTGCATAAACTAACAGAGGGCATTCTGGGAGCCATAACTCAGCAAGGATCTTACTCTCATAATTGTGTCTACTCATTGTTTGGAATACCTGGTTCAAGAACCCCTCCATCTTCAGCCCTCATTATATCTTTTCATTAATGGAATTGTCTGCCTCGCAAGAGAATACTATCTGATGCTGTCGCAACAGGTCGGTGTATATCTTAATAAACATGAGCGCCGACTAATGGGATGTCAAAATTTCAGTTTAACTTTTTACTTATTTCGTCGGAGAAACGGAAGCAGTGCCGACGCAGAGTATCGATCGGTGCACCTTGTTGTGATGATTTATTGTAGCAGCAGGTCACTGACAAGGGTTAGAGTTAAATGATGATCGTTTAGTGGCCCCTGGCGCTCTTTTATTCTCACTGGTTTTTATTAAGAACACAATACAGTACAACGAGTAACATAATAAATCAATATTTAGAGATTCATTTTTGAGGGTTACGTTTCGTGGTTTACACAAGCATAGGAAGATACAAATACCTGTTCACTCAGTAATTGGAGTGCAAGTGAATAAGCTGGGGTGACGTAATCTGCAGACCCAGTTGTCGATGGGGATACACATATAATGCTTCAATATTACTTCATCATCAGTGTGCATAAGTATAGGCATCAATTACATTACGTGGAGGTTTTCGGAGACCGATTGGAAAATTGATCTCGACAAGGGCCGAAGAGGTTTTCAACCATCGTTATTTCCAAACTGTCTCGATAATGTAGTTGAAAGTTTCTCGATACAGTTTGCGGGGATGACCAAAAAAAATAAAAAGAAAATATGGAAAAGTAATGCAGCATCCAAAAGGCCAGTTTCGAAAAAAAAATCAGAATGATATGGGGACAGGTTAGAGCTGATGGTCCGGAGATGTGCAAGCAGAGATAAACTCTTGACAAGTGGAAGTAACATAGTCTAGATACAAAAAAGAATAAAATATGAATTCAAAATATTTGTCAGCAAATTAAGTGAAACAAGAGGAAAAAGGAACCTTAGAATAATCATAAGCAACAGTCACGAAGTGCTGGCGCCTGTCTGACAGCAAGTTAAGCCAAGAGAATCTTAAAGTTTAATAGTTAGAAATATCATTATTAAAGACACCAGAAGGAAGTATATTAATCTCCATAACGAAAATGTTAGGACAACTTGAATATGTCATCCAGTCTGGGTCTCCAAAAATTACGAGTACTTTGAAAGACGAAGACAGGAGAAGATATAAGGAGCTCGACTACCCCCGGGGAGAGGGGGAAAGGGACTGGAAAGTGGGAGGGAGAGGCTGGAGTGTGTTTGATGAGATGTGAGAAAGGGAAAAGAAAGGAAAAGATAGGGGGACTGGGGAGGAGAGAGGAAAGGAGGGGGGGCATATCTGGCTTAGAAATCAAATTTCCGCACTCACGAAATTGCAATTATAACGGGTTTACGTTAGTTTTTTTTATTTTTGCATAATCTGCAACATAAGATGTTGCAATAAGAGTAGCAAGAAGGAATAATTAGTTTTCTTTGAATTGTATATATGTATGTATATATGTAATGCACCCATGTATGAGAGGAAGAGAGAGAGAGAGAGAGAGAGAGTTAGAGAGAGAGAGAGAGAGAGAGAGAGAGAGAGAGAGAGAGGAGAGAGGAGAGAGAGAGAGAGAGAGAGAGAGAGAGAGAGAGAGAGAGAGAGAGAGAGAGAGACGGAGAGGGAGGGAGGGAGGGAAGAAGGGATGAATGGAGAGGAGGAAAGGATTGGGGAATAAAGAAGGTACTTTGACAATATTGGCCTTGTACATAACAGTAAGGCCACCCACATCCCTCCTATGTTGAAGGCTCTGCTGAAATGACAGATCTATCCAGGATGGGTCCAGGCGAGAGATGAGACGTCTTGCTCTGTTCTCTACTCTGTCAAGCAGTCGCAGATGAGAGGGGGGCAGGCAAACCAAGAAAGTGGAGCATACTCAAGGTGCGAGCGTACTTGTGCCTCGTACAGAATCTTGCAACCCCTACTGTCAAGTAGATGCGAGATACGGCGAAGTGCTGTAAGCTTCCTGGCTGCCTTGTTTGCAAGATTTACAACATGGTTCTTCATGGTTAGTTTGGAGTCAAATTTCACCCCAAGGATATCAACTTCTTCTCCAGGTGCCAACGCCCTCCCATTCATCCTTACTACTGCACTGGCATTACCATCATGGTGCCTAGAGAAGATCATCATTTGCGTTTTCTCAGGTGCAAATGTTACTTGCCATCTATTTCTCTAAGCTGATATAGCTCTCAGCTGGTGATTAATGTAGCTTAGAGCAGTTGGCATTTCTTCTCTTGGATAAGTGAATGTCAGTGTGCAGTCGTCTGCATATGCATGTGATTCTGGGATGAGATGAAGAAGGTCGTTGAAGTAGACATTCCATAACAATGGTCCCAGCACGCTTCCTTGTGGAACACTTGCCCCTATAGGATGTCTTGCTGATTCCGTTCCATTGAGAACTACACTTAGAGATCTACCATGAAGGTAATCACTGAGGAGACATAGCGTAGAGCCTGCAATTCCCAGTGCTTGAAGTTTTGCTAAGAGGCCCTGGTGCCACACCCGGTCGAAAGCCCCAGCAATGTCCAGTGCTACCACACAGCTGACTTTGGATTCATCCAGTGACTGGTGTCACTTAGTGGAGAGGTTTAACAACAGATCAGCAGCAGAGTAACCTTTCCTGAAGCCATATTGACGTTCACAAAGTAGTGAGTGGTAGTCAAAAAACTCTGTCATTTGTCTTGAGATTATTGTCTCATGGATCTTACCAGTGATTGACAGGAGTGACATTGGTCTGTAGTTGCTGATTTCTGTTCTGCTCTTCTTTTTGTAAACAGTGCTCATTCCCCTCTTTCCTAGAGAGGGCCATTTACACTGTCGGCAGTGCTAAAGATGCGAATAGGGGTGCTGCTATCTGGTTGACATCTTCCCCAAAAAACTTGGCCAACTTGTCGGGGCCCCACACCTTTTTTTGGAAAAGAAATTTAAAAAGGAAATCCCCTCCTCCCCTTTTGTCCCCCCGACAGTTTTGACACAGTTTTTGCAGCTACCAAGGAGGGCCCCTTGCGGCCGGGAAACTTCATTTTGGTAGCAAAATGTTCAGCAAAGGGGTCTCCCCCCTCTTCTCTCTCTCTTCTCTCTCTCTTTTCCCCCTTTTCCCTCTCTCCTTCTCTCTCTCTCTCCCTCTCTCTCTCTCTCTACCTCTCTTTTCCCCTTCCACTTTTCCCCCCCCTCCTCCTATCTTTCCCTTCTCTCCTTTTCCTCTTTCCTCACCTCCCCCCTTTTCCTTTCACTCCCCCCCCTCTATCCCCTTCTACCTTTCCCCTTCCTCTTTTTTTTCTTTCTCTTCTCCCTTTTCCCCTTCTCTCTTTCTTTCTCTTTCCCCTTTACTAAAAAAATAAAAAAAATTTAAAAGGGTTTGGGGCTCGTAGGAATCGGGGGATAGATGAAAATGGTTTTGGGTAGGGGGGAAAGGGGATGGAGGAAACAGTGGAAAAGGATGGGGGAAAGAATGGGAGAGAAATTAGGAGAGCTTTCTGAAAAAATGGAGAAAGAGCTCTCTGCGAAATGGGAAAGAGGTTGGAGAAGGAGACGAAGAAATGGGAGGCATAAGTCGAAACTGCAGTAGACAGGGTAAGGGTCCTAGAGTTTGAGGTAAACAGGCTGAAGCTAGGCTCAGGGGCAGTGACCAGAGAAGACACAGTATATGAAGCTGAGAGGATGAGCAGGGGGAAGGAGATATGAATTATTCTAAGGTCATACAGCCTGCAAAGAAGGGTCGGGAAAAGTAAAAGGAAAGAGCAGCTAGGTGCAGATAGAGAGGGAGATAAGTCGAATGCTGAGGCAAAACCCATGGCTACCAAGAGCCACTGGAAAAATCAAGGGAGAAAATGACCATATACAGACAGGAACCAGAGTCACACGGGGAGAGGCAATGGGAGGGGGAAAGGGCAAAATCAGTGTTTATCCATGGCTGCGGGGAGAGAAGAAAAGACACACACTGAAGACGGAAGGAAGAAAGAAAGGAGATTGGGAAAACCATCACGGAAATGGGGGGAAAGAAGACATGGACGAGATTGTAAATTTTCAGAGAATATGGGGGTACGTAAAGGGGGAGAAACCGACCGATCAAGCTGATTCTCAGGACAGAAACAGTGAGGAACAGGATCCTCCAAAGAAACCAAGGTTGAAAAACTCGAAGAGTACAAGAAGGTGTTCCTAGACAGAGACAGAACACAAACAGAGAGACAGCAGCTGAGGGAGAGGACAAAAAAGCGTAAGGAATAGGAAAAAGGAAACAAGGATTGGAACCAGCAGAGGTCAGTCAGAGCAGAACAGAGAAGCAAGGGCAAACACACACACAACTATCCTCAGAACCCCCCAACCTATCACACCATCCCAACACACACTAAAATTCATACCCCCACTTTCCACCCAACCCCCAATCATAGAATCCCACAGTAGCTACCCGGTCTCCCACCCCCACAGGCCCCCCAAACCACAGTATTGGGGAAAAGGGAAAATGAAGGTATGGTACACAAACGCTGATGGAATAACAAACAAGTGGGAGGGGGTGGCACGAAAGACTCAAAGAGACATCACCGGGCATCATAGCACTCACAGAAACCAAGCTTACAGGTATGATAACAGACGCCAACTTTCCAAAGGATACCCGATCCTGAGGAAAGACAGAAAGGGAAAAGGGGGATGGGTGGAGGAGTGGCACTGCTGATCAAACACCGATGGAATTTTGAAAGAGCTGGAGAGAGGAGACAGCAGAGAAGAAAGTGACTACATAGCGGGGAAAGCTTCACTCTGGAGGTTCAAGGTGGTAATTGCAGTGATGTATAAACCCCCCACAGTACAGCCCGGAGACCAGGGCATGAGTATGACGAGCGTAATAGAGCGTGATTGACACACTGGCTGCAGTGGCCAGAAGAGCTCATGCATGCAGGGCAAAGCTCCTGATCATGGGGGACTTTAACCACAAGGAGATCGACCCGGGAGAACTTGGAGCCACAGGGGGCCAAGACAAAATGGGGGGCTAAGATGATGGAGGTGGTACTGGAAAAAATTCATGTACCAAACGTAAGGGACACTACAAGAGAGACAGGAGAGGATGAGCCAGCAAGACTGGACTTAGTATTCACCTTGAGCAGTGCAGATATTGAGGACATCACATGAAAGACGCCTTGGGAGCCAGCGATCATGTGGTTTTGAGCTTCGAATAAAACCCAAAAGAGCTACAAGTGGAGGGGGAAGCAGGAAGGCCAGGACAAATGAAACCAAACTACAGGAAAGGGGACTACAAGGAATGAGGAACTTCCTGAACGAGGTTCAGTGGGACAGAGAACTGGCAGGGAAGCCAGTTAATGAGATGATGGAATATGTAGCAACAATGTGCAAGGAGGCTGAGGAGAGGTTTGTACCCAAGGGAAACAGGAATAATGAAAAAGCCAGGATGAACCATGGTTCACCCAAAGGTGCAAGGAGGCAAAAACCAAGTGTGCTAGGGAATGGAAGAAATATAGAAGCAAAGGACCCAGGAGAATAAGGAGAGCAGTCGTAGAGCCAGAAACGAATATGCACAGATAAGAAGGGAGGCCCAACGACAATATGAAAACGACATAGCAGCGAAAGCCAAATCGACCCAAGCTGTTATACAGCCAATCAGGGGAAAACAACAGCCAAGGACCAGGTAATCAGGCTAAGGAAGGAAGGAGGAGAGACAACAAGAAATACCGTGAAGTATGTTGAGGAACTCAACAAGAGATTTTAAAGAAGTGTTTACAGAGGAGACAGAAGGGGCTCCAGAGGGACGGAGAGGTGGGGCACATCACCAGTGCTGGACACGGTACACACAACCGGGAAGAAGTGAAGGCTCTGAGTGAGCTAGATACCTCAAAGGAAAATGGGGCCAGATAACATCTCTCCAGGGGTCCGGAGAGAGGGAGCAGAGGCGCTAGGGTTTTACCCCTAACAACAAAAACCAATACATATATCGAAACAGGGAGATTGCCTGAGGCAGGAAGACAGCAAATGTAGTCCCAATCTTTAAAAAAGGAGACAGACATGAAGCACTAAACTACAGACTAGGGGTCACTGACATGTAAGTATGCAAAGTCAGGGAGAAGATTGTCAGGAGAAGAGTGGTGGAACACCTAGAAAGGAATGATCTCATCAACAGCACCCAACAGGGTTTCAGGGACGGGAAATCCTTTTGTCACAAATCTACTGGAGTTCTATGAAAAGGTGACAGCAGTAAGCCAAGAGAGAGAGGGTGGGTGGATTGCATTTTCTTGGACTGCAAGAAGGCGTTTGACACAGTACCACACAAGAGATCAGTGCAAAACTGGAGGACCAAGCAGGATAACAGGGAAGGCACTACAATGGATCAGGATATTTGTCAGAAAGACAGCAGCGAGTAATGGTAAAGTGGCGAGGTGTCAGGTGGCACCTGTGACAGCGGGGTCCCACAGGGGTCAGTCCTAGGACCATGCTGTTTCTGGTATTTGTGAACGACTGGCAGAAGGAATAAAACTCTGAGGTGGTCCTGTTTGCAGATGACGTGAAGTTTTATGAGAAGAAATTCATTCGATCGAAGACCAGGCAGAACTACGAAGGGATCTGGAGAGGCTGCAGACCTGGTCCAGCAATTGGCTCCTGGGTTCAATCCCACCAAGTGCAAAGTCATGATGATTGGGGAAGGGCAAAGAAACCGCAGACGGAGTACAGTCTAGGGGGGTCAGAGACTAAAAACCTCACTCAAGGAAAAAGATCTTGGGGTTTAGTATAACACCAGGCACATCTCCTGAAGCGCACATCAAAACCCCACACACCACACAACACACACCACACACACACACCAACACAAACACACACACACACACACACACACACACACACACACACACACACAAACAAACAACACACACACACACACACACACTAGTGACAATGACACTCATATTACCAATTAACTTTGACATTTGGCTCACTTCTAATTCTGTCACACTTTTAACGAGGTATAATTTAACCTGGAATTATATTTTAAACGATTATTTAACTTTCATACGACTTGAAAATATAAGTCATGCTGTCTTTTGATCATATGTTTATACCTAAGTATGAGCGTGTGTGTGTGTGTGTGTGTGTGTGTGTGTGTGTGTGTGTGTGTGTACTCACCTAGTTGTACTCACCTAGTTGAGGTTGCGGGGGTCGAGTCCGAGCTCCTGGCTCCGCCTCTTCACTGATCGCTACTAGGTCACTCTCCCTGAGCCGTGAGCTTTATCATACCTCTGCTTAAAGCTATGTATGGATCCTGCCTCCACTACACCGCTTCCCAAACTATTCCACTTAATGACTACTCTGTGGCTGAAGAAATACTTCCTAACATCCCTGTGATTTATCTGTGTCTTCAGCTTCCAATTGTGTCCCCTTGTTACTGTGTCCAATCTCTGGAACATCCTGTCTTTGTCCACCTTGTCAATTCCTCTCAGTATTTTGTATGTCGTTATTATGTCCCCTCTATCTCTCCTGTCCTCCAGTGTCGTCAGGTTGATTTCCCTTAACCTCTCCTCGTAGGACATACCTCTTAGCTCTGGGACTAGTCTTGTTGCAAAACCTTTGCACTTTCTCTAGTTTCTTTACGTGCTTGGCTAGGTGTGGGTTCCAAAATGGTGCCGCATACTCCAATATGGGCCTAACGTACACGGTGTACAGGGTCCTGAATGATTCCTTATTAAGATGTCGGAATGCTGTTCTGAGGTTTGCTAGGCGCCCATATGCTGCAGCAGTTATTTGGTTGATGTGCGCTTCAGGAGATGTGCCTGGTGTTATACTCATCCCAAGATCTTTTTCCTTGAGTGAGGTTTTTAGTCTCTTAACCCCTCTAGTCTGTACTCCGTCTGCGGTCTTATTTGCTCTTCCCCAATCATCATTACTTTGCACTTGGTGGGGTTGAACTCCAGAAGCCAATTGCTGGATCAGGCCTGCGTCCTGTCCAGATCCCTTTGTAGTTCTGCCTGGTCCTCGTCCGATTGAATCCTTCTCATCAACTTCACGTCATCGGCAAACAGGGATACTTCGGAGTCTACTTCTTCCGTCATGTCGTTCACGAATACCAGAGACAGCACCGGTCCTAGGACTGACCCCTGTGGAACCCCACTCGTCACAGGGGCCCACTCTGACACCTCGTCTCGTACCCTAACTCGCTGCTGTCTTTCTGACAGGTATTCCCTGATCCACTGAAGTGCCTTCCTTGTTATCCCTGCCTGATCCTCCAGTTTTTGCACCAATCTCTTGTGTGGAACTGTGTCAAACGCCTTCTTACAGTCCAAGAAGATGCAATCTACCCACCCCTCTCTCTCTTGTCTTACTGCTGTTACCCTGTCATAGAACTCCAGTAGGTTTGTGACATAGGATTTCCTGTCCCTGAAACCCTGTTGGTTGTTGTTAAGCTCATTTCTTTCTAGGTGTTTCACCACTCTTCTCCTGATAATCTTCTCCATGACTTTGCATACTATACATGTCAGTGATACTGATCTATAGTTTAGTGCCTGTCTCCTTTTTTTAAAAATTGGGACCTCAGGTAATTTCTCTGTTTCGAAAGATGTGTTGAATATTGTTGTTAGGGGTACACATAGTGCCTCTGCACCCTCTCTCAGGACCCATGGAGAGATGTTATCCGGCCCCATCGCCTTGGAGGTGTCCAGCTCGCTCAGCAGCCTTCTTACTTCTTCCTCGGTTGGATGTATTGTGTCCAACACTTGGTGGTGCACCCCACCTCTCTGTCTTACTGGAGTCCCTTCTGTCTCCTCTGTGAACACTTCTTTGAATCTCATGTTGCGTTCCCCACATACTTCTCGGTCGTTTCTTGTGATCTCTCCTTCCTTAGCCTGATTACCTGGTCCTTGACTGTTGTTGTTCTCCTGTTGTGGCTGTATAACAGCTTCGGGTCAGATTTGACTTTCGCTGCTATATCATTTTCATATTGTCGTTGGGCCTACTTGTTTTCCTGTGCATATTCATTTCTGGCTCTACGACTGCTCTCCTTATTCTCCTGGGTCCTTTGCCTTCTATACTTCTTCTATTCCCTAGCACACTTGGTGAACTACGGGCTATTCCCTAGCACCTTTTGTTAAACTACGGGCTCATCCTGGCTTTTTCATTATTCCTGTTACCCTTGGGTACAAACCTCTTCTCAGCCTCCTTGCAAATTGTTGTCACGTATTCCATCATCTCGTTTATTGACTGTTCTCTGTCCCACTGAACTCCGTTCAGGAAGTTCTTCATTCCCGCGTAGTCACCCTTCTTGTAGTTTGGCTTTATTCGTCCGGCTCTTCCTTCTCCCTCCTCCACTTGTAACTCTACTGTGTATTCGAATCTTAAACCATATGATCGCTGGTCCCAAGGGGTCTTTCATATGTGATGTCCTCAATATCTGCACTACTCAAGGTAAATACTAGGTCCAGTCTCCCTTTTTCATCCTCTCCTCTCTCACTGGTAGTATTCCTTACGTGTTGGTACATGAAGTTTTCCAGTACCACCTCCATCATCTTAGCCCTCCACGTATCATGGCCTCCATGTAGCTCCAAGTACTCCCAATCGATTTCCTTGTGGTTGAAGTCACCCATGATCAGCTGTGCACTGCTCGCATGAACCCTTCTTGCCACTTCAGCCAGTGTGTCAACCATCGCTCTATTACTCTCATCATGCTCTTGCCTTGGCCTCCTGCTGTTCTGTGGTGGGTTATACATCACTCTGTGTGTGTGTGTGTGTGTGTGTGTGTATCATCTTATTAATGAAATTAAGAGAGAGGGCTACGGCGGAGTAGAAGAGTGGAGCTCCTCAGGCAATATTCTGTAAAGCAGTGATTCATTAACAGTATCTGTGGGGTAACCAGTAAGATGGAACCCAGCTGACGTGGTATATCACCGTACTTTAGAAGAACAATAAAAAAATATGGGTAAAATGTGAGTTACTCGAGAGAAATTATTCTAGTCCCGCTCCAACGTATCGCCAGGATCGCCAGCAGGGTTCTCCTGCTCCTTTTCCTCCTCCCGAGGATCTTGAGACAACTCTGGACTTCTTATTGTTCTGCATAAACTAACAGAGGGATTCCTGGAACCATAACTCAGCAAGGATCTTACTCTCATAATGCTGCTCCTACTCATTGTTTGGAACTACCTGGTTCCAAGACCCCTCCATCTCCAGCCCTCATTATATTCTTTTCATTAATGGAATTGTCTGCTCGCAAGAGAATACAATCTGATGCTGTGCACAGGTCGGTGTATATCTTAATAAACATGAGCGCCCGACTAATGGGAGTCAAAATTTCAGTTTCAACTTTTTACTTATTTCGTCGGAGAACGGAAGCAGTGGCGACGCAGAGTATCGATCGGTGCACCTTGTTGCTGATGATTTATTCGTAGCAGCAGATCACCTGACAAGGGTTAGAGTTAAATGATGATCCATTTAGTGGCCCCCTGGCAGCTCTTTTATTCTCATGGTTTTTATTAAGAACACAATACAGTACAACGAGTAACATTTAAATCAATATTTAGAGATCATTTTGAGGTTACGTCTCGTGGTTTACACAGCAGAGGAAGATACAATTACCTGTCACTCAGTTGGAGTGCAAGTGAATTAAGCTGAGTGACGTAATCTGCAGACCCAGCTTGTCGATGGAGGATACACATTAATGCTTCAATATACATCATCATCAGTGTGCATAATGAATATGCATCAATATACATTACGTGGAGGTTTTCGAGACCGATTGGAAAAATGATCTCGACAAGGCCGAAGAGGTTTTCAACATCGTTTTTCCAAACTGTCTCGAAAATGTAGTTGAAAGTTTCTCGATACCAGTTTGCGGATGACCAAAAAAAAAAAAAAAAAAAAAATGGAAAGAAATGCAGCATCCAAAGCAGATCGAAAAATCAGAATGATCTGGACAGGTTAGAGCTGTGGTCCGAGATGTGCAAGCAGAGATAAACTCTTGACAAGTGGAAAGTAGCATATTCTAGATACAAAAAAAGAAATAAAATATGAATTCAAAATATTTGTCAGCAAATTAAGTGAAACAAGAGAAAAAGGAACCTTAGAATAATCATAAGCAACAGTCACAGAAGTGCTGGCGCCTGTCTGACAGCAGTAAAGCCAAGAGAATCTTAAGTTTCATAGTTAGAAATATCGATTAAAGACACCAGAAGGAATATTAACTCTCCATAACGAAAATGTTAGACAACTTGAATATGTCATCCAGTCTGGGTCTCCAAATTACGAGTACTTGAAAGACGAAGACAGGAGAAGATAAGGAGGAAGGCAACTAGTACCTTCAGTTGACTGATCTGTTGACTCTCCTGACTTAAGAGCATAAGAACATAAGAAAGAAAGAACACTGCAACAGGCCTACTGACTCATGCGGAGCAGGTCCATGTGTCCCCCGGATTAGCCCAATGCCCCCTCCCCCCCGGATTAGCCCAATGACCCACCCAGACTGGTCACCTCCACTCAAGGAAGGAGCACGGCACCAGACCCAGCAGCACAAGCTAGTCAGGTCCAATTCGCACCCACCCACACCCACTCATGTATTTATCTAACCTATTTTTAAAACTACGACTGTGGCTAGGCCTGGGGACACTTGGTCCCAAAGATGAGGGGGTACTTGTACCTCCTCCCATGGGAGACTTAGGTCTCGAGATACTCCCCAGATAGGGAGCCAAGGCCGGGTCACCACTACTTGGAAAAGACCCGGGCCGGGAGAATACCGGCGAATAAGAAAAAAAAACTACACAACGTTTTAGCCTGAATAACTGCACTCGGGAGTTTGTTCCACTCATCCACAACTCTATTACCAAACAGAGCTCTCCTATATCCTTCCTGAATCTGAATTTTTCCAACTTGAAACCATTGCTGCGAATCCTGTCTTGGCTGGAAATTTTCAGCACGCTATTTACATCCCCTTTATTCCTGTTTTCCATTTATACACCTCGATCATATCATCCCTAATTCTACGCCTTTCGAGAGAGTGCAGATTCAGGGCCCTCAATCTATCCTCATAGGGAAGATTTCTGATGCATGGGATCATCTTTGTCATCCTCCTCTGTACGTTTCCCAGAGCATTTATATCCATTCTGTAATACGGTGACCAGAATTGAGCAGCATAGTCTAAATGAGGCCTAACCAAGGATATATAGAGTTGAAGAACAACCTGAGGACTTCTATTATTTATACTTCTAGATATGAAGCCAAGAATTCTGTTAGCTTTATTGCGAACACTAATGCACTGTTGTCTTGGTTTTAGATTACTGCTAACCAGAACTCCTAAATCCTTTTCGCAATCAGTAATATTAAGATCAACATTATTTAGTTTATATGTGGCATGGTTATTTACCTGTCCAACATTTAGAACTTTGCATTTGTCAATATTAAACTGCATCTGCCACTTCTCCGACCACTGCATCAGTATATTCAAATCATCCTGGAGTGCTCTAGTGTCCTCATTAGAATGAATTGGACGGCCTATTTTGGTGTCAACAGCAAATTTGCTTATGTCGCTATTTAATCCCTCATCTATGTCGAAAGGCTCAGTCAGTATTAACAACCTGATGACTTCTTTATTTGACTTAAAAGACATATAGATAAATGGTTCAGAGAACTGACAAGTTGTAAATTAGACACATTTGAAACAGTTGGGTATCTTTATTGAGGAAATGTTTCTCCACACAGTGGCTTCATTAGTCTTGGGGTCTTGATACAGGGAATCCTCCACCTGCCTTACCTATAGGCATGACCTATTTCCACCTGTGGATTTATCCAGTGTGATATCACCTACAACTGCTTCACCTCACCTGTCTACACTATATAAGCCACTTCGCGCATTTGCTGTATTTTTCAAGACTGATGGATTAATTACATCGACTCCAGGCTGAGGGACTGATTACCTCAAATTCCTTCTGAGCTTCACCATTTTTCTTTGTATAGGACTGATGAAGCCACCGTGAGGCGAAACGTTTCCTCAATGAACATACCCAAGTATTGCAGATGTCTAATTTATCCACTTCAGAGACAACTTGCTTAATCAAGTTAAAAGCCCATCCACTGCACGAAGGTCATTAAGGCTGTGGACAATCTTTTCAACCCCCACCCAAAAAAAAAAAAAACTTTAATCCTTAAATAGGGTTTAAAATAACTGTGTATATACATTAACACAAATACATCTATCAGTGAGTATATCCTGTGTTCAGTGACAACTTTATCTTGGACATGTATGGAAGACACATGTGCAACAGTTAGGAATCTTTATTCCGAAATGTTTCGCCTACACAATAGGCTTCTTCAGTCAAATACAGAGGAAGTAGCAGAAACGGGATAGATGTAAAGACGATGCAATCAGTCCACAATCCTCGAAGACTTAGTTTTGAGGCGTTCAGTCCCTAAGCCCGGAAGAGAATTCTCCTCCGTAGTTTGGAACAGTGTTGGAAGAGTGTTCCAGACTATGGAGCAGAATTCTTCTTCAGGCTGAGGGACTGACCACCTCAAAACTGCGTCTTAGAGTGTGATGAACTAATTACACCGACCTTACATCTCTTCTGCTTCTGCTACAGCCTCTTTATTTCGCTGATGAAGTCTACTGTGTAAGAGAAACGTTTCGGAATAAACATAACTAACTGTTGCACACGTCTTCCTTATCAACTTGTCAGTATTGTATAGCATTATCATACTTATCTTGGGCTCCTTGATATCATGCTTACTGGATCGTCTCTCACACCTTGTAAGTCCTGCCCAGAGGATAACCTGTTATCCTGCTATTGACCACTTGATGGTTGTAGAGATCATTGCCCCCGCGGACAGGTTATAGGCCTGGCCTTAAAGTTAACTGTCTGATCAATTAGATTGTTAGGAGTGAATAGATAAGACATTGTGACTAAGTAATAATCAATTATCCCTGTTATATAGCAGCTTCTTGCCCCAACCCGTTGGCAAGCTAACATACTGCCACAGACTGTGGTTGAAAAAATTATTTATTTATTTTTTCAGTCGAGCTTCAAGCTTGAATTTTGCACGACTTAACTCACTTTCCCAAGATATTTTTACCTCGGGAAAAAATTACATTAGCATAACGCCTCGAGATTTTAAGAGAATATGAAAGTACAGTATATATATATATATATATATATATATATATATATATATATATATATATATATATATATATATATATATATATATTATATATATATATATTGTGCCAAATAGATAAAATTAGTTAATTAGCAAGAACTCGTTTAAAATTAAGTCCTTTCTAAAATTTTCTCTTATACGTTTAAAGATATATATTTTTTTCATTTATATTAATGTAAAAATTAATAATTTTATAACAAACGGACATTAGAAAACTTACCTAACCTTATTATAATAAGCACAATTTAATTTAGCCTAATCTAACTAAATATATATAACATAAGTTTACAAATCAAATCAAATCAAGTTTATTCTCTATAAGGGTTACAATGTGGGGTTTACAGGATTTGGATATTGTGTGGTTTACATGTTATAAAATACTAATTACAGAGTGGGCCACTAGGACACCTAGCATGGCTAGGCATTTCAGGCAGACTTAGATTAATTCTTTACATTAAATCCTTACAGATTATAGTATTAAGTCTAGGTGACTACATTATAATTTCTGAGTTTACCAATGTGAATGCTTTTGTTTTGGCACAATACAAGGTGTCTATATTGGAGTATCATAGGCAAATATGACTAGTTAGGATTCATTATTTTAAGATTAAGATTAGTATTTCTGTGTTTATAGTCAGTGGGTGAGTGTAATTGTGAACCACCAGTTGGTTATCATGTAGTTAGCTGTCGGAGTGTATCAGGGAGATAAGATGTTTTCTAACTGTCGTTTGAAAGTGATGAGTGTGTCTGCAGTTCTAGAGTTTTCAGGTAGGGTGTTCCAGATTTTAGGTCCTTTGAAATACATTGAATTTTTGTAAAGGTTTAGTCTAACACGGGGAATGTCATAGAGATGTTTGTGTCTGGTGTTATGCCTGTGGATCCTGTCACAACTATCAAGAAAACGTTTTAGGTCAAGGTTAATATTGGAATTTAAGGTCCTGTAGATGTAGATTGCACAGTAGTAAGTGTGGATGTTCTGAACAGGGAGTAAGATTTTTCGATGAAGAGTGGGGGAGTGTGTTGCCAGGGATGGGATTTAGTGATTATTCTTACTGCGGCTTTTTTTTTTTTTATCACACTGGCCGATTCCCACCAAGGCAGGGTGGCCCGAAAAAGAAAAACTTTCACCATCATTCACTCCATCACTGTCTTGCCAGAAGGGTGCTTTACACTACAGTTTTTAAACTGCAACATTAACACCCCTCCTTCAGAGTGCAGGCACTGTACTTCCCATCTCCAGGACTCAAGTCCGGCCTGCCGGTTTCCCTGAACCCCTTCATAAATGTTACTTTGCTCACACTCCAACAGCACGTCAAGTATTAAAAACCATTTGTCTCCATTCACTCCTATCAAACACGCTCATGCATACCTGCTGGAAGTCCAAGCCCCTCGCACACAAAACCTCCTTTACCCCCTCTCTCCAACCTTTCCTAGGCCGACCCCTACCCCGCCTTCCTTCCACTACAGACTGATACACTCTTGAAGTCATTCTGTTTCGCTCCATTCTCTCTACATGTCCGAACCACCTCAACGGCTTTTTGTTGGGTTATTATTGGCTTTAGGTGTGTTGCTGCAGTTGAACCCCAAGCACAGATAGCATAAGTGAGGTATGGATTTATAAGTGAATGGTATAGCGTGAGAAGGGCAGTTTGCGGCACCTAGTATCTTATCTTGGAGAGGATCCCCACCGTTTTGGATACTTTTTTTTGTTATGTGATGGATATGGGTGCTGAAATTTAGGTTGTTGTCGAGGTATAGGCCAAGGAATTTGCCCTCATTATGTCTGGCAATTAGAGTGTTGTCGATCTTAATGTTAAGTTGCGCAACACCTGCACTGCTACCAAACATAATATAGTAGGTTTTGTCAGTGTTAAGTGTAGTTCATTGGCTGTCATCAAAGTCGATATTTTGAGCAGCTCCTCGTTAACAATGGTGTTGAGGGTGGCAAGATTAGGGTGGGAGATGACAAGTCGTGTCGTCAGCAAAGAGAATGGGTTTAAGGTGTTGGAATATGTTTGGAAGGTCATTGATGTAAATGAGGAAGAGCAGGGGTCCAAGGACACTTCCCTGCGGAACTCCAGTATCAAGTGGCCGTATTGATGAGGCTGTATCTTTAATGGTGACATACTGATACCTATTAGAAAGGTAGGATTTGAAATATGCAAATGCATGGCCTCTTATACCATCGTGGTCAAGTTTGTGGAAAGGATGCCGTGGTCAACTGTGTCAAACGCTTTTCTTAGGTAAATAAAAATTCATAGCGGATATTCCTTATTTTCCAATGCTGTGTAAAGCAGGTCTAGCATTTTTATAATTGCATCATTAGTGCTTTTATTTTTCCTGGATCCAAATTGGCAGGGATTGAGTATGTTTTGTGACGTTATAAATGAATATAGTCTCCTGTGCACGAGTTTCTCGAAGATTTTGGATAGCAATGGTAAGTTTGATATTGGCCTATAGTTAATTAGAATCCGGCGCATTAAGAGCCTAAGACTCTTAAAAGAACGATTCTTTTTAGGAAATTTCTGAAACTCTTGTTACTGGGCGAGTGACGACAAAGCTAAAGTTGTCGTCGAGTAATGAAAATCTGTGAACATGTACTGGTTCATTATACTAAGTATGATTCACTCGCTATGAGACAGAAGGGTATCTCCGTATCCCATAATTCTATCCCACTGTACTGTATTTCAGTACACACAGAGGCAATAATACAGAGGATGGTATAAGTTTCTAAAGAAGTTAACCTTGAAGATTTGAAGTCATTTAGAAGTGGCATTTACATGGGAACTAATATCCGAGTTTCTTCAATAAAAATATTAAAAAATTTGCTCCTTCACAGGCCTCACTAATTATCGCATCCCTACGTGCAATTCAGTTTTCTTAATTTCTTAAATAAAATTAACAAATCGGAATCGACAAACCCCAGCCAACTCAAATCTTTCTTTTTTAATTAAAATACACCAACTTTTGAGATTTGAAGTCATAATTGATATGACTTCCCTCTTGGACGACCACCCCATCTCCACACCAATCACTCCTTCGGGAGATGAGTCTGATCATAAAGCAGACAAGCCATAATACTCTGGGCTATTGGGCATAACTGCGAAGCAAGTCAAGTACCTCTCTTTCGCAACTGCCAGGAGTTGTTATTGATTATCTACAACGCTATCCTGGCCAAGGGCTATTTTCTAGAAGCATTGAAGACAGCAACAATGATATTTATAGTCAAGTCTAACAAAGATAAGCTCAAGCCCGAGAACTATACTCTATTGGAGGTCACTGGCAAGATCTTTGAGAAAATAGTCTCGAACAAGCTGAACTACATGGAACACCACCATCTCTTCACCGAGAAGCAGTTTGGTTTCTGAAACCAGAGGAAACAATTCAACATAACATCATTATCTACGACGCTGTCGACATCCCACGCAAGCAAAACAACCGAGCACTTACTATAGCGAGAAACGTAAATACGGCATCAGACAGCCTGTGGCTGTGACCGGTTGTCATGGTACTCTCCTCAGTTCTCTTCCTCATTTTCATTTCTGGCGTAGACAAGGACACAAATCATAGCACTGTGCCATCCTTTTGCAGACGATACTAGAATTTGTATGAAAGTGGGATCCACAGATGTGATACTGAGTGAAGACAAATTTCAGTTTCCACATCACGGAAGACTGGAGGAAATGAAAACAAGATCGGAGTACAAGACGAGCTCAAATCATGCAATAGAACTTAAGTCAAATGTGAGAGACCTGGGAGTTAGTGTCAGAAGCCTTCATGTTCAAGGGGCACAATGTTGTTATCGCAACTGCAAGAAAGATGATAAGTTGGATAACTAGAATAAGAGATGCCAAGCCAATGACATTCTTCAGGTCACTCGTTCTCTCTAGGCTGGAATATTACTGCGAACTAACGGTGTACTTAAGCACCTGAATTACTTGGGTGTGTTTGAAGTCCCTAGAATTGTACTCATTAGAACATAAGCGGTGCTAGTCTAGCTTCATGGTTACCGATTGAGTGTACTCATCAAGTTAGATAGATGTGTGTGGGGGGATGCGGTTGCTCACCTATATGTGGTTGCAAGGGTCGAGTCATAGTTCTTGGTTTCGCCTCTTAACTTGCTTGCTAGATTCACTCCTAGGCTCATGAGCCCAATCGTAACCGCTCTTAGCACTATGTACGGAATCTGTCACCACTACTTCTTAGTCGAGGTCATTCCATTTCCCAGCCACCCTAAGACTGAAGAAATATTTCCTAACATCCCTGCTACTCAACTTTACCTTTAACTCAAAGGTGTGACCCCGAGTACCTGCTTCCCGCCTCACAAACACCCTGCGTCATTTTATTTGTCTTGTGCCAAATACAAACTTAATTAAAGAGTTCCATGTAAACTTTCAAGGATCAAATACACTAGAGAGAGGAAGGAATGTTAGTTCATTCATACTTGCAAAAAAAGAAAAAAAACTAACATTACCCGCAGGTTTCAGGAATTTGCAAAACATATTAAACCTCTACACGTAAACATGTCATACGATCTCCCTGTATTTGTATAATTTAGTACACCTGCTTATTTTCCAGCTACTATCGCGAGACTTAATAACGTTCGTTTGAGACCTAAATTTTATTTCCAAGTTTTCTGTAAAAAAATAGTTATATCAAAGCGACATGTTGGACTGTAACTATTTAAAACGATTAAGTGAGGTCGAGGTTGTGAGTGAAGCAGCAGCAGCAGCAGCAGCAGCAGCAGCAGCAGCAGCAGCAGCTGGATCTACAGGACGTGGGCAACAGAGACCTGCTCAGTCATTCCCTTGCATTGAATTCCTTACTCCAATAACCCGCACATAGGTGTGTTAGTGTGACTTGTAAATGGTCCAAGTCGGACCGAAACGTAGTCATAAGCTTCTCCCTCCTATGTGCAGGTTATGTGTGTATTGTTCCAGTCATGGTACTGTGTCATTTTGTTCTTTCTGAATTTCTTATGGCTTTATCCAGCTCTTTACTCTCCTCCATCCTCTTCCCTTCCCCCAGAGAAAACTGCTATGAGCGTGTGTATCAGAAATGGTCATACTAGTGTCAATCTTCCAGTCCAGGTGTTCGACCCACACCTAATGTTCTAAATAACGTCAAACAGTTTTGGGTTATCCTCTACATATTAATGCACTTTGTAAACAGAACTTGTATAGCCTCAAAATCGTTGTTAAAAATAAGAATTATTTATAAGTTATGTACGCAAATGTAAATAAAATCTTAATGCTTATAGGTATTTAGACAAGGGGCCCAGTATGCGAAAAATAACTCAAATGGAGCAACTTTTCGCTCTCCTTAGCGTGAAACGTTATTCAAATAAAGGATTATTTTGCATATTTATACCTTTATTCACATTTCAGTAGAATCAGCTCAAAAGATTAACTAATATATTTTAAAAATATATTTATATTCGTTTGTAGATGAATGGTTCAGAGAACCGACATATTGATAAATTAGACACATGTGCAACTCTTGGGTATCTTTATTGAGGAAACGTTTCGCCACACAGTGGCTTCATCAGTCCATACGTAGGAGAAACTTGAAGAACAGGAGGATAATGAGGTAATCAGTCCCTCAACCTTGAGTCGATGTGTTCAGTCCATCAATCTTGAATAGAATACAAGATTGATGGACTGAACACATCGACTCAAGGTTGAGGGACTGATTACCTCATTATCCTCCTGTTCTTCAAGTTTCTCCTACGTATGGACTGATGAAGCCACTGTGTGGCGAAACGTTTCCTCAATAAAGATACCCAAGAGTTGCACATGTGTCTAATTTATCAATATTTATATTCACCATAATATCAGAACATCCAGTTCACTACAATAACTTTCCTAAATCTTTTTGCCTTGCTCCTCCTCCTCCTGTCACAGTTGTGAACATCCATCCACCCTTACTTACGGCCCCTTCTCTTCGTCTCTACCTAAATTCCTTCCTTCCAGGATACCACTCTTACCTTAATTTTTAAAGGGATTAACCGGTAAGCCAGCGAAAGGTCTCGGTCAGACGACCAAAAGCTCCAATGGCGAGTCATCCTGTTTCCAATGCTTCTTAGTTCTTTGCTCCATCTGCCTCGTCTGACTCTGTGTTTCATTTCCCGCTACTTCCTTGTCTTCAGAATCTCTTGAAGCCACATCGGCTTTTATTGAGGAGACAAAACTTGTGATGGACACCTACCCACCTCCTTTATCTTTACATTCTCACCCTCCACAACCTCCTACACATGCTGACTAAAGTCTTAGAGGGCTACACACACACCGCTTATTTCTACCTTCCCATTTCCACCACACATTGACTTTATTCACTACCCAAGACAACAGCCGCCCGCCTACTGTCTGTTGCCTTTGTCTTGCTTTTTTTTTATAATGGTTTTATTGTAATGTAATATCAGAGGATACGGGGAAAATCGGGTAGGTGGGAGGGAGAGAAGGAAGAGCTCCAAGTGTTGCTCTCCCGATTTTCCCCCATATGTCTATCTCTACAAGAACCGAAATTACGTTCCACTGTTGCCATGACCTTCCTGAAAGTTCCTCCTTTGACGCAGACTCTCTCTTTGACTTTTTAATAGAAACTAACTTATTGCACCAACTGTGATTTTACTTTCTCTTGCACTCTCCCCTCCCACCCTTAACCCATAACACTCGCACACCCCTGCACTTCACTTTCTCATCCCTTTTACACATTCCCCCTTTCCCAAATACCTCCCTGTAGCAGTGTACATCTCTTGGGTTTAGTCATTATTATTATTAATAGAGTAGATCAAACACTCAAATCCTGAAACTACAATAATGAGAACCTTTTTTTGTTTTTAGGTAACACACGTTAGCGTTGAAGACTTGAAGCCAGTCAGTATAAGCATGTATATATTTTTTTTTTTTTTTTTTATCACACTGGCCGATTCCCACCAAGGCAGGGTGGCCCGAAAAAGAAAAACTTTCACCATCATTCACTCCATCAATGTCTTGCCAGAAGGGTGCTTTACACTACAGTTTTTAAACTGCAACATTAACACCCCTCCTTCAGAGTGCAGGCACTGTACTTCCCATCTCCAGGACTCAAGTCCGGCCTGCCGGTTTCCCTGAACCCCTTCATAAATGTTACTTTGCTCACACTCCAACAGCACGTCAAGTATTAAAAACCATTGTCTCCATTCACTCCTATCAAACACGCTCACGCATGCCTGCTGGGGAAATCCAAGCCCCCGCCCACAAAACCTCCTTTAACCCCTCCCCTCCAACCTTTCCTAGCCGACCCCTACCCCGCCTTCCTTCCACTACAAAACCGATACACCCCCTTGAAGTCATTCTGTTTCGCTCCATTCTCTCTACATGTCCGAACCACCTCAACAACCTTTCCTCAGCCCTCTGGATAACAGTTTTGGTAATCCCGCACCTCCTCCTAACTTCCAAACTACGAATTCTCTGCATTATATTCACACCACACATTGCCCTCAGACATGACATCTCCACTGCCTCCAGCCTTCTCCTCGCTGCAACATTCATCACCCACGCTTCACACCCATATAAGAGCGTTGGTAAAACTATACTCTCATACATTCCCCTCTTTGCCTCCAAGGACAAAGTTCTTTGTCTCCACAGACTCCTAAGTGCACCACTCACTCTTTTTCCCTCATCAATTCTATGATTCACCCATCTTTCATAGACCCATCCGCTGACATGTCCACTCCCAAATATCTGAATACGTTCACCTCCTCCATACTCTCTCCCTCCAATCTGATATTCAATCTTTCATCACCTAATCTTTTTGTTATCCTCATAACCTTACTCTTTCCTGTATTCACCTTTAATTTTCTTCTTTTGCACACCCTACCAAATTCATCCACCAATCTCTGCAACTTCTCTTCAGAATCTCCCAAGAGCACAGTGTCATCAGCAAAGAGCAGCTGTGACAACTCCCACTTTGTGTGTGATTCTTTATCTTTTAACTCCACGCCTCTTGCCAAGACCCTCGCATTTACTTCTCTTACAACCCCATCATAAATATATTAAACAACCACGGTGACATCACACATCCTTGTCTAAGGCCTACTTTTACTGGGAAAAAATTTCCCTCTTCCTACATACTCTAAGTTGAGCCTCACTATCCTCGTAAAAACTCTTCACTGCTTTCAGTAACCTACCTCCTACACCATACACTTGCAACATCTGCCACATTGCCCCCCTATCCACCCTGTCATACGCCTTTTCCAAATCCATAAATGCCACAAAGACCTCTTTAGCCTTATCTAAATACTGTTCACTTATATGTTTCACTGTAAACACCTGGTCCACACACCCCCTACCTTTCCTAAAGCCTCCTTGTTCATCTGCTATCCTATTCTCCGTCTTACTCTTAATTCTTTCAATATAACTCTACCATACACTTTACCAGGTATACTCAACAGACTTATTCCCCTATAATTTTTGCACTCTCTTTTATCCCCTTTGCCTTTATACAAAGGAACTATGCATGCTTCTCTGCCAATCCCTAGGTACCTTACCCTCTTCCATACATTTATTAAATAATTGCACCAACCACTCCAAAACTATATCCCCACCTGCTTTTAACATTTCTATCTTTATCCCATCAATCCCGGCTGCCTTAACCCCCTTTCAATTTACCTACTGCCTCACGAAGTTCCCCCACACTCACAACTGGCTCTTCCTCACTCCTACAAGATGTTATTCCTCCTTGCCCTATACACGAAATCACAGCTTCCCTATCTTCATCAACATTTAACAATTCCTCAAAATATTCCCTCCATCTTCCCAATACCTCTAACTCTCCATTTAATAACTTTCCTCTCCTATTTTTAACTGACAAATCCTTTGTTCTCTGGGCTTTCTTAACTTGTTAATCTCACTCCAAACTTTTTCTTATTTTAAAACAAAATTTGTTGATAACATCTCACCCACCTCCTCATTTGCTCTCTTTTTACACTGCTTCACCACTCTCTTTAACCTCTCTCTTTTTCTCCATAAATCTTCCCTCCTTGCATCACTTCTACTTTGTAAAAACTTCTCATATGCTAACTTTTTCCCCCCTTACTACTCTCTTTACATCATCATTCCACCAATCGCTCCTCTTCCCTCCTGCACCCACTTCCTGTAACCGCAAACCCTTTTGCTGAACACTCTAACACAACATTTTTAAACCTACCCCATACCCTCTTCGACCCCATTGCCTATGCTCTCATTAGCCCATCTATCCTCCAATAGCTGTTTTTTATCTTACCCTAACTGCCTCCTCTTTTAGTTTATAAAAACCTTTACCTCTCTCTTCCCTGATGCTTCTATTCTCCTTGTATCCCATCTACCTTTTACTCTCAGTGTAGCTACAACTAGAAAGTGATCTGATATATCTGTTTGGGCCCCTCTATAAACATGTACATCCTGAAGTCACTCAACAGTCTTTTATCTACCAATACATAATCCAACAAACTACTGTCATTTTCGCCCTACATCATATCTTGTATACTTATTTATCCTCTTTTTCTTTAAAAAATGTATTACCTAAAACTAAACCCCTTTCTATACAAAGTTCAAACAAAGGGCCCCATTATCATTTACACCTGGCACCCCAAACTTACCTACCACACCCTCTCTAAAAGTTTCTCCTACTTTAGCATTCAGGTCCCCTACCACAATTACTCTCTCACTTGGTTCAAAGGCTCCTATACATTCACTTAACATCTCCCAAAATCTCTCTCTTCCTCTGCATTCCTCTCTTCTCCAGGTGCATACACGCTTATTATGACCCACTTTCCGCATCCAACCTTTACTTTAAATCCACATAATTCTTGAATTTACACATTCAATATTCTCTTTCTCCTTCCATAACTGATCATTTAACATTACTGCTACCCCTTCCTTTGCTCTAACTCTCTCAGATACTCCAGATTTAATCCCATTTATTTCCCCCACTGAAACTCTCCTACCCCCTTTCAGCTTTGGTTTCGCTTAGGGCCAGGACATCCAACTTCTTTTCATTCATAACATCAGCAATCATCTGTTTCTTGTCATCCGCACTACATCCACGCACATTTAAGCATCCCAGTTTTTATAAAGTTCTCTCTTCTCTTTTTTAGTAAATGTCTACAGAGAAGGGGTTACTAGCCCATTGCTCCCGCATTTTAGTCGCCTCATACGACACGCCATGGCTTACGAGGAAAGATTCTTTCCACTTCCCCATGGAACAATAGAAGAAAATAAAGAAGAACAAGAGCTATTTAGAAAAAGGAGAAAAACCTAGATTATGATATATATAAAATATGCATGTGCGTGTCTGTGAAGTGTGACCAAAGTGTAAGTATATATTATCACAAGGAAACCATGGTCATACTTTCTCAACCCGTTCTTCTAAAATATGAGTAGATCTCTCTCTCTCTCTCTCTCTCTCTCTCTCCTCTCTCTCTCTCTCTCTCTCTCTCTCACTCTCCTCTTCACTCACTTCTCTCTCCTCTCTCTCTTCTCTCTCTCACTGTTGTAAGCAACATTCTTGATTTACGTTATTTAGGTTGTGTCGTGAGGTTAGACTGTCGTCACTTAACAAACACTAACCAAATCAAACACAGTAGAACATCAAATAAACTAATACATAGTAATCATTTGTTACATTTTATAATAATAATAATAATAATAATAATAATAATAATAATAATAATAATAATAATAAATGTTTATTTCTACAGGTACATGTACAAGGTATACTGGCCTAGCTGACATCAAAGGCATACTATTATTTACAAAGCTCATTGTTATGCAGGGCATTGCGGGCAAATTAGGTAAATTTTGTCTTCAGGATGCGACCCACACCAGTCGACTAACACCCAGGTACCTATTTTACTGATAGGTGAACATGGGCAGCAGGTGTCTAAATGAAACACTTCCTAATGTTTCCAGCCGAACCGGGGGATCGAACCCCGGACCTCAGTGTGTGTGAGCCGAGTGTGCACTAGCAATCGAGTTACGGGACATAATACAGTATGAATAGAGAGAAAGATGGACGGGAGGCTTGAACCGTGGTCCCCAAAATTAGCCGCTCCAACGTTCTACCGTTCATTACGACTTAATCTGAGTTCAGAATTTTTTTATTAACACATCAGCCGTTTCCCACCGAGGCAGAGTGACCCGAGAAAAGAAGAAAAACTTTTATGATAAACTATGCATATATATGTAACGAAGATGGGATGGTAAAAGCAGAATGCTCAAATAGCATCATGAAAAAATCTCAGTATTTATCTCAGCCGAGGCTATGGGTCCCCACACTTGAACTTAAATGCAGCATAATACCTGTGGACAATTTTGATAATTTTCCCTGTAATTTGTGTGTAATAAGTGATGGGGATAATAGCGTTTACAAAAATCACGGGTGGGTATCTTTACTGTGAGTTTTAAAAGGTGCTGTGTTACCTGAGAATCAATATTCTCTATAATCTCCTTATATGTTGTAAGGAGATAATTGGGGAAAAATTGTTGTAATTTAGAGAAAATTAATATCACAATAATGAAAATGTATTACACACCTGTTATTGAATTAACTGAATACATGTATTGGTATATAAAAACGGTTAGTGACAAGTGGCATCGAAAATGGCGGAACGTAAACATTGACTAGTGAGTGTGGCAGAATTACATCGTAGGTCATCGAGGCTGATGAAGGGAGTATCGGCAAAAAGTGGGGACCATGAAATGAGTGAATATAACAAGTATCTGGAATGGTCCAGATACATTGTAAACTGGTCATAATAAGGCTGATAATGAAGATAATACTGGACGTGGTGATGCTGACCACCCCGTGTACTACAAAAATTTTTACTCGCCTCCTGGTGTGAATTTGTCTCGCACAATAGGTAAGGTAACTTGGTACTGGTGAATATTAATTGCCTACCGATAGGGAGGCGTTAGGATATATCACCAAGATCATAATTTGGTAGATATATTCACCATTTATTTGAACCACTCTAATATAATTGTTAGTGCACAAAAAATTACTTGAGTTTAGTCAAAGTTTTACTTAATAAAATAAAATCCACAAATATATTAAATAAACTAGGTTTACTGGTTTAAATTTTTTCTAGTAATTCAGGAACCCTATGTTCACAAAATTTTAAGATCTAGACGTGAGTTGGGGAGTGAGACGGTGGGCACTGAAGGAGGAACAATATCAGCGACCAATTGTTCCTAAGTCCCACATGTCTCCGAGATGCATCAATATCAGTAAATATAATGTATTCTTGATGTTCCAGAGTTCTCCCCAGTTATGTAAGTGAAAGGTTAATTCAAAGGTTAATGCAACCGATTCTCGTAGTCGCAGTGAAATGCTAACTTTGCTCAGGAGGATGGGCAGAATTTCTTAGGTTAAACTGGTAAATTGGCCTTTACACAGCCCAAGACTAATCTGAACATTGGTACTGAGCATTCAACGTTATCTTGGTACCGATTGCACATTGTTACCTTGGCACTAAGCAGTGTTGCCAGTTCCAGTGATAGAGATCTTCCAAGAAGGTCAGCGAATATCAAATTCGGCCTAGAGTTGCTAGGACATTTCTCAGGTCAGTACGGCGGGAAGAGAAAGGGGCGGGGGAGGTTAAGCATAAAAATTGCACGAGGAAAGAGGCAGCGCATCGTTCAGAGGCAAATGCTGCATGACAAAACCTATGTAGTTGTGGAGGCATTGCACTTCATAAGTGATGGTAACGAAGCAGTGCCCGGGAGCTTGAGGTCCATTTCTACAAATACTCTTAGTCGAGGGCACGCGCGCAGGCACACACGGAGGCACGTGAGAACAAAATCACTTGATGCCATTCTCACGCTACACCTTCCTCCTACCACCCACGCCAACCATTTTAGATTCCAAGGTGTTGTATTGAGGTGTGGCCATCAGGCAGAGTAATGGGGGTTGTGACCACATCGTCCCAGCGGCCAGCAGTTTCCAGGGCCACCTTCTAGGCCACCCGAGTCACATTCCAGGCCACAGAAGTGGTCTCTGGCCCACTATATCCGCACCTGTTGCCCCAGTTCAAGTATTGCTCTGGGGGATCCCTGAGGTGGCAACGACGGCAGTGTTCCACCATTTTTGTCTTGCTATTCTGTATAGTTTAATTTTTTTATGAAATGTCCTTTTGATAATGAAGAGTCAGTATGTCATATTTTACGATGGTAATGTTCGTGATGATGATGAAGATAAAGGTAACATCAAAACCATCAAAACAACGGTACGTTCAATGTTGACAGTTTTATGTACCTTTAACGTCTACTTGTTTGCCCATTATCTCTTCTACTAATGCTGATCTCTTAATGGGTGAAAGTGCCCTTGATCAAGGGAATTGCAGTTACGTTCTACTTGGCTCAAACCTGATTTCCTGTCGTTCTCTAGGCTACGTTTGACCCTCATGTGTTTAACGCTTCACTATAAATAACCATATAATCCACCAATGTCGATGTTGTTCTCTCAGAACCATCGTTCTGAGAGTGAAAATTCTACATGATTATTATTTTTATATTCGTCATAAGTGATTGTGTCAACATTAAGACTGTAACAATATTTCTATGAAAAGTTAATTTTTTTCCTTAATATTTAGCAACAAGTAATTAACCACATAACTAAAAAACTTAATTTTTAGCTTTATAACCATTCTCATTAATTTATTTTTCTATTAAAATTAAGATGACAGATTTGCTTTACATATATCTATTAACATGGAGGCCATTGACAATTATTCACTTATCGGTTTTGCATGTCATAATTTCTTTCATATCTTTTTTTTTTTTAAAAATAACATAAGCTGGCAGCGTCAAAGCAACGAAAAAAATACAAATCTAAGCAAGGGAATCCTTGAGATTGGTGATGGTGATACTTGATCTGTCTCACCATTTTCTTTGTACTCAAATGTATGTATGTATATATATATATATATATTATATATATATATATATATATATATATATATATATATATATATATATATATATATATAAACACTGATCTCTGGCTGAAGAGACTCGAACCTACGAACCTTGAAACAAGGTACGCAGTGCTTTACCAATCTACCCACACTGGACCAATACCTTGGAGTCCAGCTTGCGCTCGACTTTGATCCAAGGCAGCCAGCCTTGGATCAAAGCCAGCCTTGCATTGTAAGGTGATGCATGCAGGGGATGAGATGAAAAGCTGTAAGCTTCTCCCTGAAAGCTGGTGCCTTGGATCAAAGTT
>NC_069400.1:23418384-23434015 GCF_026875155.1 Cherax quadricarinatus
CAATAAAGGCTATAAAACGTACACTCTACTAAACCCAAAAGCTCTTCAAGGTTTTACACCTAAAATTTGACCCCATTCACACTTAATACATGAAGAAGGTCATGACGACCCTGACACATAAAAACACGGGAATTTTCTCCATTCGTTACTACGTAATTAATTGATATCACCTTTGCTTTCTGGCCAACTTGCATGTTTACATACACTTATGCCACACATCTACACCTTCTATACCCACAACACCTCACTCTCACCCCCCCCCGGGAGGCGACCCCGCTTTGTCCCCCTGAATTCCATTTCCCATATGTAGTATCCAAACCCCCACCCTTACTCACTCAGCCCAAGTCGTAGATTCATGAGAAACCCATACGTTAACATTCTATAACCTTCCGAAAAATCCTTTTCCCACCCCTCCAACTACTGTTTATTTACGACACATCGTACGATAAACCGTTACCGCTAGTACCGCCTCCGCACCTCCAATCCCCCTCCCCCTCATCACCCACGATATATATATATTATATATATATATTTTATATATTATATATATTATATTATATATATATATATATAAAATCCAATATTATATAATCCAAAGCTCTTGTGACACTCTCATCGAACCCTCCCACATCTAGGCTTAGTGCACGCAGAACCGACACCCCGCGGCCCCCCCCCCCCTGTACAACCCTACTTTATTTATTTATTTATTTATTTATTTATTTATTAACAATTTGAGCATACATACAGAGGTACAAAAAAATACAAATATGAGCAGCATGCCAAAGCCACTTATACTATGCATAGCATTACGGGCTGGCTTAAAATTAACTAAGCAATGATGAAATCAGTGATAATACATTATTGTAAACAGATAACTATAAAGCACAAATGAGTATTACAAAGACAGGTCATATGGTTACTTAACCAATACCTAACACCCTCCAGTCCCTCACAAAAGTATACTGCATGGAACGCCGTCTCATCCTCCCCACAGATTCCACACCTTCCGCCCACAATTACCCCTCTGTTCTTTAGTACCTCCCCAGACGGTAGTATGCCATGCAGAAAACGATACGTTACCTCCCTTACCCTAGGCTTTAACTTCAACTTGCTAAACCTATACCAAATACTCTTCCATGCGTACATGGGGAACAATCCCTCAACTGGTACAACAACCCTTTCTGCAAGCAGCCTACACAAAACCCCTATTCGAATTTTCCTGGGTTCTCTAACCAACATCAAAGCCCTCAAAACAGTTTCACATTCCCTCAACTCCACACCACCATACAACTTACCCAACCTATCATGTACTTTTGCCAGCTGCCCCCCAAACTCCCCCTCGCCCAAAACCCCCCCAAATTTAAAAAAACACACATTTAACCCCCTTCCCTAAGACCTTAAACCCCAACCCCCCCTTGGGCACAGTGACATTACAACCTCTCCCCGCAGCCAATCGCCCCCTAAACCCACAAAAAATTTTAAACATCGTTCAAAAATTTCCCAAAATCGCCGGCCCGTTTGGGGAGCACGGCTGTTTTACGTGCCAACCCTTTACTAAATTTTTAATTTAACAATAAATGTTGACGAGTAAGATGTTTGAGGTTTGCAATAAAACCCGGACGCCCCTGTTCCCTTTTCCTTAAATTCTATTTGGGTTTTTTCCCCGGGGCACATCCGGTCAACCTTATAGGTGTCCACAATTTTTTAGACACCATTTGTTTTTTCACAATGTTAATTTTCCCCCCCCCCCCCCCCAACCCAATAAACCCTCCCCTTTAAATCATTGACTTTTTCGTTTATTTACCGGCTTTCCCTGTTTTTTTTCCCAAAACAGTTGCAAAATCATCCAAAACCCCCCAACGCCTCCCCTTCCAAACCAGGACTTTTGGGATCTTTTAACATATTATTATTCCGGGGCCAACTTTCTCGACCTTCCCCACCCCTCCACTTGTGTCCTTAAAAACCCGTTCAACCTTTCTTTTAAAAGGGGGGCCTGAAATGCATGTAACAACTTTTGTGAAAAGGGGTCCCCTGCCAAGCCCCCTACCCATTACTTCTCCTCCCCCAGCATCCTTTAAATTTCTGTCCCCTCAATTTTGCCCCATTTTTAAAACGGGGTTTTCCCAAATTTTAACTTTTTTCTTACCCATAACCCTGCCTTTTAAGTATGGCTCCCAATGCTCCCTTTTCCCCTTTTCTTGGGGCCCGGGCCCAGTCAAAGGCCCAAACAACGCCACCCCCCTTTCCCCCCCCTTTTGCCCTCCACAAAACTTCCCCGGGTTTTCCCTTTGGGAATTCAATAAATCGCCTTCCAGGCAAACCATACCCCTTTTTTCAAAACCCATTTCCCCCTTTCCCCAAAATTTTTTTAAAAGTTTTACCCGGGACTTTAGCAAAAAAATTTTATAAATCAGCAAACAGAGTTTATGGCACGGAAATTTCCTTGGGGTTGTGCTCCCCCCTTACCCTTTGGACCCCCTTTTAAAATTTTGCTTTTGTTGTTGCCCCCCATCACCCCTTTCCTTCATATGATTAAAAAAACCCTCCCATAAAACCCCTTATCACCCCCCAAAATTTGGAGATAAAATTCGGCTGGGGGGGACCGCTATTCCCGGGGGTTTTTTGGCCCTTCCTCTTTCCCCTTTTTAAACCCCAAACTTATTTAAAATTCCGTTTTTACCCCCCCCAAAAGCTTTTCTATCACTTTTCCCTTTAAAAATTTTACCGTCACATATCACACCCTTTTCTCAAAACCCCACATTCCCCCCCCTTCCCCTTGTCCTTTAAACCCTTCTTACCTTTTTTCCGCAAAAGAAACCCCTTTCCCTTTTGGGTGTTAGATCTCCTGACCATTCTTTTAACCCCCCCCCCATCTATGAAACCTCAAAACCTGGGTTTTTGCTTTAACCTGCTGTCTTTTTTTTGACGTGGCCACACAGGGCCAAAGGGCTTGTTCCCCAAAGCCCCCTTTCTCCCCTCCTGCACCCTTACCATTTGAAACCTCTCTTTTTTGCAACTCCCTCAGTCTCCCTTGACCTCGAAAATTTCATCCATAGGATGCTGCCCCCCCCCCCCCCTTCCCATAAACACCCCCTTAAGCCCTCAAAATACATGGACCCGCTAACGTGGCATCACTAGGATTTTTTCGCATACCGCTTATTTAATCACAAATTTTTGCCGCCATACCGTTTAAAAAAAACCCCGCTCACCGATTTTCGTCGGACCGCCAATGTGCGCCCTCAGCCCCCACATGTGCCCCCCGTGCCATTGTTTCCCAGCCCCTCCGGCTAACACCCAAAGAAACCTCGGAATATTTGTATTATTACGTTTTTGGGTGCTGTTTCTGGAAAATAAATGCCATGGGCCCCGAAGGCTTCTAGTGCCAACCGTACCCCAAAAAGGGTAAGAATCCCCTTAAAATAAAGAAAGGATCATTGAAAGTATGAAAGTGGAGTGGTATCGCCCACCTAGTCAAGTTTACAAGAAACCCCAATCAACCAACGTCTATTGTGGGGACCAAAAACAATCAAGGAAGCTGTTCTTGCCAAAGGTTTAAAGTGTTTTTCGAAACAAAAATCGCAAGTGAGGAAGTGTTGAAGACTTTATTGGGGTGGATAAAATGAAAAACAGCTAAGGGGATAGAGTTTTTTCAAGCGATCTATGTAAAAGGCTAGGAAATTGCTGCGATTTATTAAAAAATGCCTGCAATATGATGATGTAGTGAATTTTGGCCGAAAGGTTGGTTTTTGGGGATTTAAAAAGCGTATGGCATCCATAGTGTGATGGGATGGTGAGGCTGCCAGTTCGGACCCCCAAAAACGGCTGAAAAATATGTGCAGGAATTCAAGGAACATAGAAACGAAGGACTGAAACCTGAAAAAGGTTTTTTAAATTTTGATGAAAAAGGCCGTTTGGAAAAAAATGCCAAGCAGGACCCCATTCTCAGGAGGAAAAGCACTCCCAGGACATAACCTAAAAGACAGGGTTACTCTTCTCATGTGTGCCAATGCTACTGGTGATTGCAAAGTGAAGCCTTTATTAGTGTATCACTTGAAACCCAAGCGTTCAGCAAAGAAGTCCCAAGGATAATTTTGTGTGCTGTGGGGGGGGCAAACAGTAAGGCATGGGTCACGGGGGGGAAATTTTTTCTAAACGGTTAATCATGCATTTGCCCCCAATGGAAAGATTACCTAACTGAAAGAAATTAGAACTTAAGTCCTCCTTGTTAGACAATCCCCCCGGGTCCCCCTACGACGTGGAGAGCGACTTTATGGGGACATGACTTCATTAAGGTAAGTTTTTTGCCTCCTAATACCACCCCTCCCCTGCAGCCTGGCCCACGGGGTTATTTAAACTTAAGAAACTGTACACAAAAGTCTTTTTTAAAAGGTGCTTTTAATGACTCAGAAACTCAACTGATCAAAGGAGTTTTGGAGAGTCACTTTAAACCCTCAATTGTGTAAACCTTTATGGGAAAGGGCTTGGGGGAAGTGCAAAGAGGACCTTGAACTCGTTTGGAAAAAACTGTGGCCGAATGTGTAGACAAAAGGGTTTTTGAAGGGTTTGAGGCAAACCTGAGAATCCTGTGCCGTTGAGGAATCCATTGTGGCTTGGGAAAGCCCTTGGGGTTGGGGGTTTGTGGGGAGGATGTGGAAGAGTTGGGGGAGGGGACAATGAAGAACTAACCTGTGACTGAAGATCAACTTCAAGAGCAAGAGGCCGGGACCTGGGAAACTGGTCAGAGGGGGGAGAGAGAAATTGAAAAAGTTGCCTATAAAAGAAAAAGAAATCTGTGCAAAGTGGCTTGAAGTGCAAACCTTCTGGATGGGAAAAAAACCCCACACTATTGCAAGCCCTGTTGGCAACCGTACACTGACAATGTTGTAAACACTTAGGGAAGTGATAAAGGAACGAAGGGGACAGGCCACTTGGACAGATTTTGTGGAAGAAGTCCCGTGACTCTGAAGCTGGCCCCAGTGGCATTAAAGAAGAAGGGGAAATAAACCCCAAAAAGGACTTACTACCTCAGTCCTAATGGAAGGGGGTTCCCCTTCTAAACACTTAAAACTCTCTTCCCCCCTCCCCCCCCATCAACTCACCCGTCTTCAATAAAAGTAAGTTCATGTAAGTGTGCAGCCTTTTTTTTGTTTGTGTGTATTAAAATTAATATTTTGTGGGAAAAAAAAATTTTTTTTTTTATACTTTTGGGTCTTGCAGGATTAATTTATTTCCATTATTTCTTATGGGGAAAATTCATTCACATAACGATTATTTCGCATAACAATTACCCCTCTTGCACGGATTAAAATCGTTAACCGGGGGTCCACTGTAATTTGAAAGTCCATATTTTAAATCATTTTAACATTTGCCCCCCCACTAATATTTCCCAATCCTTTCTTGGCTACACAATCCCACCATTGTACGGCATCTTCCACTCCCTGCGCCTCCTCGCTAAGCTTCTTCCAAAGGACAGAAAATCCCTCTAACCCCTCCTCATCACTCAATGCACTTATATTTAATTTCCCGTAACTCCTGTATATTTCCCCAAGTGCCCCACCCAACCCCACCAACACTATCTTGACCGACCTGCTATTCAAATTTGAAAGACGCACTACAACCCCGTGAGAAAGATACACTCTATTAACCCCACGCATACCCTCTCCCAACAAATGATGCTCTGCTCCCACCCCCCTCCTCGAAGGTCCCTTAACCTAATATCCCTCAATAAATCTCTTAGGGTCACCGACACATAGCCTGCCCCTTTCGGTTCCACATCAGCCCTCCTAATAACGCAGTTCCAATCACCTCCTACTATTGCCACCTCCGGTAATGCACGGAAAAAAACACAAGGTCCTCACACACAAACTCCTGCTTCACCTGTACGTTATTCTCTGCAGGCGCATATATGCTAATAAAGGCCACACGTTTACCCATCCACCAACCATCTATGCGCAACACCCTTCCCCTCCCCCCTCACTTCTCTGCAAAACAAACAGGCTCACCTCCCTAATTAATATACCCACCCCTCCTTTCAAACGGGCAGATGGCAGGGTTACCACCTGAAACCCCGCCACCTCCAACATCCTACCCTCCTTAAAATTATGCTCCTGAAGGAACACAACATCCACTCTAAATTTATTCAGAAACATTCTAAACCATTCTCTTTTTACACTATTACACAAACCATTAACGTTTACTGTCATACACCGGAGGCCTATTAAAGTTTCCACCCCTGCCTCCTCTCTTCACTCTTCCGATGGGCACCAGAACGTGTTGGTCCACTTGTCACCTGCACACTTCCCTCTCTCCCACCCCCCTTCTTTCGGTGCCTCCTGTCATGGCCACCATTACCTTCACCCTCTGCCCATATTTGCTTCCCAGTCCGCTGCGCTGGCCTATCATCTGAATCCGACGCAGCGGCTCTCTTTCTTGTGACAGGCACATCCTCCATAGCTTGGTCTGGGGATGCCTCACAATGTACCTCAACCTCCACTGTACACAGTTGCAATGATCTCGGTGACACCTCAGTCATGCTGTCACTCCCGTCGTCCGAATAGTTCTGTTGTTGATGCACCACAGCCGTCAACTCGTCTTCTACCACCTTTCCAGGAGCAGCCACCTCCTCAGGCAGTGACAAGGACTTCAGAACCTCGACTAATTCCTCCTCAATTTCCAACACTTCCTCCTGTACTTTTTGCTCATCCCGATCCTCTGGAAGTGTCTCTGGGCCAGGTAACTGGTCAAGGGCCTCACCCTCTCCCCCAGGCTTATGCACCTCATCCACTATATCGCTCCATAGACGACCACACCCTCCTTCACGTCGTTGATCATCACCTGCTTCCCCCGGTGTAGAAGCGGATGTCTCTGCCTCTGGGCCAGGAGCTTGTTGCCGCTTCCCACACTCCGCCGCTATGTGATCATATTCCCCACATAGTCGGCATGTACGCCTTTGCCCGGTGTATGACACCATGACCTGTGTCCTGAATTCCTTTAGGCACACGTAAGACGGTATGGGGTGTTGCAATGTCATTTTTAGGTTAAAAGTGCCCTCTGGCAGACCTATGTAGGCACCCATCACCCACTTACCATGCTGGGCCAAATGAACAGTTCCGTATTCCTCAAAAACTTTTCTGATATCTGTCTCATCAGCCTCAAAGGGGACATTACACAGTTTAATCCATGTATAATGTCTGGATACATCGATCATCCTCACACGAACAGCTGGTGTTGCATCAAGACTTATGTCCTGAAAACGGTTGACCAACGACTCATAAACCGTTGCTGAGAGCAGTTTCACAAAAAATCTACGTGCTCCGTTCAATGCTACTCTGTACAACTCTCCATCCTGAATGCCATACGTGTCTCTGATGATTTTAGGTAGTAATACCTGGGCTGAAGCTGGCGTTATTGCCCCACTGAGAAGTTCAACGCCGACAGTGTTGATCCTGCGTCTATAACTGAACGCCATGTTGACTAATGGTAGTTCTCCTAGGCTGACGGCAGAGGTGCGACAAGCACCACCTCACACTACTGCAGTCAGGGAACTGAAGTGCGTTTGCGCAGGAGGTCCACACGGCCCGAGAGCGATGCGAACAATGTACAACAATTAATAGACCACATCTGGACAAACACCATATCCCCTTTAAAATCAGGCATAATCACAGATAACACTACAGACCACTACCCAACCTTTCTCATAACTAATCTGGGCAAATTGGTCGATGGATCTATAATTTCCTCACTAACAGAACACAGAGAGTAGTAGTCAACAGAGTAAAGTCCGAGGCAGCTACGGTGAAAAGCTTTGTTAGACAAGGCACAGTACTCGCTCCCATCTTGTTCCTCATCCTCATATCTGACATAGACAAGGATGTCAGCCACAGCACCGTGTCTTCCTTTGCAGATGACACCCGAATCTGCATGACAGTGTCTTCCATTGCAGACACTGCAAGACTCCAGGCAGACATCAACCAAATCTTTCAGTGGGCTGCAGAAAACAATATGAAGTTCAACGATGAGAAATTTCAATTACTCAGATATGGTAAACACGAGGAAATTAAATCTTCATCAGAGTACAAAACAAATTCTGGCCACAAAATAGAGCGAAACACCAACGTCAAAGACCTGGGAGTGATCATGTCGGAGGATCTCACCTTCAAGAACCATAACATTGTATCAATCGCATCTGCTAGAAAAATGACAGGATGGATAATGAGAACCTTCAAAACTAGGGATGCCAAGCCCATGATGACACTCTTCAGGTCACTTGTTCTATCTAGGCTGGAATATTGCTGCACACTAACAGCACCTTTCAAGGCAGGTGAAATTGCTGACCTAGAAAATGTACAGAGAACCTTCACGGCGCGCATAACGGAGATAAAACACCTCAATTACTGGGAGCGCTTGAGGTTCCTAAAACTGTATTCCCTGGAATGCAGGCGGGAGAGATACATGATTATATACACCTGGAAAATCCTAGAGGGACTAGTACCGAACTTGCACACGAAAATCACTCACTACGAAAGCAAAAGACTTGGCAGACGATGCAACATCCCCCAATGAAAAGCAGGGGTGTCACTAGCACGTTAAGAGACCATACAATAAGTGTCAGGGGCCCGAGACTGTTCAACTGCCTCCCAGCATACATAAGGGGGATTACCAACATACCCCTGGCAGTCTTCAAGCTGGCACTGGACAAGCACCTAAAGTCGGTTCCTGACCAGCCGGGCTGTGGCTCGTACGTTGGTTTGCGTGCAGCCAGCAGTAACAGCCTGGTTGATCAGGCTCTGATCCACCAGGAGGCCTGGTCACAGACCGGGCCGCGGGGGCGTTGACCTCCGGAACTCTCTCCAGGTAAACTCCAGGTAAAGTAACCTTCAGACTACATAACGAGGCAGCAGTTAACAACTTTATAGCAGCTATGAATAACATCGATTGGCAAAATGAGCTCGAAACATATACAGACATGAATGAATGTGTAAATAATTTTCTAAAAAAAGTCCAATGCCTCTATAACAGACATTGCCCCAGAAAAACTAAACAGATCACAGCAAAGAGACTGAATAATCCCTGGCTAACACCAAGCATCCTCAGATCAATTAACACAAAGCACAAATATGAAAAACAGTATAGATTGGGTCAAATAACTAGAGAACAGTCGAAAAGTTACTCGTCAGCTCTTACCAGCCTGATAAGAAGGTCTAAAAAACTGTACTATGAAAACAGATTACATAACATCAAAGGTGATATTAAAAAAACCTGGAAAATTGTATCTGAAATTCTTGGAACTAAAAAGTTATCCAAAAACAAAACAATCAAACTAACAAAATCAGACGAACCCCAACTCACTCCAACCGAAACAGCAAACAGACTTAATGTTTTCTTCTCCACCAGAGAAAAAATCTAGCGGACAAAATACCAAGCTCAAACACCCGTCCGTCAGACTACCTCATAGGTTCCTACCCAAATACGCTATTCCTAGCTCCAACCAACCCACTAGAAGTCTCGCTCATCATAAACACCCTTTAAAACAAGGCAGGAGACATAAACAACTCGCCTGCTTTTATGTGCAACACTCTTTAACAAATCCATTGAATCATCTACCTTCTCAACAATCCTCAAAATAGCGAGGGTCACTCCGATCCATAAGGAGGTGACCAAGTTGACTTGAATAACTATAGCCAATATCTAACTTACCACTGCTCTCTAAAATCTTCGAAAAATTAATTCATAGACGGATCTATTCCTACCTCGTCTTACACAACATATTAAATCCTTGTCAGTTTGGATTCAGGAATAATAAAAGCACAAATGATGCTATCATACACATGCTAGAACTATTATATACCGCACTCGAAAATAAAGAAGTCCCGCTGGGCATTTTCAATGATTTACGTAAAGCTTTCGATACAGTCGACCATGAACTGCTGTACTCCAAATTAATGCACTATGGTATCAGAGGCCACTCCCTCAACTACCTAAAGTCATACCTTAGTAACAGAACTCAATATGTGTATGCAAATGGTGCAAACTCTTCCACCCAACCAATCACAGTAGGAGTCCCACAAGGAAGCGTCCTTGGACCACTCCTCTTTCTCATCTACATCAATGATCTACCGAATGCATCACAGCTACTCAAACCCATATTATTTGCAGACACAAAATACGTCTTCTCCAACCCAAACCCAGTCATACTACCAAACACTGTCAATGCCAAATTGCAGAAAATATCTGCCTGGATGATGACTAATAAACTTACCCTGAATACTGATAAAACATATTTCATTCAGTTTGGAAACAAAGCTTCAAATCATCCAATTAACATAACTCTAAACGGATCATCAGTCACAAAACTTACAGAGGGAAAATTCCTAGGTATCCTAGGTTTCGGACACAGATACAACAAATCACCAAGAAAATCCAAGACTGTAGGTATATTATCAAAGATAAGGTACTACATTCCACAATCAGCTCTCCTGGCACTGTACCATTCACTCATATACCCTTACCTCACCTATGGAATTTGTGCATGGGGATCAACAACATTCAATCACCTAAAACCCCTAATAACCCAGCAAAAGGCAGCAGTCAGAATGATAACAAATTCCCACTCCCGCCAGCATACTCCACCAATTTTCAAAAGTCTGAATCTGCTCATCATTAATTAAGAACATCCATACTTATTCATGTGCCTACTAAATACACAGAACAATACACGCAAATATAAAACCTCCACTCAAACTTCTCCTCACCAACCTTAGCAGGACACATGACCATAACACAAGACACAGAACTCGTTTTGATATACCTCGTGTCCATATCACACTGTGTAAAAACTCTATGCACATAAAGGGCCACAAAAAATGGAATTCATTACCAGAAGATACTGAAGTAACCCGGTATGAAAATCAATTTAAGACTCTTCTCAACAGCCACTTAATCACCCTAGACTAAATGCTAAATACTCAGTACACACATACTCACTTATGTATTCAGACATCATAATTTCAACAATTACTTTGAACCTTTTATCCACTGTTGACAGGAATATAATTGAATCATTGTTTTCACAAAAAAAAAGTATTTTTGAATCATTGTTTTTACAAAAAAGTATTTTTGAATCACTGTTTTCACAAAAAGCATTTTTTGAATATATGAATATATCTTTTGTCTTATATAAATTAGATTCACTTATAATTTATAATCTACTGTACAACTATGATATAATTAATATTCTACTGTACAACTATGACATAATTTTAATGCTAAACTGGGTAAAAATGTGGAGGAAGTAGTAGGTAAATTTGGGGTGCCAGGGGTAAATGTAAATGGGGAGCCTTTAATTGAGCTATGTGTAGAAAGAGATTTGGTAATAAGTAATACATATTTTATGAAAAAGAGGATAAATAAATATACAAGGTATGATATAGAACGTAATGAAAGTAGTTTGTTAGATTATGTATTGGTGGATAAAAGGTTGATGGGTAGGCTCCAGGATGTACACGTTTATGGAGGGGCAACTGATATATCGGATCATTATCTAGTTGTAGCTACAGTTAGAGTAAGAGGTAGATGGGACAAGAGGAAAATGGCAACAACAAGTAAGAGGGAGGTGAAAGTGTATAAACTAAGGGAGGAGGAAGTTCGGGTGAAATATAAGCAACTATTGGCAGAAAGGTGGGTTAGTGCAAGTATGAGTAGTGGGGGGGGGGTTGAAGAAGGTTGGAATTGTTTTAAAAATGCAGTATTAGAATGTGGGACAGAGGTTTGTGGTTATAGGAGGGTGGGTGCAGGAGGAAAGAGGAGTGATTGGTGAAATGATGAAGTAAAGGGTGTGATAAAAGAGAAAAAGTTAGCTTATGAGAGGTTTTTACAAAGCAGAAGTGTAATAAGAAGAGTAGAGTATATGGAGAGTAAAAGAAAGGTAAAGAGAGTGGTGATAGAGTGCAAAAGGAGAGTGGATGATAGAGTGGGAGAAGCACTGTCAAGAAATTTTAATGAAAATAAGAAAAAAGTTTGGAGTGAGTTAAACAAGTTAAAAAAGCCTAGGGAACGAATGGATTTGTCAGTTAAACACAGAGTAGGGGAGTTAGTAGATGGGGAGAGGGAGGTATTGGGTAGATGGCGAGAATATTTTGAGGAACTTTTAAATGCCGATGAAGAAAGGGAGGCGGTAATTTCATGCACTGGCCAGGGAGGTATACCATCTTTTGGGAGTGAAGAAGATCAGGATGTAAGTGTGGGGGAGGTGCGTGATGTATTACGTAGAATGAAAGGGGGTAAAGCAGCTGGAACTGACGGGATCATGACAGAAATGTTAAAAGTAGGGGGGGATATAGTGTTGGAGTGGTTGGTATTTTTGTTTAACAAATGTATGAAAGAGGGGAAGGTGCCTAGGGATTGGCGGAGAGCGTGTATAGTCCCTTTATATAAAGGGAAGGGGGACAAAAGAGATTGTAAAAATTATAAAAGAATAAGTTTACTGAGCATACCAGGAAAAGTATACGGTAGGGTTATTATTGAAAGAATTAGAGGTAAGACAGAATGTAGGACTGCGGATGAGCAAGGAGGCTTCAGAGTGGGTAGGGGATGTGTAGATCAAGTGTTTACATTGAAGCATATGTGTGAACATTATTTAGATAAAGGTAGGGAAGTTTTTATTACATTTATGGATTTAGAAAAGGCATGTGATAGAGTGGATAGAGGAGCAATGTGGCAGATGTTGCAAGTATATATGGAATAGGTGGTAAGTTACTAAATGCTGTAAAGAGTTTTTATGAGGATAGTGAGGCTCAGGTTAGGGTGTGTAGAAGAGAGGGAGACTACTTCCCGGTAAAAGTAGGTCTTAGACAGGGATGTGTAATGTCACCATGGTTGTTTAATATATTTATAGATGGGGTTGTAAAAGAAGTAAATGCTAGGGTGTTCGGGAGAGGGGTGGGATTAAATTATGGGGAATTAAATACAAAATGGGAAGTGGCACACTTTTTGCTGATGATACTGTGCTTATGGGAGATTCTAAAGAAAAATTGCTAAGGTTAGTGGTCGAATTTGGGAGTGTGTGTAAAGGTAGAAAGTTGAAAGTGAACGTAGAAAAGAGTAAGGTGATGAGGGTATCAAATGATTTAGATAAAGAAAAATTGGATATCAAATTGGGGAGGGAGAGTATGGAAGAAGTGAATGTTTTCAGACATTTGAAAGTTGACGTGTCAGCGGATGGATTTATGAAGGATGAGGTTAATCACAGAATTGATGAAGGAAAAAAGGTGAGTGGTGCATTGAGGTATATGTGGAGACAAAAAATGTTATCTATGGAGGCAAAGAAGGGAATGTATTAAGGTACAGTAGTACCAACATTCTTATATGGATGTGAAGCTTGGGTTGTGAATGCAGCAGCGAGGAGACGGTTGGAGGCAGTGGAGATGTCCTGTCTAAGGTCAATGTGTGGTGTAAATATTATGCAGAAAATTCGGAGTGTGGAAATTAGGAGAAGGTGTGGAGTTAAAAAAAATATTAGTCAGAGGGCTGAGGAGGGTTTGTTGAGGTGTTTTGGTCATTTAGAGAGAATGGATCAAAGTAGAATGACATGGAGAGCGTATAAATCTGTAGGGGAAGGAAGGCGGGGTAGGGGTCGTCCTCGAAAAGGTTGGAGGGAGGGGGTAAAGGAGGTTTTGTGGGCGAGGGGCTTGGACATCCAGCAAGCGTGCGTTTGCGTGTTAGAAAGGAGTGAATGGAGACGAAATGGTATTTGGGCTGACGAGCTTTTGGGAGTGTGAGCAGGTAATATTTATTGAAGGGATTCAGGGAAATCGGATATTTTATTAGTCGGACTGAGCCTGGAAATGGGAGTACAAGCCTGCACTCTAAAGAGGGTTGGGATATTGACAGTTGGGGATTGTGTGTATCTTTAATTTTACACATATTTTTAAATGTTGTTTTCTGGCACCTCCTGGCCAAAACGTGTTATGTGTAAGTTGAATGAAATTTGTGATTATGATAAAGTATTTGGGAATTTTCTTTCTTTATGATTTTTCCCCGCCTGGCATGGGAAGGGCCAATTGTTATATTATATATTTACTATCATATAATTCTGTAATATTTATAATTTTTACTACTTATAATTTCTTAAAATATAATTTACATATTTATAAATTATTATATTATAATATTTAATATTTATTAAATTCTTAAGTACTTATAAATTTATATATTTATATTTTTATATTTTATAAATTTTATATCTTTAATTTGGGCCCCCTTTTATAAAATTTGGTGCATTTCTTTTTAAATTTTGAGCCTGTCTTATTTCTTCCCCCCCTTGAAGTTTTCCCATTTTATAAGGGTTCCCCAGCCTAGGCCTTATGGGAAGGTGTCTGGTCCCAGCCTAGGTCTTATGGGAAGGTGTCTGGTCCCAGCCTAGGCCTTATGGGAAGGTGTCTGGTCCCAGCCTAGGCCTTATGGGAAGGTGTCTGGTCCCAGCCTAGGTCTTATGGGAAGGTGTCTGGTCCCAGCCTAGGTCTTATGGGAAGGTGTCTGGTCCCAGCCTAGGTCTTATGGGAAGGTGTCTGGTCCCAGCCTAGGTCTTATGGGAAGGTGTCTGGTCCCAGCCTAGGTCTTATGGGAAGGTGTCCTGGTCCCAGCCTAGGTCTTATGGGAAGGTGTCTGGTCCCAGCTAGGTCTTAGGGAAGGTGTCTGGTCCAGCCTAGGTCTTATGGGAAGGTGTCTGGTCCCAGCCTAGGCCTTATGGGAAGGTGTCTGGTCCCAGCCTAGGTCTTATGGGAAGGTGTCTGGTCCCAGCCAAGGTCTTATGGGAAGGTGTCTGGTCCCAGCCTAGGTCTTATGGGAAGGTGTCTGGTCCCAGCCTAGGTCTTATGGGAAGGTGTCTGGTCCCAGCCTAGGTCTTATGGGAAGGTGTCTGGTCCCAGCCTAGGTCTTATGGGAGGTGTTGGTCCCAGCCTAGGTCTTATGGGAAGGTGTCTGGTCCACCCTAGGTCTTATGGGAAGGTGTTGGTCCCAGCCTAGGTCCTTATGGGAAGGTGTCTGGTCCCAGCCTAGGTCTTATGGGAAGGTGTCTGGTCCCAGCCTAGGTCTTATGGGAAGGTGTCTGGTCCCAGCCTAGGTCTTATGGGAAGGTGTCTGGTCCCAGCCTAGGTCTTATGGGAAGGTGTCTGGTCCAGCCTAGGTCTTATGGGAAGGGTGTCTGGTCCCGCCTAGGTTTCTTATGGGAAGGTGTCTGGTCCCAGCCTAGGTCTTATGGGAAGGTGTCTGGTCCCAGCCTAGGTCTTATGGGAAGGTGTCTGGTCCCAGCCTAGGTCTTATGGGAAGGTGTCTGGTCCCGCCAAAGGTCTTATGGAAGGTTTCGGGTTTCCCAGCCTAGGTCTTATGGGAAGGTGTCTGGTCCCAGCTAGGTCTTTGGGAAGGTGTCTGGTCCAGCCTAGGTCTTATGGGAAGGTGTCTGGTCCCAGCCTAGGTTTAATGGGAAGGTGTCTGGTCCAGCCTAGGTCTTATGGGAAGGTGTCTGGTCCCAGAAAAAGTCTTATGGGAAGGTGTCTGGTCCAAGCCTAGGTTTATGGGAAGTGTCTGGTTCCCAGCCTAGGTCTTATGGGAAGGTGTCTGGTCCCAGCCTAGGTCT
>NC_069400.1:23434515-23594515 GCF_026875155.1 Cherax quadricarinatus
CCCCAAGTCAGGAAACCACTACTGACAATGATTCTTTATAAGAATTAAAAAACAACTTTATAGTTTCTACGGGAGCAGCAGCTGGTCAAAAGAACGCAAAAAAGGAGCCCTTTCATTAGGGGCTTCTCTTCCCTGACAAACCCCCAAAAAAAAACAGCAAAACAGGAACCTTATTGGGGAGCTCCTTTTCCCGAAAAACCCCAAAAGAACACAAGAATGGAGCCCTTCTTGAGGAGCTTCTCTTCCCTGACAAACCCCAAATCCGTAGAAGAAACAATCCCCCCTGTCAACTTGAAAAAAGCCAAATTGTACAGGAACCCAAGATTTATTTCGACCTGATGCTCTCTTTCCTGAATCAATTTTTCTGGGCTCTATCACTTGTAGTAACCAAGAAAGAACTACATCCAAATGAAAAGACCACAAAAAATATATGGGGAATTTTTCAAAAAAATTTTTTTTTAAAATTTTTAAAAAATTTTTTTTTTAAATAAAAGGTTTGTTTTTAGTTGAGGTGTAGTAAATAATTATATAATGGAGCTGTCTGTGTGAATAGTCCAGGTTAAGTACAGTAATATACTGACTTAAGACCTTGAAAATATAATATATTTTAAAAAAGCCATACTAAAATAATTTAAAAAACTTAATACTGTAATATAGTTAAGGGAAGAAGGAGTGAAATTTTGAGTGTGTCAACTGTAACTGTTAAGTTTTTAAAGTGTAGTACCTCAGAGACACTATAAAGTAAATAAATATCTTCAGTCTTAAAAGGGGAAGAAATACTGAAGGAGTGAACTACTTCATGTGACTTTTATTATATGTATATCTGAGGGTTAAATACCTCGAGACTTATATAACAGTACTAAAAACCGCCTTTTAGGGAAAAAAAACACTCCTTCATGTGACTATTTATAAAAGTATAGTCTAAGGGGAATACCCCAGGCTTACTATAACAATTACCCCCTGAAACACTCTTCAGGTGATATATTAAAGTGTATAGTTTAAAAGGGGAAATACCCCAGAGACTTTCTATAAAAGTACTAAAAATTTTCTCCTTCAGGAAGAAACACTCCTTCATGGACTATTTTATAAGTTATAGTCTAATGAAATACCTCAGAGATTTTCAAAAAACTTTCTAAATATCTTTGCTCTTCAAAGGGTAAGAAATCACTCCTTCAGGTGATAATTAAAGTGTATAGTCTAATTTAAGTCTCGGACTTACTAAAATACAAATTCTTCTGCTCTTCGAGGGTAAGAAATACAAAAAAACCCCTTTTTTGGAAAATAAAAATTAAGTCTAAGTGAATTCCTTGAGATTTCTCCTTTAAAATCTTTTGCCTTGGGGAAAAAAAACTCCACCAAAAAATGCTTTAGTTTTGAAGAAAATGAAAATTTAAAAAAACTTAAACCAAGAGTCCCCGTGGAACCTCAATATGGAAATACGAGGAGCATCTGGTTTCCCCATTGAAAAAACTACAGGCAAGTAGGGGGGCTTTGAAAGCTTCTGAAGGGAAAATATTCTTTTTTCCCAAAATCCCGAGATTTTTTTTTTAGAGGGAAAAAACTCAATGAAAAAATCCGGAAAACAAAACTAAAAAGCAAAAAAGGGGGCGGAAAAAAATTTTAAACCGGAAGGACAAAGGGAAAGGAGTGCCAGGGTTAACTTTTAGATGCCTTCCAAAATGAAGGATTAATACTTCTGGGAAAATTTTAAGTTTATTAGACATCATCGTACGATAAACGTTACCGCTCGCTACCCGCCTCGCACCTCCCAATCCCCCCCTCCCCTCACCTCACCCACAGAATATTACTATATATTATATATTTATATATTAAATATATATATATGTACTATATTTAATATATAGATATCATAATATTATATATATAAAATCCAAAATTATATACATCCAAAGCTCTTGCTGACACTCTCATCGAACCCTCCCACATCTAGCGCACCTATAGTGCCACGCAGAAGAACTTGCACACCCGCTGGCCCCCACCCCTGTTACAACCCTCACTTTTATTTATTTATTTATTTATTTATTTATTTATTAACACATTTGAGCATACTTACAGCAGATTGTACAAAAAATAGCAAATATGAACGCAGCATGTTTACCAAGACACTTATATTATGATCAGCCATTACAGGAGCTGGCCTAAAATAACTAAGCCAATGATGAAATCAGTGTTGATAATACATTATTGTAAACAAGATAACTATAAACACAAATGAAGTATTACTACAAAAGACTGCGATCATTTGCCGTTACTTAACCATACTCAACACCTCCAGTCCCTCAATCAAAAGCTATACTGCCATGCAGCAACGTCCGTCTCATCCTCCCCAGGGATTCCACCTTCGAACCACATAATTACCCCTTCTGCCTCTCTTTAGTACCTCCCCAGACGGTAGTATCAGCCATGCCCATGAAAACGACATACGTTTAACCTCCATTCACCCTAGGCTTTAACTTCAACTGCTAAACCTATACCAATATACTCTTCCAATGCGTACATGCGTGGCAACAATCCCCTCAACTCGTACAACAACCCTTGTCTGTACCAAGCAGCCTACACCAAATACCCTATTCGATTTTCCCTTGCCGCGCTTTAGCCCCGTTCTTATAACAACATCAAGCCTCAAAAGTTTCACATTCCCTCAACTCCACACCACCATTCACACTTACCCAACTATCATTGTACTTTTGCAGCTGCCCCCTCTCCACTCACACCTTCGCCCCAAAACCTCCCATTTAAGAAACACACATTTAATCTCTCCCTTCTCAGATCCAATCATCCCCAACCCACCCACTGCGCGCAAGCGTGACATTACAACCTCTCTCCGCAGACCAATCGCCACCCTGAACCCACAAAAAGTTAAACACTCGCTCTCAGATTCCCACAAATCGCCCGGCCCTGTTAATGGAAGCACGGGCTGCTACCCGCTGCAAACCAGTTACTAGACACATATTACATTCTATACAATCACTGTTGCTACGAGTCAGATGATCGAATCGGTCGCAATGCTACCCAGACCGCCCCGGGGCCATCCTTTCATTATCTATTCAGAGTTATCTCTCGAGCAGCCTTGCCAGGTCAACCTTTATAGGATGTTACCACAATTCTTCAGAACACCATTTGTTTCCGCACAATGCTTACATCTCCCCCCCCCCCTCACCAATCACCCATCCCCATGCATCATTGACTTCTCGCCTATTTACTGCCATCCCTGTTGCATTTCCAAACAGTGTGCCACAACATCATCCAAAACCCCCAACGCCATCCCCCTCTCGAACAGCGAGGTTAGTATCTCGATCTACATATCCTATTATTCCAGGCCACACTTCTCGACCTTCCCACACCTCGACTTGTGTCACATACACAACGTTTCAACCATTTCTATAGACGGGCCCGGTCCTGAATGCCCATGCTAGCAATCATTTGTGACATGGGCACCACTGCCCCTAAGTCCACTACCCATTTACAATCTCCTCCCCAAGCATCCATAAATCTGACTACCCTCAACTTAGGCTCATTCGCTACAAGTCGCGTTACCCCAATTACTATTTCTTTCCCCATAACCCTAGCCTCTTAGTATGCTCCCAATGCCTCCCCTTTCCAACCCTTCGTCATAAGAGCCCAATGCCAGTCTAGGCCAACAACGCCACCCTCCTTCCCCACCTTTTTGACTCCATCAAAACTTCTCAGTATTCCATGACCTTCAATCATCGACCTTTCCAGGCCAACCATACTCCATTTTCGAAACCACTCTCCACTACACAATTTTAAACTCTGATTATCCAAGACTTTAGCAAACACTTATAAATCAGCACAAAGAGATAGCCCCCAGGCAACCTCCCTTGAGGGTGTGCTGCCCCCGTACCCTTCTGCGACCAACACTACATTGCCTGCTTGCCTTTGCCTATGCTCCCACTCACACCCTTCTCCTTCATACTGATTAAATAAACCATAACCCATGAAAACCCCTTAATCACCTCCCAATGTTGGAGATAAATTCAACAGCTGCGGAAGACCGTCTATTCCCTGGTGCTACTTTAGCCCTTCCTATCCCTTAAAGCCAACTCGTATTTCCAATTTCCGTATAGTTACCCCCCCCTAAAGCCCACACACCGGCTCTTCTATCATTCATTCCTACATTCACACGTGAGTCACATACTCACACACCCTTTCTAAAGCACATACCCACCCTTCCCACTTGCTCCCAATACCCATTACATACCATTCTATCCGCATACGCACACCATTCCTTTCGCTATGTTCAGTAATTCCTGACCAATTCTATAACCCCCGCCCATCTCATTTGTACTCTCTACCTCGCGAATAGCCCTGTAACCTGCTGTCTTTGTTTGTTCGACGTCCGCAACACACACGCGATGCGCTTGTCTCCCAAAGCACTCTCTCTACCCTGCCTGCACCCTTAACTGAAACCTCTCATTCTTGCAACTCCCTCAGTCTTCCCTTGACTGACAATTTCATCCATAGGATAGCTTGCCCCCAAACATGCCCCTCTTACAATAAAAAAGCCCTTGACTGCTCACTACGAAATACAGTGCGACCCGAGATACGATGCGCATCACCATAGCGATTATTTCCGCATACCGCCATACTTTAATCACAACAATATTTGCCACGCAGCATACCGTGATTAAAACCCGCTCACGAATTTTCGTTACCGGAGACGCGTCCCAATGTGCGCCCTCAGCCAGCCTACACATGTGCCGCCCGCGGCCATTGTTTACCAGCCAGCTCCCGCACGCTAACATCAAGCATACACTCGCAGAAACTATTTCTCTATTATTACAGCTGTTTTCCGGTGCATGTTTCTGAAAATAAGTGACCATGGAGGCCCAAGCACTGCTTCTGTGCCAACATGTCATCCAATAAGGGTAAGAATACCCATTGAAATGAAGAAAGAACGAGATCATTGATAAGTATGAAAGTGACGCATGCAATGCGGCTATCGCCCGACTAGGCTAGTTTGTACAAGAAACCATCAACCTATCGCTCATATTTGTAGGGCCCCACCAAAAAATTGACAATCAGGCAAGCTGTTCTTGCAAAGTTTTAACTTTTGTGTTTCTCTGAACAAAGATCAGCTTAGTGATGGAAGCTGTTGCAGCGACTCTTCATGGCCGTATGTGGATAAATGAAAAACACTGATAGCACGGAGATAGAGTCTCTCAAGCGATCATATGTGAAAGGTAGGAAGTTGCCATGACGACTTTAATTAAAAAAATGCCCTGCAACTAGCTGATGATGTGAGTGAATTAAGGCCAGCAAAAGGTTGTTGTGAAGATTTAAGAACGCGTTAGTGCATCCATAGTGTGTCTGATAAGGCATGCGTGAGGGCTAGCCACCCAGTATCGGACACAAAAGCGGAACACACTGAAAAATATGCTGTCAGGAATTAAGCCGCAGCAATAGTACATTAGAAACATGAAGGACTGAAACTATGACAAGTGTTTAAATGTGATGAAACAGGCCTGTTCTGCCCCCCGCAATGAAAATGCCAATGCAGGACCTAACATAACTCAGTGAGGAAAATAAGGCAACTCCGCAGGAATAAGCCTATGAATGACAGGCTTTTATCTTACTCATGTGTGCCAATGCTATACTGTGATGATTGCAAAGTGAAGCCTTATATTAGGTATCACTCTGAAACTCCAGAGGTTCAGGCAAAGGAATGTCCTCAAGGATAATTTGTCGTGCTGCTGCTGGAGGGCAAACAGTAAGGCATGGGATCACTAGGGAATTTTTCATATAACTGGTTACCTACAAGCCATTTGCCCCCAATCGTGAAAGAATTACCTAACTGAAAGAAATTAGAACTTAAGTGCCTCTGGTTTAAGACAATGCCCCTTCTGGGTCATCTTACAGACGTGGCAGAGCGACTTTATGCTGGACATGCGCCTTGCATTAAGGTGAAGTGTTTTTGCCACTCCTAATACACTACCTCACTCCTTGACCAGCCATGGACAGCAGCGTTATTTCCAACGTCAAGGAAAACTTATCGTTTTGTACCAAAAGACTCTGTTATTTGAAAGGTGCTTCCCCCCCCCCCTGGTAATGACCTCTTCAGAAACTCAACTGACTTCTGAGAGTTTTGGAGAGATCATCTTTTAATATCCTCAAATTGCTTGTAACCTTAATAGTTAAGGCTTGGGGATAGCGAATCGTGACTAGAGCAGGACCTTGAACTCTGCTATGCGAATGAAACTGTGGCCAGAATGTGACTAGGAAAAGGGGATTTGACAGGGTTTGTAGGTCTAACCCCGTCAGAATCCTGTTGCCAGATTCGAGGAATTCCCGATTGTGGCCATGCGGAACAAGTCCTTGGGTTTGCGATGCCGCTTACAGTAATGGGGAGGAGACGAGGATGTGGAGGTGGGGGATGAGAGCCGGACAATGACGAAAACCACTGATGAGCTGATCACGATCAACTTCAAGAGCAAGAGGCCAGACATGGGAGAAACTGGTTCAGAGGAGGGTTGAGATGAGAAATTGAAGAGTTGCCCCTACATACAAAGATCAAGGAAATCTGCCCCCCCCCCCCCCATATCCCCCCCCCCCCCCACCCTATTCACTGCCCAAAGTGCGCTTGGAGTGCCAAACCTTCATGGGATGAAAATCCACCTCACATCAGCTCATGCCAAAAGCCGTTTGCAACCTGCTACACTGCACAATGTTATCTCGAAACACTTTAGGGAAGGATAAAGCAACGACGAAGGTACAGGCCACTATGGAACAGAAGATCCTTATGTGCGATAAGAAGGTCCAGTGACTCTTGAAGCTGCGCCCTTAGTGCGCCATTAAAGAAGAAGGGAGTAACCCCAGAAACGGACTTGTCTCAACCTCAAGTCCTAATGGAAGGGATTCCCCTTCTAAAACACTAACACTCTCTCTCCCTCATCCCAATCCCACAATCATCACCAGATCTTCATAAAGTAGTGTCATGTAGTGTGCATGCCTTTTTCAGTTGTGTGTATTAAATTAAAATTATGTGGTAAAAAAAATTTTTTTTCATACTTTTGGGTGTCTTGCCACGGATTAATTTATTTCCATTATTTCTTATGGGGGAAAATTCTTTCAATAACGGAAGATTTCGCTAACAATTACCCTCTTGATTTTTTTTACACGGAATTAAATTCGTTAACCGGGGGTCCACTGTAATTTGAAACGGTCCATATTTTAAATCATTGATACATTTTGCCTACCCCACATAATGTATCCTAATCTTTTCCTTGGCTACACAATCCCCCCATTTGTACGGCATCTTCCACTCCCTGCGCCTCCTCGCTAAGCTTATTCCAAAGGACAGAAAATCCTCTAAACCCTCCTCATCACTCAATGCACTTATATTTAATTTCCAGTTAATCCTGTTATTTCCGCAAGGCTCCCACCCAACTCCCACCACACTACTTCTATGATTCCGACATGCTACTTCAACAGTTTTGAAAGATCGCACTACAACCCAGTAGAAGATACACTCTATCTAACCTCACTGCATACCCTATCCTAACAATGTATGCTCTGTCTCCACGACCACCTCCTCGAACGCGTCCTTAACTAATATCCCTCAATAAATCTCTTAGGGTCACCGGACGACACATAGCCTGGCCCCTTTCGGTTCCACATCAGCCCTCCTAATACGCAGTTCCAATCACCTCCTACTATTGCCCCTCCGGTATTGCACGACAAAAAAACAGGTCCTCTCACACAAACTCCTTGCTTCACCTGTAGTTATTCTCTGGCAGGGCCAATATATGCTAATAAGGCACAGTTTAACCCATCCACCAACCATCTATAGCGCAACAACCTTCCCCTTCCCCCCTCACTTCTCTGCAACAACAGGCTCACCTCCCTAATTAGATACCCACCCCTCCTTTTCAAACGGGCAGATGGCAGGGTTACACCTGAACCCCGCACCTCCAACATCCTACCCTCTTAAAAATTATGCTCTGAAGGAACACAAATCCACTCTAAATTTATCAGAACATTCTAAACATTCTCTTTTTACACTATTCACAAACCATTAACGTTTACTGTCATACACCGAGAGGCCTATTAAAGTTTCCCACCCTGCCTCTCTCTTCACTCTTCCGATGGGCACCAGAACGTGTTGTCCACTTGTCACCTGCACACTTCCTCTCTCCACCACCCCTGTCCTTTCGGTGCCTCCTGTCATGGCCACATTACTCAACCTCTGCCCAGATTTGCTTCCCAGTCGCTGGCTGGCCCTATCATTCTGAATCGACGCTAGCGGCTCTCTTTCTTGTGACAGGCACATCCTCCTTGCTGGGTCTGGGGATGCCTCACAATGCTACCTCAACTCCCACTGTTACACAGTTGCAATGATTCGGTGACACCTCAGTCATGCTGTCACTCCCGTCGTCGAATAGTTCTGTGTTGATGACTCACAGCCTCAACTCGTCTTCTACCACCTTTCCAGGAGCAGCCACCTCCTCAGGGCAGTGACAAGGATTCAGAACCTCGGCTAATTCCTCCTCAATTTCCAACATTCCTCTGTACTTTTTGCTCATCCCGTCCTCTGGAAGTGTCTCTGGGACAGGTAACTGGTCAAGGCCTCACCCTCTCCCCAGGCTTATGCACCTCATCCACTATATCGCTCATAGACGACCAACACCCTCCTTCACGTCGTTTGATCATACCTGCTTTCCCCCGGTGTAGAAGCGGATTGTCTCTGCCTCTGGCCAGGAGCTTGTTGCGCTACCCACATCCGCGCTATGTGATCATATTCCCCAATAGTCGGCAGTACGCTATGCCGGTGTATGACACCATGACTGTGTCCTGAATTCCTTTAGGCAAAAGTAAGCGGTATGGGGAGTTGCAATGTCATTTTTAGCGTTATAAAAGTGCCTCTGGCAGACCTATGTTGGCAACCCATCTCCAACTGACAGTCTGGGCCAATGAACAGTTCCGTTATTCCTCAAAAACTTTTCTGATATCTGGTCTCATCAGGCCTCAAAGGGGACATTACACAGTTTTATCCATGTATTATGTCTGGATACAATCGATCATCCTCCTCGAAAACAGCGGGGGTTGCTCAAGACTTTGTCTTGAAAACGGTTGACCAACGACTCATTAACGTTGCTGAGAGAGCAGTGCACAAAAAATACGTGCTCGCTTCAATGCTACTCTGTACAAACTCTCCACCTGAATAATGCCTACGTGTCTCTGATGATTTTAGGGTAGTATATATGGGCTGAAGCTGGGCGTTAATTGCCCCATGAGAAGTTCTCAACGCGACAGTTGTTGATCTGCGTCTATTAAACCTGAAAGCCATGTGACTAATGGTAGTTCTCCTAGGCTGACGGCAGAGGTTGCGCACGCACACTCACACTATGCTAGTAGGAACTGAAGTGCGTTTGCGCAGGAGGTCCACACGGCCCGGAGCGATGGAAACAATGTACAACAATTAATAGACAACATCTGGACAAACACCATATCCCTTTAAAATCAGGCATAATCACAGATACACTACAGGGGACCACTACCAACCTTTTATAACTAATCTGGGAAATTGGTCGGTGGATCTATAATTTCCTCTCTAACAGAACACCGAGAGTAGTAGTCAACAGAGTTTAAGTCGAGGCAGCTACGGTGAAAAGCTTTGTTAGACAAGGCAAAGTACTCGCTCCCATCTTGTACCTCATCCTCATATCTGACATAGACAAGGATCGTCAGCCACAGCACCGTGTCTTCCTTTGCAGATGACACCGAATCTGCATGACAGTGGTCTTCCATTGCAGAACACTGCAAGACTCAGGGCCGACATCAACCAAATCTTTCAGTGGTGCCGAAAACATATGAAGTTCAACGATGAGAATTTTCAATTCCTCAGATATGGTACAACTGTCTTAACATTGACACAAAGCCACAATCTGTACAGGAACCAAAGATTATGATTTCGGACGAGATGCTCTCTTTCACTGAAATCAATCCTTCGCCGCCGCCTGCTATCACTCTGCTAGGAACCAAGCAAAGAACTCACACTCCAATGAAGAAGACCACAAAAATATCATGAGCCGATATTTTCACAATGAAAATTTTATTTTTAAAAATTTTTAGCGCAATGATATATTCATTTTAAATGAGCAAGGACTGCATTTTTAGTTGAGGTCTGATAGTCATAATAATTGTGGATTGCAATAAGAGTACTAGCTCAACCTTTATTCGCGCGCTCATGGACACACTCCTTCATTTACAGGCTATCTCCCCCCAACAGACCGAACCGGTCCGTTGCTAAGAGTGATGATAGCGGGCCCCATCGTTGAATGTGAACCACCGGTTCTAGCCTATAGAGGTGGGATTGACATTCCGCAGAGGTTATAGTGGATCTATCCGATCATCTCCTGTTGCCCCTTGTCATTACCCACTCTAGAGCTGGTTGAACCCCTACGCGTCTGCTATCTTGTGAGTTCGTATTCTGCTCTTGTCCTTACGTGGGAAAGTGCCCCACTATATTTACACTGCATCACATCACGAGTGATTTGTACATATTGCTGTTTATAATTGTAGTTGAAGGATAATATAAAGTCTAACTTTTTCTTACTGTGTTTACTTGCCTCCATTACACTGCCCAGGATATCAAAGGCGCATTTTGAAATCCTTAGGTTGCTAATGATGGCGTCAGCCTGCTCCGAGAGCTGGGGACTTAGAGAAACGGCCTTTGTCGAGCTCTATGGGTGACGCTTGATATATATGCAGGAACATTGTGTAGCCTTCGCCTGTTTCGCCTTCGCCCTTTACAACTATTTGCTGTGTCTAGTTCATTGCTTTATGATCAGCCTTGCCTATTGTGTAGATCGTTCAGCCCAGCTTGTACTAGCCCTTGTTTCAGTGGTTCGCTCGCCCCGTCGCCCCACTCCACAGCGTTCAAGTCTTGTGTGGCCAGTCGGCTTTGCTTGTATGCCGTATTCTAGCAATCGTACCTGTGACACTAGCTAGCGTGTTCTTGCAACTTTAACGTTGTCTCTTTACGTCTGTGGGGTATTCGCTACTAGTGCATAGCCGAATAACTTATGCCACCTAGACGAGTCAGACGCCTGGTGTCAGGCATCTACTTTGCTTAACCTACCTAAATTGTCCCCTACAGCGTTACGTTGGCAAATTGCCTCTTTCCATTGGCATTCCCTATATAACGCACTCTCTTACAGCTGTCGCACACTGCACCCCCGTTCACTTATTGCTGACCATACTTATTGCAAGAAGAGATAGGCACATTCAGCACTCCTCCCTCTCAGAGCGAGCTAGGGTCAAAACACTACTATGCTTCTCGCACGGAGGAAGCATGCATACATACGGAGCAAATGCCGTCGCTATAGTGCACATAGGGTTCGTCTCAGGGTGATGAATCAGCGTCGTTGGCCACCTTCAGCTGGCAAAAAATCCAACTTGAGCAAAACTAGGGAACAGAGAGCATTCGCCAATGGCAGTAAGAATCTTGATTAGGGAAGAGAAAAAGGTGGCAGTATTTCGCATATCTGCTAAACGATATTCAGTTTACAAAAGCAGTACTGCTTGCTTCCCGCTTCAATGAGGCCGAACCAGAGCAATTTTTCGAAAGCTTCGAAAATCAGAGCTTTCGAGCCCTTGAGGTGGCCGCGGACCAAAGAACCAGCACTTGGGCCCGCGTTCCTGGTTCAGTACCGCATTTATTGGGATAATGGCACAGGAATTTACTGTCTGGTAATTAACTGACGCTGGAATTCTCTGGATTTATCAAGCTACGGTGAAGACACAGTGTTGGGCAGCCATCATAATGTATCCAGCTAAATATCGTAAGACCTTCAAATGTGACAGGCGGCAGCTTGGTCAATCCTGTACGATAGTGCCCGACTTTGTATAGCAGACAGCAAACCAAAGACTTTTACAGCCTAGGTATAAGCGAGTGGTGCTCTCTAACTTTGAGAGATGCTGCGTGCAGCTTATCACTGATTGCACCAAACTGCAGAGTCCTGTGGCCGACAGAAGGTTCGTTGTCTTTCCGTGAGGATAGTGACTTAACCCATGACATTGGAGCGCTTAAAGAGCCAGGTGGCCTAGATACTTCGAAACGAACACGATCTTGTCCGAAGCGGTTCCCTTCTCTCTTTTCAACAGTCTGGCGTTGAGCAGATGATCGACAGACATTCGGGAATGAAGTGCAGCGGAGGGAGAAGCGTCTACTGACATTCAACCAAGTCACCTGGTGTGAGCAACGATTCTCCAACATATGGTCCCCCTGCCAGGAGAGGCAAAATACTTATGGAGACCATCTCGACAACAATATCAGAGAGTAGGCACCAGCCAGAACGACACCACTTGCCCCCCAACGTATCAGCCAGGAGTAACGGGCAAGCGGGGTGGACAGGTGGCATGTCGTAATGCCCTTCAGGATTGCTAATAAAGTAGGTCATATCAGTTCCAACTGCCCCCAAAAACCTCAACCATCGGGAAAAATCTCTAATTAATCCCTAGTCTAAACATGTCCCCTAGAGGAGAAGTAGAGGAAAAAGTATGGCACCCTCATTATCCTATTGCCGAAAGTCTCTATTTCCTTCAGGAACACTCAGAACCAAACTTAAGTAAATACTTTAGAGATAAATGGAGCATATTGGCCTCACTTGTCAGTAGAAGGATTTTTACCCCTTTCAGAGAATAAATTCCTTGTTAATTCCTCAGTTTTATTGCCAGCTTCACGGCAGGAGCCTATATATTCAGTTTCCTTTTGCATAAAATTTACTGTACAGTGCAAATATACACTGGCCGTACTTGACTGTAGCAGTATCTCAAAAGGATTTTCCCATGAAAAATGCCTGTTATTACCTGGGCTAAGAACATTACTACTGAACCTTCGTGTCCCTGAACTATAATGTTTAATTAATGCCTTATCTCAGTGTTGCGCCATAACCAGGGCCCCCAACATCCCAAGGTTGTCTAGGGAGTGAGATTCTTGCATGCGGCACTATCCTTGGACGACTCCGCATCTCGGGAATAGCCACGTCTGTTATTATGAGACACCACCGGCCGCGAGGCCTCTTGCTAATCAAAGCTGAACAAGACCGATCAAGCCTTCTCTATTCCCAGGTGAGGGCAGGATCTGCAGGATTAGCAGATTCGTCTCTGTTCTCCAATGCGCGCACTCGTGGAGAACTGTCCTTCCGGATCGGGAGCAACAACGTTAACGAGGACCCTTCGTTAAAATTCACTTTTGAGGCAGCCATGGGTAAATCCTCCTCTTCGGGTTCATCCCAGTCAAGTATGAGTTTAAATGATTATTTGGCTAGTGCAACTGAGACTGCGTAAGCGAGACAGTAGGGCCGGCAATTTACGACAGCGTTTAGTGCGTTCCACCAAGTATAGACCTCAGATATTAAATATTAGCTCATTAATACAGTCATCAGGAGGTCACTTAGAATTACAAAAACTTGTATATAGAATCACAAATCAGAATTTTATGGCCTAACATTAAAGAAAGATGTGACAGATCATTATTAGCGTGTATTAGCCCGGCAGCAATGTCCAGCAGTTGGAAAAACTGGACATTCTATTAAAACCTGTTACACCTCTCATACCCCATAATCTGCTGATCGGCGCAACCTCCTTTTGCCCCCCCAGATTTAATTATAGATTGCTGCTAGGTCACATACTAAGTCAACTCCATCTAGGAAATCAGTAGTTAAATTTACAATTATGGCCATAAACGTAACAGATAAATCCATGAAAGCTGATCCCAATGCACGTAAGTATATACTAATTAAGACCACTATTCTCAAAGACTTTAAACAAAATTCATTTCTTTGTTTTGGCAATCTACTAAAACTATACAAAAGTGATCAATAGTACTAACTTCACTGCCAAAGCATTTACGGATAGTATTTAACATAGGTTATGGATAATTCACAACTTATCACTGCCTATCACTCAGTCCAAGGCGCCTTTCGGAAAGCATTCCCACAAACATTATAAACACAATGAATGAGAAGTTTTGTGCATCGACTTTCCGACAGATTGGGATGAATCTACTACCGTGTTGCTTATTACTCAGTACTGAAGCAGACGCGCCTGCAAGAGTCTACTAGGGTATAGCTCCGTTTGAAGACTGATCGTTGCGGCACAATGTACGAGCACGTCCATCTATCGGCTCGTTCTCAAGCATGGATGGATGGGATCTAAGACGTAGCTCCGCATCTCTACAACCACGTCCTTCAAGGTTGCAGGTGGCACGTGAGTTTGCCACGGCATTATCCTAAGATAGTCAAAGTAGAATGAATGAAAACAAGAGGTATGACAATAAAGCTCGACACAGTTCCGCCTCCTTTCATACCAGGAGACAAGGTGTTGGTGCGAGCGAGAACCATATTCCTGGCCACACCTTGAACGCTAGATTTACGGGCCCTTATGCCAGATAGCTAAGCTAGATTATACTGATTTAATTAGGATGCGTAAGCCTCCCATTGATAAGACCTCCAAAAACAAATAACTGTACCACATATAAATCAATCAAAAGGCCTTTCATACCCAGATAAAGTCCCAGTAATGACTCTGTACCTTACCTCCTGAGAGACGACTCCTGACTCTTTGCACTCTATACTTGCCAAATCTAATACTAAGCTTTCAAATTCTGTCCTCCTCAAGGATCCTAAGCCGTTAATGCGATGCGATTATCTGCCCAAATACAAGCAACCAATTAACTGAGCTTTCTACAGTCAGTATCCTATATTTTCGGATCGCTGCCGAAAAAATGTACGTTTAGGCTTACCATGATGTAGATGTTGGGAAAATCTATAAAACCATTAAACTTCTCCCCTTACCGAGCCTAAATCCTGAAAAGCAGTGTTACTCAGCAAGGAAGCTAGATTCTTGTTCAGAACATGTTTAGTGGAGGCAGTCAATCTAAGTCCCATGCGCTTCACCGGCTGCCCATCTAGCTAAGAAGGCTGAGGAGAGGTTTTCGTATAGAAGCACAGACTACCGATAAGTGAACGCAGCGTCACAATTACAGATGGCTTACCTACTTCCTCGTCTGGAACATGACGTATGACTTTCGTGGCGTTAAGGCCTACTTCTTGTGTCCAAATTCAGATCTCCTTAAAGCGTTACTACTCAGGTACCTTTGACAGATAAGGCGAGGAAATCTTCTGACCTTCGTAATTCGGAGGTCATTATTCAGTATACAGTTACCCCCTTCGCGATATGAAAAATTCCCGTCTTCTTCATTCCAGAACTATCATCAGGCATATTAAAGGACTTGAGGCCTCGGCAGTCATACTAGCTGATTTTGCACGCTTGTGGTGTTGATACTTGGGATCCAACAACGCTACTTAGACTTAAAGACCTCTGTGAGACCTTTAAGAATTCCCAATTAACAGATTAATTTATACTATACATCTTCCTTTGGCTCAGGCCACTATCACTTTTCTAGCATGAAGTAGGTAGTAAGATAATGTTGCCACCTAAACTGCTAACGTTCTTTCGATTAAAGATTCTCAGTTCCATGTAGAATCTCTTCAACGTTTTTCCTATGGCCATGATAGGATTTTACAGAAGATTCTGCTAGAAATTTCTCAGATATTGTAGCCTCTTACACTCTCATTAACAGTCATAAAGTTCCTTTAATTGCGAGACGTCAGATCTGTAACACTTGCCCTTTAATAAAGCAAAAGGATTATTGTGCTCTGCCCACCCCATTCTCTAGTCTCCAATGATCTTGTCTCAAACCTTTTTCATTACAGGTTGATGTTTTTTTTTTATTTTTTACCTCGTGAGTCTGGGGTTGCAGCGGCGAAGTACTTATTACAAATCGCGGAAGCAAGACGTTGCCAGCCTGCTAGCATACTTTTCCAAGCTAAGTTCCAGCCCATCATCACCGCTTACTCACTACCATTGAAAAACGAAAGCCTCTGCGACCATGGTAATGGCTTTGGAGCATTTCGATGTTTACGTGGGCCAGACATGCAGTGTAGCCGTCACCAGTTTCCTACACGTGATCACAACCGTCTAGTCTATACTCCAAGCCCATGAAGAATCACAACCAAGGTTATGCGTTGTGGACGCTCAGGCTGCAGCCCATCAGTAACGTCAAAATTCGTCTACATATGCCGGCAAAGAAAATGTGTTGGGCCAGACTCTTGTCAAGATGCTCTAGTTTACTTTAAATATTTTATTTAGGTTAGCGATGTATTTATGGTAACCACCCCTTTTCAAGCCCTCTTTTATTAATTCCCCTGATGTGAGGTCGTTTTTTTTAGAATGAGGCGATACGGGCTACGTGCACCGCTTGTATCCTTGCCCACCTATGCTCGGCTGTATCTGACATGTGTCGTCACTCTGAGTTTAGGGTTTGCGCTTTCACGGCACTAGGAAAGCATGCAGCTCTCATCATAAGAGTTTGGTCGATGGTGGATGCAAGGATAGGGCTCTAATGATTGAGCGGGTCCCATTATTTTGCCTTCCATGGCGGCCGACGGTTCTAACACTGGGAGGCTGGCAGCTAATCCTGAGCCTTCTCTGGAACGGGTGGGGGTATATTGTGGCCATGCATAAAGCGTACGTACCTTATTCGGCGCCCAGGACACACCCCATTTTACAGGCTATCTCCTCAACAGCGCACCAGGTTGCATAGAAGTTGAAGATCGAGACGGCCCATGTTCAACTAGTGTACCAGCGGTTTCTATCAATACTACTTTGCCGGCTGACAATCGCATAGGAATTATTCCTACCAACCCCCCCCCCCCCCCCCCCCCCCCCCCCCCCAAACCCATGGATACCGCCTCTCCTGTTAGCCCCTTGTCATTCCCAACTCTAGAGATGCGTGTTGAAGCACGCGTCTGCCTATCTTGCTGGCCTTCTATTTCACTGCCTTGCCTTACCGTGGAGCTTGCCATATATTATCCACTGTACATAGTGTACATATGTATTTTTTTTTTTTTTACTGTTTTCGTATGTTATTATTGGTGTGAACGGATAATATAAGCTCTAAACTTTTTTCACTACTGTGTTTATTTTGCTCTGCCTCATTACACCTGGGCATAACTGCGGCCATTTGCAAATCCTAGGTCGTAATAATAATTATATAATGGAGTCTGCTGTAGTGAACTAGTCCCAGGACTTAAGTACAGTAAATAATACTGCTACTTACGACCTGAATTAATATAATATATTTAAGACCTTGACGTACTATAATATATAAAAAAAATACATGCCTTGCTTCCAAAATTAACCCCCTATACATAAGAATAATTACCTAACAAACTACATACTTGCCTCACTACCCAACCCCTCTTTAAGCATTGAAAAACAATGAAATCCTAAGCCTCACACTTTATACTTAAATAAATATTATACAGCCTCTTCCATCGGCTGCAGCACATTATATAAGCTAAGAGACTAAAACCATTCTCTCCCATTACAAAATTTTAAGAGCATTACAAATTTATGGAAAGTCATTACCTTCCATCTTCATCAACTGGCATGAGCCACATTATATATGCTAAAATAAAGTTCAGTACACTCGCCAAAACCCCAATCCACTAAACACAAACTCATAACAATTTAAAAAACTCGCATGCCGCCCCCATACGATTATCGCTTTCCACACACTGAAATCTGCCCAAATAAGGCTATAAACGACACTCTACATAAACCCTATAAAGACCTCTTCAAAGGTTTTACACTATACTCTTGACACCATTCACAATTACATACATGAAGCAGGTCATGACTGACCTGACACAATCAAACACAGAATTCTCCATTCGTTACTACGTAATTAATAGATATCACCTTTGCTTCTTGTCCAACTTGCTTTGCTGGGGGGGGGATACATACACTTATGCCCACATTACCCTTCTATACCCACATACACCTCACTCTCACCCTCCCCAGAGGGCGATCCCCGCTTTGCCTCCCCTGAATTCACACTATCCCATATTAGTATCAAACCTCCCACCCCTTACCTATCACTAGCCCAAGTCGTAGATTCTGATGGGAGAAAAAAAAAACCCACTACGTTACACATTCTCAATAACCTTCCTGGAAAAATCCTTTTCCCACTCTCCTCCCATTAAGTTTATTAGACATCATCGTACGATAAACGTTACCGCTCGCTACCCGCCTCGCACCTCCCAATCCCCCCCTCCCCTCACCTCACCCACAGAATATTACTATATATTATATATTTATATATTAAATATATATATATGTACTATATTTAATATATAGATATCATAATATTATATATATAAAATCCAAAATTATATACATCCAAAGCTCTTGCTGACACTCTCATCGAACCCTCCCACATCTAGCGCACCTATAGTGCCACGCAGAAGAACTTGCACACCCGCTGGCCCCCACCCCTGTTACAACCCTCACTTTTATTTATTTATTTATTTATTTATTTATTTATTAACACATTTGAGCATACTTACAGCAGATTGTACAAAAAATAGCAAATATGAACGCAGCATGTTTACCAAGACACTTATATTATGATCAGCCATTACAGGAGCTGGCCTAAAATAACTAAGCCAATGATGAAATCAGTGTTGATAATACATTATTGTAAACAAGATAACTATAAACACAAATGAAGTATTACTACAAAAGACTGCGATCATTTGCCGTTACTTAACCATACTCAACACCTCCAGTCCCTCAATCAAAAGCTATACTGCCATGCAGCAACGTCCGTCTCATCCTCCCCAGGGATTCCACCTTCGAACCACATAATTACCCCTTCTGCCTCTCTTTAGTACCTCCCCAGACGGTAGTATCAGCCATGCCCATGAAAACGACATACGTTTAACCTCCATTCACCCTAGGCTTTAACTTCAACTGCTAAACCTATACCAATATACTCTTCCAATGCGTACATGCGTGGCAACAATCCCCTCAACTCGTACAACAACCCTTGTCTGTACCAAGCAGCCTACACCAAATACCCTATTCGATTTTCCCTTGCCGCGCTTTAGCCCCGTTCTTATAACAACATCAAGCCTCAAAAGTTTCACATTCCCTCAACTCCACACCACCATTCACACTTACCCAACTATCATTGTACTTTTGCAGCTGCCCCCTCTCCACTCACACCTTCGCCCCAAAACCTCCCATTTAAGAAACACACATTTAATCTCTCCCTTCTCAGATCCAATCATCCCCAACCCACCCACTGCGCGCAAGCGTGACATTACAACCTCTCTCCGCAGACCAATCGCCACCCTGAACCCACAAAAAGTTAAACACTCGCTCTCAGATTCCCACAAATCGCCCGGCCCTGTTAATGGAAGCACGGGCTGCTACCCGCTGCAAACCAGTTACTAGACACATATTACATTCTATACAATCACTGTTGCTACGAGTCAGATGATCGAATCGGTCGCAATGCTACCCAGACCGCCCCGGGGCCATCCTTTCATTATCTATTCAGAGTTATCTCTCGAGCAGCCTTGCCAGGTCAACCTTTATAGGATGTTACCACAATTCTTCAGAACACCATTTGTTTCCGCACAATGCTTACATCTCCCCCCCCCCCTCACCAATCACCCATCCCCATGCATCATTGACTTCTCGCCTATTTACTGCCATCCCTGTTGCATTTCCAAACAGTGTGCCACAACATCATCCAAAACCCCCAACGCCATCCCCCTCTCGAACAGCGAGGTTAGTATCTCGATCTACATATCCTATTATTCCAGGCCACACTTCTCGACCTTCCCACACCTCGACTTGTGTCACATACACAACGTTTCAACCATTTCTATAGACGGGCCCGGTCCTGAATGCCCATGCTAGCAATCATTTGTGACATGGGCACCACTGCCCCTAAGTCCACTACCCATTTACAATCTCCTCCCCAAGCATCCATAAATCTGACTACCCTCAACTTAGGCTCATTCGCTACAAGTCGCGTTACCCCAATTACTATTTCTTTCCCCATAACCCTAGCCTCTTAGTATGCTCCCAATGCCTCCCCTTTCCAACCCTTCGTCATAAGAGCCCAATGCCAGTCTAGGCCAACAACGCCACCCTCCTTCCCCACCTTTTTGACTCCATCAAAACTTCTCAGTATTCCATGACCTTCAATCATCGACCTTTCCAGGCCAACCATACTCCATTTTCGAAACCACTCTCCACTACACAATTTTAAACTCTGATTATCCAAGACTTTAGCAAACACTTATAAATCAGCACAAAGAGATAGCCCCCAGGCAACCTCCCTTGAGGGTGTGCTGCCCCCGTACCCTTCTGCGACCAACACTACATTGCCTGCTTGCCTTTGCCTATGCTCCCACTCACACCCTTCTCCTTCATACTGATTAAATAAACCATAACCCATGAAAACCCCTTAATCACCTCCCAATGTTGGAGATAAATTCAACAGCTGCGGAAGACCGTCTATTCCCTGGTGCTACTTTAGCCCTTCCTATCCCTTAAAGCCAACTCGTATTTCCAATTTCCGTATAGTTACCCCCCCCTAAAGCCCACACACCGGCTCTTCTATCATTCATTCCTACATTCACACGTGAGTCACATACTCACACACCCTTTCTAAAGCACATACCCACCCTTCCCACTTGCTCCCAATACCCATTACATACCATTCTATCCGCATACGCACACCATTCCTTTCGCTATGTTCAGTAATTCCTGACCAATTCTATAACCCCCGCCCATCTCATTTGTACTCTCTACCTCGCGAATAGCCCTGTAACCTGCTGTCTTTGTTTGTTCGACGTCCGCAACACACACGCGATGCGCTTGTCTCCCAAAGCACTCTCTCTACCCTGCCTGCACCCTTAACTGAAACCTCTCATTCTTGCAACTCCCTCAGTCTTCCCTTGACTGACAATTTCATCCATAGGATAGCTTGCCCCCAAACATGCCCCTCTTACAATAAAAAAGCCCTTGACTGCTCACTACGAAATACAGTGCGACCCGAGATACGATGCGCATCACCATAGCGATTATTTCCGCATACCGCCATACTTTAATCACAACAATATTTGCCACGCAGCATACCGTGATTAAAACCCGCTCACGAATTTTCGTTACCGGAGACGCGTCCCAATGTGCGCCCTCAGCCAGCCTACACATGTGCCGCCCGCGGCCATTGTTTACCAGCCAGCTCCCGCACGCTAACATCAAGCATACACTCGCAGAAACTATTTCTCTATTATTACAGCTGTTTTCCGGTGCATGTTTCTGAAAATAAGTGACCATGGAGGCCCAAGCACTGCTTCTGTGCCAACATGTCATCCAATAAGGGTAAGAATACCCATTGAAATGAAGAAAGAACGAGATCATTGATAAGTATGAAAGTGACGCATGCAATGCGGCTATCGCCCGACTAGGCTAGTTTGTACAAGAAACCATCAACCTATCGCTCATATTTGTAGGGCCCCACCAAAAAATTGACAATCAGGCAAGCTGTTCTTGCAAAGTTTTAACTTTTGTGTTTCTCTGAACAAAGATCAGCTTAGTGATGGAAGCTGTTGCAGCGACTCTTCATGGCCGTATGTGGATAAATGAAAAACACTGATAGCACGGAGATAGAGTCTCTCAAGCGATCATATGTGAAAGGTAGGAAGTTGCCATGACGACTTTAATTAAAAAAATGCCCTGCAACTAGCTGATGATGTGAGTGAATTAAGGCCAGCAAAAGGTTGTTGTGAAGATTTAAGAACGCGTTAGTGCATCCATAGTGTGTCTGATAAGGCATGCGTGAGGGCTAGCCACCCAGTATCGGACACAAAAGCGGAACACACTGAAAAATATGCTGTCAGGAATTAAGCCGCAGCAATAGTACATTAGAAACATGAAGGACTGAAACTATGACAAGTGTTTAAATGTGATGAAACAGGCCTGTTCTGCCCCCCGCAATGAAAATGCCAATGCAGGACCTAACATAACTCAGTGAGGAAAATAAGGCAACTCCGCAGGAATAAGCCTATGAATGACAGGCTTTTATCTTACTCATGTGTGCCAATGCTATACTGTGATGATTGCAAAGTGAAGCCTTATATTAGGTATCACTCTGAAACTCCAGAGGTTCAGGCAAAGGAATGTCCTCAAGGATAATTTGTCGTGCTGCTGCTGGAGGGCAAACAGTAAGGCATGGGATCACTAGGGAATTTTTCATATAACTGGTTACCTACAAGCCATTTGCCCCCAATCGTGAAAGAATTACCTAACTGAAAGAAATTAGAACTTAAGTGCCTCTGGTTTAAGACAATGCCCCTTCTGGGTCATCTTACAGACGTGGCAGAGCGACTTTATGCTGGACATGCGCCTTGCATTAAGGTGAAGTGTTTTTGCCACTCCTAATACACTACCTCACTCCTTGACCAGCCATGGACAGCAGCGTTATTTCCAACGTCAAGGAAAACTTATCGTTTTGTACCAAAAGACTCTGTTATTTGAAAGGTGCTTCCCCCCCCCCCTGGTAATGACCTCTTCAGAAACTCAACTGACTTCTGAGAGTTTTGGAGAGATCATCTTTTAATATCCTCAAATTGCTTGTAACCTTAATAGTTAAGGCTTGGGGATAGCGAATCGTGACTAGAGCAGGACCTTGAACTCTGCTATGCGAATGAAACTGTGGCCAGAATGTGACTAGGAAAAGGGGATTTGACAGGGTTTGTAGGTCTAACCCCGTCAGAATCCTGTTGCCAGATTCGAGGAATTCCCGATTGTGGCCATGCGGAACAAGTCCTTGGGTTTGCGATGCCGCTTACAGTAATGGGGAGGAGACGAGGATGTGGAGGTGGGGGATGAGAGCCGGACAATGACGAAAACCACTGATGAGCTGATCACGATCAACTTCAAGAGCAAGAGGCCAGACATGGGAGAAACTGGTTCAGAGGAGGGTTGAGATGAGAAATTGAAGAGTTGCCCCTACATACAAAGATCAAGGAAATCTGCCCCCCCCCCCCCCATATCCCCCCCCCCCCCCACCCTATTCACTGCCCAAAGTGCGCTTGGAGTGCCAAACCTTCATGGGATGAAAATCCACCTCACATCAGCTCATGCCAAAAGCCGTTTGCAACCTGCTACACTGCACAATGTTATCTCGAAACACTTTAGGGAAGGATAAAGCAACGACGAAGGTACAGGCCACTATGGAACAGAAGATCCTTATGTGCGATAAGAAGGTCCAGTGACTCTTGAAGCTGCGCCCTTAGTGCGCCATTAAAGAAGAAGGGAGTAACCCCAGAAACGGACTTGTCTCAACCTCAAGTCCTAATGGAAGGGATTCCCCTTCTAAAACACTAACACTCTCTCTCCCTCATCCCAATCCCACAATCATCACCAGATCTTCATAAAGTAGTGTCATGTAGTGTGCATGCCTTTTTCAGTTGTGTGTATTAAATTAAAATTATGTGGTAAAAAAAATTTTTTTTCATACTTTTGGGTGTCTTGCCACGGATTAATTTATTTCCATTATTTCTTATGGGGGAAAATTCTTTCAATAACGGAAGATTTCGCTAACAATTACCCTCTTGATTTTTTTTACACGGAATTAAATTCGTTAACCGGGGGTCCACTGTAATTTGAAACGGTCCATATTTTAAATCATTGATACATTTTGCCTACCCCACATAATGTATCCTAATCTTTTCCTTGGCTACACAATCCCCCCATTTGTACGGCATCTTCCACTCCCTGCGCCTCCTCGCTAAGCTTATTCCAAAGGACAGAAAATCCTCTAAACCCTCCTCATCACTCAATGCACTTATATTTAATTTCCAGTTAATCCTGTTATTTCCGCAAGGCTCCCACCCAACTCCCACCACACTACTTCTATGATTCCGACATGCTACTTCAACAGTTTTGAAAGATCGCACTACAACCCAGTAGAAGATACACTCTATCTAACCTCACTGCATACCCTATCCTAACAATGTATGCTCTGTCTCCACGACCACCTCCTCGAACGCGTCCTTAACTAATATCCCTCAATAAATCTCTTAGGGTCACCGGACGACACATAGCCTGGCCCCTTTCGGTTCCACATCAGCCCTCCTAATACGCAGTTCCAATCACCTCCTACTATTGCCCCTCCGGTATTGCACGACAAAAAAACAGGTCCTCTCACACAAACTCCTTGCTTCACCTGTAGTTATTCTCTGGCAGGGCCAATATATGCTAATAAGGCACAGTTTAACCCATCCACCAACCATCTATAGCGCAACAACCTTCCCCTTCCCCCCTCACTTCTCTGCAACAACAGGCTCACCTCCCTAATTAGATACCCACCCCTCCTTTTCAAACGGGCAGATGGCAGGGTTACACCTGAACCCCGCACCTCCAACATCCTACCCTCTTAAAAATTATGCTCTGAAGGAACACAAATCCACTCTAAATTTATCAGAACATTCTAAACATTCTCTTTTTACACTATTCACAAACCATTAACGTTTACTGTCATACACCGAGAGGCCTATTAAAGTTTCCCACCCTGCCTCTCTCTTCACTCTTCCGATGGGCACCAGAACGTGTTGTCCACTTGTCACCTGCACACTTCCTCTCTCCACCACCCCTGTCCTTTCGGTGCCTCCTGTCATGGCCACATTACTCAACCTCTGCCCAGATTTGCTTCCCAGTCGCTGGCTGGCCCTATCATTCTGAATCGACGCTAGCGGCTCTCTTTCTTGTGACAGGCACATCCTCCTTGCTGGGTCTGGGGATGCCTCACAATGCTACCTCAACTCCCACTGTTACACAGTTGCAATGATTCGGTGACACCTCAGTCATGCTGTCACTCCCGTCGTCGAATAGTTCTGTGTTGATGACTCACAGCCTCAACTCGTCTTCTACCACCTTTCCAGGAGCAGCCACCTCCTCAGGGCAGTGACAAGGATTCAGAACCTCGGCTAATTCCTCCTCAATTTCCAACATTCCTCTGTACTTTTTGCTCATCCCGTCCTCTGGAAGTGTCTCTGGGACAGGTAACTGGTCAAGGCCTCACCCTCTCCCCAGGCTTATGCACCTCATCCACTATATCGCTCATAGACGACCAACACCCTCCTTCACGTCGTTTGATCATACCTGCTTTCCCCCGGTGTAGAAGCGGATTGTCTCTGCCTCTGGCCAGGAGCTTGTTGCGCTACCCACATCCGCGCTATGTGATCATATTCCCCAATAGTCGGCAGTACGCTATGCCGGTGTATGACACCATGACTGTGTCCTGAATTCCTTTAGGCAAAAGTAAGCGGTATGGGGAGTTGCAATGTCATTTTTAGCGTTATAAAAGTGCCTCTGGCAGACCTATGTTGGCAACCCATCTCCAACTGACAGTCTGGGCCAATGAACAGTTCCGTTATTCCTCAAAAACTTTTCTGATATCTGGTCTCATCAGGCCTCAAAGGGGACATTACACAGTTTTATCCATGTATTATGTCTGGATACAATCGATCATCCTCCTCGAAAACAGCGGGGGTTGCTCAAGACTTTGTCTTGAAAACGGTTGACCAACGACTCATTAACGTTGCTGAGAGAGCAGTGCACAAAAAATACGTGCTCGCTTCAATGCTACTCTGTACAAACTCTCCACCTGAATAATGCCTACGTGTCTCTGATGATTTTAGGGTAGTATATATGGGCTGAAGCTGGGCGTTAATTGCCCCATGAGAAGTTCTCAACGCGACAGTTGTTGATCTGCGTCTATTAAACCTGAAAGCCATGTGACTAATGGTAGTTCTCCTAGGCTGACGGCAGAGGTTGCGCACGCACACTCACACTATGCTAGTAGGAACTGAAGTGCGTTTGCGCAGGAGGTCCACACGGCCCGGAGCGATGGAAACAATGTACAACAATTAATAGACAACATCTGGACAAACACCATATCCCTTTAAAATCAGGCATAATCACAGATACACTACAGGGGACCACTACCAACCTTTTATAACTAATCTGGGAAATTGGTCGGTGGATCTATAATTTCCTCTCTAACAGAACACCGAGAGTAGTAGTCAACAGAGTTTAAGTCGAGGCAGCTACGGTGAAAAGCTTTGTTAGACAAGGCACAGTACTCGCTCCCATCTTGTTCCTCATCCTCATATCTGACATAGACAAGGATGTCAGCCACAGCACCGTGTCTTCCTTTGCAGATGACACCCGAATCTGCATGACAGTGTCTTCCATTGCAGACACTGCAAGACTCCAGGCAGACATCAACCAAATCTTTCAGTGGGCTGCAGAAAACAATATGAAGTTCAACGATGAGAAATTTCAATTACTCAGATATGGTAAACACGAGGAAATTAAATCTTCATCAGAGTACAAAACAAATTCTGGCCACAAAATAGAGCGAAACACCAACGTCAAAGACCTGGGAGTGATCATGTCGGAGGATCTCACCTTCAAGAACCATAACATTGTATCAATCGCATCTGCTAGAAAAATGACAGGATGGATAATGAGAACCTTCTAAAACTAGGGATGCCAAGCCCATGATGACACTCTTCAGGTCACTTGTTCTATCTAGGCTGGAATATTGCTGCACACTAACAGCACCTTTCAAGGCAGGTGAAATTGCTGACCTAGAAAATGTACAGAGAACCTTCACGGCGCGCATAACGGAGATAAACACCTCAATTACTGGGAGCGCTTGAGGTTCCTAAAACTGTATTCCCTGGAATGCAGGCGGGAGAGATACTTGATTATATACACCTGGAAAATCCTAGAGGGACTAGTACCGAACTTGCACACGAAAATCACTCACTACGAAAGCAAAAAAACTTGGCAGACGATGCAACATCCCCAATGAAAAGCAGGGGTGTCACTAGCACGTTAAGAGACCATACAATAAGTGTCAGGGGCCCGAGACTGTTCAACTGCCTCCCAGCATACATAAGGGGGATTACCAACATACCCCTGGCAGTCTTCAAGCTGGCACTGGACAAGCACCTAAAGTCGGTTCCTGACCAGCCGGGCTGTGGCTCGTACGTTGGTTTGCGTGCAGCCAGCAGTAACAGCCTGGTTGATCAGGCTCTGATCCACCAGGAGGCCTGGTCACAGACCGGGCCGCGGGGGCGTTGACCTCCGGAACTCTCTCCAGGTAAACTCCAGGTAAAGTAACCTTCAGACTACATAACGAGGCAGCAGTTAACAACTTTATAGCAGCTATGAATAACATCGATTTGGCAAATGAGCTCGAAACATATCAGACATGAATGAATGTGTAAATAATTTTCTAAAAAAAGTCCAATGCCTCTATAACAGACATTGCCCCAGAAAAACTAAACAGATCACAGCAAAGAGACTGAATAATCCCATGGCTAACACCAAGCATCCTCAGATCAATTAACACAAAGCCAAATATGAAAAACAGTATAGATTGGGTCAAATAACTAGAGAACAGTCGAAAAGTTACTCGTCAGCTCTTACCAGCCTGATAAGAAGGTCTAAAAAACTGTACTATGAAAACAGATTACATAACATCAAAGGTGATATAAAAAAACCTGGAAAATTGTATCTGAAATTCTTGGAACTAAAAAGTTATCCAAAAACAAACAATCAAACTAACAAAATCAGACGAACCCCAACTCACTCCAACCGAAACAGCAAACAGACTTAATGTTTTCTTCTCCACAGAGAAAAAATCTAGCGGACAAAATACCAAGCTCAAACACCCGTCCGTCAGACTACCTCATAGGTTCCTACCCAAATACGCTATTCCTAGCTCCAACCAACCCACTAGAAGTCTCGCTCATCATAAACACCCTTTAAAACAAGGCAGGAGACATAAACAATCGCCTGCTTTTATGTGCAACACTCTTTAACAAATCCATTGAATCATCTACCTTCTCAACAATCCTCAAAATAGCGAGGGTCACTCCGATCCATAAGGAGGTGACCAAGTTGATTTGAATAACTATAGCCAATATCTAACTACCACTGCTCTCTAAAATCTTCGAAAAATTAATTCATAGACGGATCTATTCCTACCTCGTCTTACACAACATATTAAATCCTTGTCAGTTTGGATTCAGGAATAATAAAAGCACAAATGATGCTATCATACACATGCTAGAACTATTATATACCGCACTCGAAAATAAAGAAGTCCCGCTGGGCATTTTCAATGATTTACGTAAGCTTTCGATACAGTCGACCCTGAACTGCTGTACTCCAAATTAATGCACTATGGTATCAGAGGCCACTCCCTCAACTACCTAAAGTCATACCTTAGTAACAGAAAATCAATATGTGTATGCAAATGGTGCAAACTCTTCCACCCAACCAATCACAGTAGGAGTCCCACAAGGAAGCGTCCTTGGACCACTCCTCTTTCTCATCTACATCAATGATCTACCGAATGCATCACAGCTACTCAAACCTATTATTTGCAGACACAAAATACGTCTTCTCCAACCCAAACCCAGTATACTACCAAACACTGTCAATGCCAAATTGCAGAAAATATCTGCCTGGATGATGACTAATAAAAATTACCCTGAATACTGATAAAAACATATTTCATTCAGTTTGGAAACAAAGCTTCAAATCATCCAATTAACATAACTCTAAACGGATCATCAGTCACAAAACTTACAGAGGGAAAATTCCTAGGTATCCTAGGTTTCGGACACAGATACAACAAATCACCAAGAAAATCCAAGACTGTAGGTATATTATCAAAGATAAGGTACTACATTCCACAATCAGCTCTCCTGGCACTGTACCATTCACTCATATACCCTTACCTCACCTATGGAATTTGTGCATGGGGATCAACAACATTCAATCACCTAAAACCCTAAAAACCCAGCAAAAGGCAGCAGTCAGAATGATAACAAATTCCACTCCCGCCAGCATACTCCACCAATTTTCAAAAGTCTGAATCTGCTCATCATTAATTAAGAACATCCATACTTATTCATGTGCCTACTAAATACACAGAACAATACACGCAAATATAAAACCTCCACTCAAACTTCTCCTCACCAACCTTAGCAGGACACATGACCATAACACAAGACACAGAACTCGTTTTGATATACCTCGTGTCCATATCACACTGTGTAAAAACTCTATGCACATAAAGGGCCACAAAAAATGGAATTCATTACCAGAAGATACTGAAGTAACCCGGTATGAAATCAATTTAAGACTCATTCTCAACAGCCACTTAATCACCCTAGACTAAATGCTAAATACTCAGTACACACATACTCACTTATGTATTCAGACATCATAATTTCAACAATTACTTTGAACCTTTTATCCACTGTTGACAGGAATATAATTGAATCATTGTTTTCACAAAAAAAAGTATTTTTGAATCATTGTTTTTACAAAAAAGTATTTTTGAATCACTGTTTTCACAAAAAGCATTTTTGAATTATATGAATATATCTTTTGTCTTATATAAATTAGATTCACTTATAATTTATAATCTACTGTACAACTATGATATAATTAATATTCTACTGTACAACTATGACATAATTTTAATGCTAAACTGGGTAAAAATGTGGAGGAAGTAGTAGGTAAATTTGGGGTCCCAGGGGTAAATGTAAATGGGGAGCCTTTAATTGAGCTATGTGTAGAAAGAGATTTGGTAATAAGTAATACATATTTTATGAAAAAGAGGATAAATAAATATACAAGGTATGATATAGAACGTAATGAAAGTAGTTTGTTAGATTATGTATTGGTGGATAAAAGGTTGATGGGTAGGCTCCAGGATGTACACGTTTATGGAGGGGCAACTGATATATCGGATCATTATCTAGTTGTAGCTACAGTTAGAGTAAGAGGTAGATGGGACAAGAGGAAAATGGCAACAACAAGTAAGAGGGAGGTGAAAGTGTATAAAACTAAGGGAGGAGGAGTTCGGGTGAAATATAAGCAAACTATTGGCAGAAAGGTGGGTTAGTGCAAGTATGAGTAGTGTGGGGGGGGGTTTGAAGAAGGTTGGAATTGTTTTAAAAATGCAGTATTAGAATGTGGGACAGAGGTTTGTGGTTATAGGAGGGTGGGTGCAGGAGGGAGAAAGAGGAGTGATTGGTGAAATGATGAAGTAAAGGGTGTGATAAAAGTAGAAAAGTTAGCTTATGAGAGGTTTTTACAAAGCAGAAGTGTAATAAGAAGAGTTAGAGTATATGGAGAGTAAAAGAAAGGTAAAGAGAGTGGTGATAGAGTGCAAAAGGAGAGTGGATGATAGAGTGGGAGAAGCACTGTCAAGAAATTTTAATGAAAATAAGAAAAAAGTTTGGAGTGAGTTAAACAAGTTAAAAAAGCCTAGGGAACGAATGGATTTGTCAGTTAAACACAGAGTAGGGGAGTTAGTAGATGGGGAGAGGGAGGTATTGGGTAGATGGCGAGAATATTTTGAGGAACTTTTAAATGCCGATGAAGAAAGGGAGGCGGTAATTTCATGCACTGGCCAGGGAGGTATACCATCTTTTGGGAGTGAAGAAGATCAGGATGTAAGTGTGGGGGAGGTGCGTGATGTATTACGTAGAATGAAAGGGGGTAAAGCAGCTGGAACTGACGGGATCATGACAGAAATGTTAAAAGTAGGGGGGGATATAGTGTTGGAGTGGTTGGTATTTTTGTTTAACAAATGTATGAAAGAGGGGAAGGTGCCTAGGGATTGGCGGAGAGCGTGTATAGTCCCTTTATATAAAGGGAAGGGGGACAAAAGAGATTGTAAAAATTATAAAAGAATAAGTTTACTGAGCATACCAGGAAAAGTATACGGTAGGGTTATTATTGAAAGAATTAGAGGTAAGACAGAATGTAGGACTGCGGATGAGCAAGGAGGCTTCAGGTGGGTAGGGGATGTGTAGATCAAGTGTTTACATTGAAGCATATGTGTGAACATTATTTAGATAAAGGTAGGGAAGTTTTTATTACATTTATGGATTTAGAAAAGGCATGTGATAGAGTGGATAGAGGAGCAATGTGGCAGATGTTGCAAGTATATATGGAATAGGTGGTAAGTTACTAAATGCTGTAAAGAGTTTTTATGAGGATAGTGAGGCTCAGGTTAGGGTGTGTGTAGAAGGAGAGGGAGACTACTTCCGGTTAAAAGTAGGTCTTAGACAGGGATGTGTAATGTCACCATGGTTGTTTAATATATTTATAGATGGGGTTGTAAAAGAAGTAAATGCTAGGGTGTTTCGGGAGAGGGGTGGGATTAAATTATGGGGAATTAAATACAAAATGGGAAAGTGGCACACTTTTTGTGATGATACTGTGCTTATGGGAGATTCTAAAGAAAATTGCTAAGGTTAGTGGTTCGAATTTGGGAGTGTGTGTAAAGGTAGAAAGTTGAAAGTGAACGTAGAAAAGAGTAAGGTGATGAGGGTATCAAATGATTTAGATAAAGAAAAATTGGATATCAAATTGGGGAGGGAGAGTATGGAAGAAGTGAATGTTTTCAGACATTTGAAAGTTGACGTGTCAGCGGATGGATTTATGAAGGATGAGGTTAATCACAGAATTGATGAAGGAAAAAAGGTGAGTGGTGCATTGAGGTATATGTGGAGACAAAAAATGTTATCTATGGAGGCAAAGAAGGGAATGTATTAAGGTAACAGTAGTACCAACATTCTTATATGGATGTGAAGCTTGGGTTGTGAATGCAGCAGCGAGGAGACGGTTGGAGGCAGTGGAGATGTCCTGTCTAAGGTCAATGTGTGGTGTAAAATATTATGCAGAAAATTCGGAGTGTGGAAATTAGGAGGAAGGTGTGGAGTTAAAAAAAATATTAGTCAGAGGGTGAGGAGGGTTTGTTGAGGTGTTTTGGTCATTTAGAGAGAATGGATCAAAGTAGAATGACATGGAGAGCGTATAAATCTGTAGGGGAAGGAAGGCGGGGTAGGGGTCGTCCTCGAAAAGGTTGGAGGGAGGGGGTAAAGGAGGTTTTGTGGGCGAGGGGCTTGGACATCCAGCAAGCGTGCGTTTGCGTGTTAGATAGGAGTGAATGGAGACGAATGGTATTTGGGACCTGACGAGCTGTTGGAGTGTGAGCAGGGTAATATTTAGTGAAGGGATTCAGGGAAATCGGATATTTTATATAGTCGGACTTGAGTCCTGGAAATGGGAAGTACAATGCCTGCACTCTAAAGGAGGGGTTTGGGATATTGACAGTTTGGAGGGATATGTTGTGTATCTTTATACACATATTCTTCTAAACTGTTGTATTCTGAGCACCTCTGCAAAAACAGTGATTATGTGTAAGTGAGATGAAAGTGTTGAATGATGATGAAAGTATTTGGGGATTTTCTTTCTTTATGAGTCACCCTGCCTCGATGGGAGACGGCCGAATTGTTATATATATATATATATATATATATATATATATATTATATATATAATATATATATATATATATAATATATATATATATATTATATATATATAATATATATATTATATATATATATATATATATATATATATATATATTATATATATATATATATATATATATTATATATATATATATACTATATATATATATAAAACTCATAATTTGCCTCTCTTATTAAATAAAAACTTTAGTGCAATTTTCTTTATATAATTTTTGAGCCTTCATTAATCCCTTCCTCCTCCGAGATTTCATTTTTATCCCAGTTCCCCAGCCTAGGCCTTATGGGAAGGTGTCTGGTCCCAGCCTAGGTCTTATGGGAAGGTGTCTGGTCCCAGCCTAGGCCTTATGGGAAGGTGTCTGGTCCCAGCCTAGGCCTTATGGGAAGGTGTGTTGGTCCCAGCTAGGTCTTATGGTAGGTGTCTGGTCCACATCCTAGGTTTATGGGATGGTGTCTGGTCCCAGCCTAGGTCTTATGGTAGGTGTCTGAGTTTTTTTTTTTTTCCAAGCTAGGTCTTATGGGAAGGTGTCTGGTCCCAGCTAGGTCTTATGGGATGGGTGTCTGGGTCCCAGCCTAGGTCTTATGGGAAGGTGTTGGGTCCCAGCCTAGTATTATGGGAAGTGTCTGGTTCCCAGCCTAGGTTCTTTATGGGAAGTGTCTGGTTCAGCCTAGTGCCTTATGGGAAGGTGTTGGTCCCAGCCTAGTTTATGGGGGAAGGTGTATGGTGCCAGCACAAGTCTTATGGAAGATGGTGTCTGGTCCCAGCCTAAGGTCTTATGGGAAGGTTGTCTGGATCCCAGCTAGGTCTTATTGGGAAGTGTCTGGTCCAGCCTGGTCTTATGGTAGGTGTTCTGGTCCCTGCCTAGGTCTTATGGGAAGGTTGTCTGGTCCCAGGCCTCGGTCTTATGGGGAAGGGTCTGGTTCAGCCAGTCTTATGGGAAGTGTTGTCTCAGCTAGGTCTTATGGGAAAGGTGTTGGTCCCAGCCCTATGTATTATGGGAAGGTGTTCTGGTCCCAAGCTAGGTTATGGGCAGGTGTCTGGTTCACAGCCTAGGGTCTTATGGGAAGGTTGTCTGGTCACTGCCTAGGTATTATGGGAAGGTGTTGGTCCCCAGCTAGGTCTTATGTGAGGGTGTTGGTCCCAGCCTAGGTCTTATGGGATGGTGTCTGGTCCAGCCTAGGTCTTCTGGGAAGGTGTTGGTCCCTGCCTAGGTCGTAATAGGGAAGGTGTTGGTTCCAGCCTAGGTCTTATGAAGGTGTCTGGTCCCCAGCTATGTTTATGGGAAGGTGTCTGGTCACAGCCTAGGTCTTATGGGAAGGTGTTTGGTCCCAGCTAGGTATATGAGGAAGGTGTTGGGACCACCTAGGTCTTATGGGAGGTGTTGGTCCAGCCTAGGTCTTCTTATGGGAAGGGGGGGTACAAGCTAGGTCTTATGGGAAGGTGTCTGGTCCCATCCAAAGTTTATGGGAAGGTTGTCTGGGTCCAGCCTAGGTATTATGGGAGGTGTCTGGTCCCAGCCTAGGTTCTTATGGGAAGGTGTCTGGTCACTGCTAGGTTCTTATGGGAAGGTGTCTGGTAGATAGGTCTTATGGGAGGTGGTCTGGCCTGCTGGTCTTATGGAAGGTTGGTTGGTCCCAGCCTAGGTCTTTTGGAAGGTGTCTGGTCCCAGCCTAGGTCTTATGGAAGGTGTCTGGTCCCAGCCATAGGTCTTATGGGAAGGTGTATGTCCCAGCTTGAGTCTTATGGGAAGGTGTCTGGTCCCAGCCTAGGTCTTATGGGAAGTGTCTGGTTCCCAGCTAGGTTTTATGGGAAGGTTGTCTGGTCCCAGCTAGGGTCTTATGGGAAGGGTTTGTCTGGTCCCAGCCTAGTTCTTATGGGGAAGGTGTTGGCACCAGCCTAGTTTCTCTGCGCGGACGGGTTCGGGGTTCACAGCCTAGGTCTTATGGGAAGGTGTCTGGTCACCAGCCTAGGTCTTATGGGAAGGTGTCTGGTTACCAGCTAGGTCTTATGGGAAGGTTGTTGGTCCAGCCTAGGCATTATGGGAAGGTGTCTGGTTCCCAGCCTAGGTTTATGGGAAGGTGTTGGTCCAATCTAGGCACTTATGGGAAAATGGTGTTTGGTCCAGCCTAGTTTATGGTAGGTGTCTTGTCCCAGCCTAGGTTTATGGGAAGGTGTATGGATCCCAGCCTAGGCCTTATGGGAAGGTGTTGGTCCCAGGATAGGCATTATGGGAAGGTGTCTGGTCCAGCCTAGATCTTAGGGGAGAGAAGGTTGTTGGTCCCAGCATAGTATTTTGGAAGGTGTCTGTCCCAGCCTAGGGAACTTAAAGGAAGGTGTTGGTCCCGTAGGTCTTATGGGAAGGTGTCTGGTTCAGCCTTGAGGTTTATGGGAAGGTGTATGGTCCTGCCTAGGCTTATGGGATGGTGTCTGGTCGCATAGGTCTTATGGGAAGGTGTTGGTACCAGCCTAGGTTCTTATGGGAAGGTGTCTGTCAGCCTAGTATTATGGGGAAGTGTGTCTGGTCCCAGCCTAGGTCTTATGGGACAGGTGAAGGTTTGTATGATCCCAGCCTAGGTCTTATGGGAGGTGTTGGTCCCAGCCTAGGTTCTATATGGGAAGGTGTCTGGTCAGGCCTAGGTCTTATGGGAAGGTGTCTGGGTCACAGCCTAGGCCTTATGGGAAGGTGTCTGGTCCAGCCTAGGTCTTATGCGGAGGGGTTCTGTCTGGGTCCTTGCCCTTGGTCTTTTAGGGGTAGGTGTCTGGTCCCAGCTAGGTTTCTTCTGGGAAGGTTGTCTGTTCCCCAGGGCCTAGGTCTTATGGGAGGTGTCTGGTCCCAGACTAGGCCTTATGGGAAGGTGTTGGTCCAGCCTAGGTCTTCTGGGAAGGTGTCTGGTCCCAGCCTAGGTCTTATGGGAAGGTGTCTGATCCAGCTAGGCCTTATGGGAAGGTGTCTGGTCGCCTAGGTCTTATGGAAGGTTTGTCTGGTCCCAGCCTAGGCCTTTGGGAAGGTGTCTGGTCCCGCCTAGGTCTTATGGGTAGGTGTCTGGTCCAGCCTAGGTCTTATGGGAAGGTGTTGTTGGTTCCAAGCTAGGTTTAGGGAAGTAGTCTGGTCCCGCCTAGGCCTTATTGGGAAGGTGTTGGTCCCTTCACAGGTCTTGATGGGGAAGGTGTCTGGGTCCCAGCGACTAGGCCTAGGGGAAGGTGTCTGGTCAGCCTAGGTCTTATGGGAAGGTGTTGGTCCAGGCTAGGTCTTTTGCGAAGGTGTTGGTCCAGTAGGTTATGGAAGGTGTCTGGTCCCAGCCTAGGTCTATGGGAAGGTGTCTTGGTCCAGCTAGGTTTATGGGAAGGTGTTGGTCAGCCTGGTCTTTATGGGAAGGTGTCTGGTCAGCATAAGGCCTTTTGGGAAGGTGTATGGTCCCAGCATAGGCTTATGGAAGTTATTGGTTCCCAGCACTAGGCCCTTATGGAAGGTTGTCTGGTCCAGCTAGGTCTTATGGGAAGGTGTTTGGTGACAGCCTAGGTCTTATGGAAAGGTGTCTGGTCCAGCCTAGGTAATATGGGAAGGTGTATGGTCACAGCCTAGGTTCATAAGGGAAGGTGTTGGGGGATTCCCAGCCTAGGCCTTTATGGGAAGGTGTCTGGATCCTGCCTAGTCTTTTGGGAAGGTTGTCTGGTCCCAGCTAGGTCTTATGGGGAAGGTGTTGGTCCAGCCTAGGTCTTATGGGAAGGTGTCTGGTCCCAGCATAGGTCTTATGGATAGGTGTATGGTCCCAGTAGGCATTGGGAAGGTGTCTGGTCCAGCCTAGGCCTTTTGGAAGGTGTTGGTCCAGCAAGGGCTTATGGGAAGGTGTTCTGGTCACAGGCTAGGCCTATGGGAAAGGTGTCTGGTCCCAGCCTAGGCCTTATGGGAAGGTGTATGGATCCAGCCTAGGTCTTATGGGAAGGGGTGGTCCCAGCTAGGTCTTATAGGAAGGTGTTGGTCCAGCCTAGGCCTTATGGGATGGTGTCCTGGTCCCAGCACTTGGTCTTTTGGGAAGGGCTGTCTGGTCAGCCTAGGTCTTATTGGGGAAAGGTGTCTGGTCCACAGCCGGGCCTTATGGGAAGGTGTCTGGTCCAGCATAGGCGGATGGGAAGGTGTCTGGTCCCTGCTAGTCCTTATGGGAAGGTGTCTGGTCCCAGCCTAGGTCTTATGGGAAGGTGTCTGGTCCCAGCTAGGCCTTATGGGAAGGTGTTGTCCCAGCCTAGGCCTTAAGGGAAGGTGGTCTGGTCCAGTAGGCCTTATGGGAAGTTGTTGGTCAGCCTAGGCTTATGGGAGAAGGTGTCTGGTACCAGCTAGGCTTATGGGAAGGTGTTGGTCCCAGCCTAGGTCTTTATGGGAAGGTGTCTGGTCCAGCCGAGGTATTATGGGAAGGTGTATGGTCCAGCCTAGGCCTTATGGGAAGGTGTCTGGTCCCAGATAGGTTTTATGGGAAGGGATTGGGCCAGGCCTAGGTCTTATGGGAAGGTTGGTTGGTCCAGCCTAGGTCTTTATGGGAAAGGTGTCTGGTACCCAGCTAGGTCTTTGGGGAAGGTGTTCTGTGTCCAGCCTAGGTCTTATGGGAAGGTGTATGGTACCTTAGGTTCTTAGGAAGGTTGTTTTGGTACCAGCCTAGGTCTTATGGGAAAAGGGTTGGTCCTGCCTAGGTCTTATGGAAGGTGTTGGTCCCTGCTAGGCTAATGGGAAGGTGTATGGTCCAGGCCTAGTCTTTAGGAAGTGTCTGGTCCAGCTAGGTCTATATGGGAAAGGCTGTTGGTTCCAAGCTAGGTCTTATGGAAGGAGGACTGGTCCATCCTAGGTTTATGGGAAGGGTGTCTGGTCAGGCCTAGGTTTATGGAATGGTCTGGTCCCAGCTAGGTCTATGGGAAGGTGTCTGGTCCCAGCTAGGTCTTATGGGAGGTGTTGGTCCAGCCTATGCCTTTTGGAAGGTGTATGGTTTTTACTGTTCTTCAGCTGTTACAAACGTTTACTATATGTTAACAGATGTATAATATTTGTTTAGACAGCCCCGGGAACTTTCTCACTAAATGACGTCCTTGCGGAATCACTATAAGGTCCGATCATTATTTTCTTTTTTTCTTTTTTTTTATACAGAAATGATAACTGAACAGTTGACCTCATTTCAATACTGTCACTAATCCTTAGGCACACTAACGCTACCCACCTCCATTAACTAGTCTCGTCACTAATCTTTTAGCACACTAATGGCTACCACACCTCCATTAAACCTATCCTCGTCATAATCGTAGCCACACTAACTGCTGCCCCCACCCTCTCATTAACTCATCTCGCATTATCTTTGCACCATAGTGCTACCTCCACCTCCATTAACCTCATGCGTCACTTATCTTTAGCAACACTAAGTGCTGCCCCACCTCCATTACCCTCATCCTGTCACTATCCTTAGCTCCACTAATTCGCCCCACTCATTAAACTCGCTGTCACTAATCCTTAGCACCACTAAATGCTGCCCCACTCCATTAACTCTTTCCTCGTCCAAATCCTTAGCACCACTAACTGCTACCCCCACCTCCATTAACCTCATCCTCGTCACTAATCCTTAGCACCACTAACTGCTACCCCCACCTCCATTAACCTCATCCTCGTCACTAATCCTTAGCACCACTAACTGCTGCCCCCACCTCCATTAACCTCATCCTCGTCACTAATCCTTAGCACCACTAACTGCTACCCCCACCTCCATTAACCTCATCCTCGTCACTAATCCTTAGCACCACTAACTGCTGCCCCCACCTCCATTAACTCATCCTCTTCACTAATCCTTAGCCCCACTAACTGCTTACCCCCCACTCCTTTAACCTCGTCCTCGTCACTAATCCTTAGCACCACTAACTGCTACCCCCACCTCCATTAACCTCGTCCTCGCACACACCTCCATACAGTTCAGTATGTTTTTAATATAACAAAATGTAATAAAATCTCGCGGAAATTCGAAAACCTGATGAGAAACATTCTTCTCAGCAATCCACTTTTTAAATAAAAATTAGATACATCATAATTGTGCTGTTGGAACACATACAGAGATCGTTCACGGCTCACATTGAGCCAGTAAAACACCGAAACTACTGGGAACGCCTGCAAGTCTTGAACATGTACTCACTGGAGCGGAGGAGAGAGAGGTACATGATAATATATACCTGGAAGGTACTCGAGGGCTTGGTCCCAAATCTGCACACTGCCATAACAACATACTGGAGTGAGAGATATGGGAGGAAGTGTAAAATAAACCCAGTGAGGAGCAGGGGTGCGGTGGGGACAATAAGGGAACAATGTATCAACATCCGGGGTCCCAGACTTTTCAACATCTTACCAGAAGATATCAAAAAACACTGCGGAAAAAGTGTTAAACCCTTCAATGGGAAACAAAACCCAAGTATTTTAAAACCGGGTGCCAATCACCAGGCGTGAGGGGAATGTGGGGCAGGGGGCCTCCACAAAAAACAGCCGGTTGACCAGGCGACACCAAAACCGGCCCCGGGGCCCAAAGGCCCCGGGGCTCAGAGAGAAAAATAACTCAAAATTTTTTCCCCTTCAAAGGTATATCAAGGTAAAATACGACATTTATACAGGGGCAAAAAATTTCATTATGCAGGGGGGTCTCGTAAAAAGGGTTTGTTAAAACCCTTTCCCCAACCCCTGACTGGGGAGACTTCACGGGTACAAAAAAGGGAAATCTCAAACTTTCCAAAAAGGGTTTCCCATCAGTTACGGGGCTTCAAGGGTTTTTAATTTCAGCAAAGATGGATTTATATCACGGGGGAAATTTAAACCAAATCTCTAACGGGCTTATTCCAATCCAAAAAAAATTTTTTTAAGTTAATCAGAAAAATTAAAGGATCCTGGACTTCACCTTACGAAACTGCCCAATGCAAATGTGATACATTATGGAAAAAGGTAGATTAAGGGGAAAAAAAGAACTTTTTATTAAAAAACGGGGGGACGAAAACGGGCTTCCCGCCTCCCTCCCAAAAACTAAAATCTTCAATGCCCCTCTGAATCTTTCCTGACTTTTTGAAAGAAAAATAAATTAACTTCTTTTACACTAAATTTAATTAAAATTTTCATTTTCCAGGGGGGTAATACTTTTCCCCTATGGAAGCTTTCCCCCTTACTGATGCAAATCTTGGGTTTGAAATTTAAAGGGAAATTCAAAAGGGCCCCAAAAAATTTGCCGCCAGGCACGGGTGAATTAAAACGGTGCATTTAAGGGTTGCATTTTTGGGGTGCTTTAGGGCTGCATTTTAAACACTTAAACTCCTGTCTTTGGTTTTTGTGTTTAAATTTTATTTCCCAATTATTGGGTTTTAACCTTTCCCTAATTTGGGCCCCTTTTTACACATGTAATTTGCTTAACCAAATGTTTGATAAAGGGGAGTTTTTTGGCACCTAGAAATTTCCCCTTGGAAGGGGCCCCCAAGAAACAGAACCAAGAAGGAGGTATTTTGGCGCCCAGAAAATTGATTTTGGGAAAAAAAAACCAAAACCATTCCAAATCGTTTTTCCACCCCCCCTGTACTGGGTGTTTTTTTTACGAAATACGGAGATAAAAAAAGGCCCTTTTCAACCCTAGTTTTGTTAAAAGGGTTTTGGCAAGTCCCCCCTTAAACGAGGACACCCAAAAATTAACTGCATTCCCCCCACTCCTACGGGTAAAATAAACTTCCCCGTTTTGGCTTTGGATTACAAATCTTTCCCCTATCACTTTCCCTAAAGGGGCTCATGACTTTTTATCTCAGAGGTCTCAAAAGGTAAGAACTTAGGTGTACTTAGATGCCAAATTGCATGTCAAAAGGGGACGGGGATAAAACACTTAAAAAAGACTTGATGTAGTATTTTGGTAAGCTTGAAGAACCCCAAAAATTAAAAAATCAAACTGTCTAAATGAAAATTTTTTTTTCAGATCAGAAATTATGTTTTTTGGGTCATGTAGTCACTCCAAAGGGGGGTTTTACGACGGACCAAAGTAAAGTAACTGCAGTACTAAATTTTCCAACCCCAAAACGCTGATGCCTTAAGACCCTTTTGGGGGCTTAGCGGGTTTTTTATAATTTTTTTCTTTCCCAATTTTTTTTTCCCATACCGCCCTCTAACTGATTTGCTTAAAAAAAAATGCCCTTTTTGTTTGGCCCTTTTCCGTCAAGAAAGGGGCATTCCAAACTCTAAAAAAAACAAACATCTGCTCCAATTTTGAAATTTTCCCAAATTTTTTTCAAAGCCCTTCTACGGAAAACTGATGTTTTTTTCCCAGGGCAAGGGGGCTGTCCTACCAGAAGCCCGATGGAAAATAAAAGCGGGTTGCATTTGCTAGCCGACCCCTTACGAAGGCGGAACAAATTTATAACAGTAACGGGCAAGAAGCTTTAGCAATATATTCTTTAAAGCACTTCTGAGACATTATTTATCAAAACTTTTTCAGTCTTGACAGACCATGTTTCCACGATCCCCTTTTTCCGAACAAAAACCTACTGGAAGGTTAGCCAAAAGGGAAACCTTTTGACTACCAAGAGTTCAATCCCACCTTTGAGCATTTACCTGGCCAAATCAAATGTATCGGGAGATGCCTTTTTCGCGACATGGGTTTTATATTTAAATGCAACCCTCCATTTTTTGGGGGAAAATGGGAAAGAAAGCTCAACGAACAGATCCCCCTGTGGTTTTGGGGGGATTCCATTCCGGGTCCAGGAAGATCTTTTTTTCTGACTGTGGGGAAACCACCCAGACCCAACATGACTTTGTCATGAAAAAAAAAATTACTGGGATCGAACCTTTTTAGTTGGGGACTCCTAGGGAGAAGAGTACCATTTTGTAAAATTTCCCCAGCACTAGTGAATGTAAGCCTAAAAGCTATTCCCCGATGTACCAGGTGTTGCAAAAACCCTGGTATGGGATCGGTTTAGTTAAAACAAGCCCGATTGAAAATACTTTTTTTTTTGGGGTCGTATGGCAAAAAGGTAAATTTTTGATTTTGGGATTTAAAAAAATGGGAGTGTTCCCGCAAAAGCAAAAATAAAGGCAAAAGCTTTTAAAGGTTTCCCCAATCCAATCCAAGGGGATTTCCAAAACCCATACGGAAAAACCTTTGGGAAAAAAGTTGCGCAAAAATTTTTTAACCCAATTTTTCCCAAAGGGTTTCCCCCAAGGTAACAAACAATGTGTGTTAAAGGGAGAAACCCTTTCCAACCCCCGATATTTTTGATTAAATAACCTATTGCAGATAAAAAACTGCCGAGGGCATAGCAAAACCCCTTTTTAAAAAACGCATTATCTGCAAACAAAAAACCACCCCAAATCCCAAAACAGTAATGGAGGTTTAAATTTTGTAATGAGAATTTTTGAAAATTTGTTACCTTTTTACAAGATCTCTAAATCCCCCCCCATTTTCCTCCCTCATCCTGGCCCCCAATGGGTTTTGCGGGAAAGAAAAACCCAAAAAGAAAGTACCCTTTATGTCGGGGAAACCACTACAAAACCCAACAGTGAAAAATTGGGATAAGTTAAACCCCATGGGCATTGCAAAAATTCTGCTTTCAATGTTTTTTATAGGGGACACTCCACATTATGCATTGTATGGGGAAAAATAAACGTTTTCCCTTATTTAGTTTTTTAAAAATTTTTTTTAAACCGAACCAAATTAAAAACCCTGATGATTTTTATAGCAACCGGGACCCCTTTTGCTCAAAGGGGTTTAGAAAGGGAAACCGTGAAACCCCTTTTTATAAATCAACAATGGGAAATTTTCCAAAAATCGCAAACACTCGAGCAAAGGCCACCAAAATCAAAGTAGTTTTAGAGTTATGCTGAATTTAAATTTAAAAAAAACGGCTGCAATTCCAAAGCTTGATCAAAAGTTATTTGGGCCTTAGGTATTTTAACATATCACTGGGGAAAAAAAGTATAAGGTTTGAGAGATAGTTTCTGGCATAAAAAGAAAACGCATTTAGAAACATAGGAAAATTATATGTGAAAGAAATTTATGTTCCTTAACCCCGACTAATGTGCGAAATCTGACAATTCCTTGATCCGTACTCCTTCCTCCCGATCCCCATTTAAAGATCAACCAAAGGCGTTTTCCCTACGTACAAAGACAGGTTTTTGAAAATCCTCAGTATCTTTGTAACTTCCAATTCAGATTTGCCTCAAAAGCGAAAGAGTTTGCCAATGCTACAGAGTTTTTTATCCTCCCAGAGATGACAAACCCTTTTTCAAAGCAAACTCACCCTAGCAGAGTTGGGGTTACATTTTAAAAAACCTTATAAAATGAAAAATTACAGTATCCAAAATTATCATATTCAAGAATTTTTTTTTTTTGTTCATGTTTTTTTCTTCCCCAAAAAAAACCCCCCCCGAGAAATTAAAATCTAGATTTTTAGGGGCACCCAACTGCCTTTTTTTAAAAACTCCCCCCTTTGGTTTTATTTTTTCCTTCCTCCCGAACCTAGATCACATGAATACAGATCGATCGATCAAAATTTTTTTTTATCACTTGTAATCTCAATGTTGAGTTCGATGTTCATTTGTTGAGTTTTAAGTTGTACTATAGTATACCTTGTATTGCATTACAGTTTCAGTCACGTAAGCTTCCATTCCAATGTTCTACTTATGTATGTTATAATGTTTAATTGTTGTGTACTTTGACATTGTATAGAATCAGCCCAAGCCGTATACCTGCCATCTCTAGTTTGTATTAGTTGTATGTCGGGACGACATACGTTAGCGTCGCCGAGCTCTCAGTAGTAGTAACCAGTTACCAGTAACCACTGTGCGTTGACTCACGACCAACCGTCTCTGCCTGAGTCACTATCTGAACTCATTGCGCTGACCTGGCATTATTCAAAGACCCTCTCACATATGGGTACGGGCGGCCAGTCAGTCAGTTATACGAGAGTGAGCAAGGAGGCAGGTCACGGCTGTAAGGGCGTTATCCACCTTATCTGTAATTATACGTAATACCAGCCTACGTGAGTATTTCTTACCTAATCCACGTGTCGAACTCCCGCATGATATATATATATATATATATATATATATATATATATATATATATATATATATATATATATATATAATTATGTATATATACAAACACTGATCTCTGGCCGAAGGAGACTCGAACCTTGGAACAAGGTACTCAGTGCTTTACCATTCTCACCACACTGGACCAATATCTTGGCGCCTAGCTCACGCTAGACGTTGATCCAAGGCAGCCAGCTTTCAGGGGGAAGGCTTACAGCTTTTCATCTCATCCCCTGACCTGCATTCTCCACTTTACATGCAGTATTTCCATTTCCTTGTGTGCCCTTAGGAGTAACCAAGGTCACAAGACCGTAATGTACCCAATAAAGATGCTCTTAGTGTTTGAACTTGTCTTTTCTTTAATATTGCCGGTATCACTACACCTTCTACGTTCTAAACAATGTCGACTGGTAGGGTTGCATCTGCCGCCTTTTTATACCTCCCTAAATAAGAATATTACAAGCATGTAGCGTTGGAAATATAAATTAACATCTAGGCTTCCTGAAGTATACCTGGAGAAAGTTCCGGGGGTCAACGCCCTCGCGGCCCGGTCTGTGACAGGCTGTTACTGCTAGCCACACGCACTCCAATGTACGACCCACAGCCCGGCTGGTCAGGTAATGACTTGCGATGCCTGTCCAGTGCCTGCTTGAAGAGAGCCAGGGGTCTATTGGTAATCCCCCTTATGTATGCTGGGAGGCTGTTGACTAGTCTTGGGTCCTTTATCGTGCTAGTGGCACCCCTGCTTTTCACTCGGGAGACGTTACATCGTCTGCCGAGTCGTTTGCTTTCGTAGGGAGTGATTTTCGTGTGCAAGTTTGGTACTAATCCCTCTAGGATTTTTCAAGTGTATATAATCATGTATCTCTCCCGCCTGCGTTCTAGGGAATACAGGTTTAGGAACTTCAAGCGTTCCCAGTAATTGAGGTGCTTTATCGTAGTTATGTGTGCCGTGAAGGTTCTCTGTACATATTCTAGGTCAGCAATCTCACCTGCCTTGAAAGGTACTGTTAGTGTAAAGCAATATTCCAGCCTAGATAGAACAAGCGATCTTAAGAGTGTCATCATGGGCTTGGCATTCCTAGTTTTGAAGGTTCTCATTATCCATCCTGCAATTTTTCTAGCAGATGCGATTGATACAATGTTATGGTCCTTGAAGGTGAAATCCTCTGACATGATCACTCCCAGGTCTTCGACATAAGTTTTTCGCTCTATTGTGTGGTTGGAATTTGTTTTATACTCCGATGAAGTTTTAATTTCCTCACGTTTTCTATATCGGAGTAATTGAAATCGGAGAAATTGAAAATTCGATTGAAGGGGTAATTGATGACTTGTCTAGGACTTTCAACTGATAAAGTATAGAGATATGGGTGTTTGTGGGAAACAATCAGGCTGCATTATTAGGGTTGAAAACAGCATATATTACCAGGATAATGGAGGGATAAGTTTAAAAGACAATATTCAAAATAAAGTTGCTAGTTGTGATGAATGGTTTGAAAAACCGACATGTTGAAGATTGAGACACTTATGCAGCATATGGGAATCTTTATTCAGGAAACGTTTCGCCACGCAGTGGCTTCATCAGTCCAATACAAAGAGGAAGGCGTAAGGAGAGGAGGAGAATGAGGTAATCAGTCCCTCAACCTGGAGTCGATGTGTTCAGTCCATCAATCTTGTAGAATGTACAGCATAGGGCCGTAGACGTGGCTTATATACTGTAGTGAGGTGACGTGAAGCAGTTGGAGGCGGGGTCATAGTGGTACCATCCACTAGTCGAAGTAGGTCTTCGTCCAAAGGTTGAACAAGTGTTGAAGAATTCTTTGTAACAAGATCCCATGATGCTGCTGTGTCTGACAGTTGTGATAAATGGTTTGAAAAACCGACATGTTGAAGATTGAGACACTTATGCAGCATATGGGAATCTTTATTCAGGAAACGTTTCGCCACGCATTGGGTTCATCAGTCCAATACAAGAGGAAGGCTAAGGAGAGAGGAGAAGAGGAAACAGTCCCTCAACCTGGAGTCGATGGGGTTACGTCCATCAATCTGTAGATGTACAGCATAGGGCCGTAGACGTGGTATATACTGTATGAGGTGACTTGAAGCAGTTGGAAGGCGGGGTCATAGTGGTACCATCCACTAGTCGAATGGTCTTCGTCCAAAGGTTTGAACAAGTGTTAAGACTTCTTTGTAACAGACCCATGATGCTGCTTTCTGACATTGTGTAAATGGTTTGAAAAACGACATGTAAAGGGTTTTGAGACACTATGAGCATATGGAATCTTATTCAGGAAACGTTTCGCCACGCGTGCTTCTCAGTCCAATACAAAGAGGAAGGCGTAGGGAGAGAGGAGAATAAAGTAATCAGTCCCTCAACCTGGAGTCGATTGTTCAGTCCATCAATCTTGTAGATTAACATAGGGCCGTAGACGTGGTTATAACTGTAGTGAGGTGACGTCATCACAACTGTCGGGACACAGCAGCATCATGGGATCTTGTTAAAAAGAATTCTTCACACTTGTTCAACTTTGGGACGAAGACCTCTTCGACTAGTGGATGGTACCACTATGCCCCCGCCTCCAACTGCTTCACGTACCTCACTACAGTATATAACCCACGTCTACGGCCCTATGCTGTACATTCTACAAGTTTGATGGACTGAACACATCGACTCCAGGTTGGGGGACTGATTACCTCATTCCCCTCCTCTCCTTACGCCTTCCTCTTTGTATTGGACTGATGAAGCCACTGCGGGCGAAACGTTTTCCTGAATAAAGATTCCCATATGCTGCATAAGTGTCTCAATCTTCAACATGTCGGTTTTTCAAAAACCATTCATCACAACTGTCAGACCCCAGCGAAATCATGGATCTTGTTACAAAGAATTCTTCAACACTTGTTCAACCTTTGGACGAAGACCTACTTCGACTAGTGGTTTGGTACCACTATGACCCCGCCCCAACTGCTTCACGTCACCTCACTACAAGTATATAAGCCACGTCTACGGCCCTATGCTGTACATTCTACAAGATGATGGACTGAACACATCGACTCCAGGTTGGGGGACTGATTACCTCATTCTCCCCCTCTCCTTACCCCTTCCTCTTTGTATTGGACTGATGAAGCCACTGCGTGGCGAAAACGTTTCCTGAATAAAGATTCCCATATGCTGCATAAGTGTCTCAATCTTCAACATGTCGGTTTTTCAAACCATTCATCAAAAACTGTCAGACACAGCAGCATCAGGGGATCTTGTTACAAAGAATTCTTAAAACACTTGTTCAACCTTTGGACAAAGGGACCTACTTGACTAGTGGATGGTACCACTATGACCCCGCCTCCAACGCTTCACGTCACCTCACTACAGTATATAACCCAAACGTCTACGGCCCTATGCTGTACATTCTACAAGATTGATGGACTGAAAACACTCGACTCCAGGTTGGGGGACTGATTACCTCATTCTCCTCCTCTCCTTACGCCTTCCTCTTTGTATTGGACTGATGAACCCAACTGCGTGGCGAAACGTTTCCTGAATAAAGATTCCATTGCTGCAAAAGTGTCTCAATTTTCAACATGTCGGTTTTAAAACCCATTCATCACAACTGTCAAACACAGCAGCATCATGGGATCTTTTTTACAAAGAATTTTAAACACTTGTTCAACCTTTGGACGAAGACCTACTTCGACTAGTGGAGGGTACCACTATGACCCCCCTCCAACTGCTTCACGTCACCTCACTACAGTATATAAGCCACGTCTACGGCCTATGCTGTACATTCTACAAGATTGATGGACTGAACACATCGACTCCAGGTTGAGGACTGATTACCTCATTCTCCTCCTTCCTTACGCCTTCCTCTTTGTATTGGACTGATGAAGCCACTGCGTGGCAAACGTTTCCTGAATAAAGTTTCCCCATATGCTGCATAAGTGTCTCAATCTTCAACAGGGTCGGTTTTTCAAACCATTCATCACAACTGTCAGACACAGCGCATCATGGGATCTTTTAAAAAGAATTCTTCAACATTGTTAACCTTTGGACAAAGCCCTACTTGACAAATGGAGGGTACCACTATGACCCCGCCTCCAACTGCTTCAGTCACCCCCCTCGTAATAACCATCTACGCCCTATGCTGACTTTCTACAAGATTGAGGGACTGAACCATCGACTCCAGTTGGGGGACTGATTACCCCTCATTCTCCTCCTCTCCTACCCTTCCTCTTTTTTTGGGCTGATGAAGCCCTGCGTGGCGAAACGTTTCCTGAATAAAGATTCCCATATGCTGCATAAGTGTCTCAATCTTAAAGTTGCTAGTAAAGACAAATCAACTGATCAACAAACAAAGAGAGATAGTAGAGGGCAACGAGTGACTAGCTCCCTTGAGGTTTACTATACAAATAGTAGGAGTCTAAGAAATAAGATAGATGAGCTAAGATTACTTTCAAGTGCAGGTAATATAGGTATTATTGGTATAACAGAGACCTGGTTCAACCTGAAAGATAGAGAAATGCCTTCTGAATGCAGCATAAAGGGTTATAAACTATTCCACACAGATAGGGTCAACAGGAAGGGTGGTGGAGTGGCGATGTATTTCAGAAATAATTTAAATTGTCTTAGACATGATGTAAGATTAGAAACATCAAACACAGAATCTGTTTGGCTACAGTTTCTCGAGGGTCGTGACAAATTAATTTTGGGTGTGATATATAGGCCCAAGCCTTGATAGGGAGTGCAGTAAGCTGTTATGGGACGAAATTCATAAGGCATCTAGATATGAAAATGTTGTGTTAATGGGAGATTTTAACTTTAGACAAATTGATTGGAACAATATGACAGGAAATCTTGAGTCTACTGACTTTCTTGATATGGTTCAGGATTGCTTTTTAGAACAGTTTGTAACAGAATCAACTAGAGGAAACAATCTGATTGACTTGGTTCTTGCCAACAAAGAATCACTAATTAATAATCTTGAGGCTAATGATGAGCTTGGGGAAAGTGATCACAAATCACTTAGTTTCAACATATCGTGGAATTACCCAGATAACTGCAATCAAATCTCAGTTCCAGACTTTCGCTTGTCCGATTTATGGGACTGAGAAATTACATGGGGGGGCTAAATTGGGATGACCTGACTATGGGTCAGGTAGGTGATCTTGGTTGCCAATATGACGTTTTTTCAGAGCATAGTTCTAGCTACCCAGACAACTTTTGTTCCGAGTAGGAAAATTAGATCTAGCAAAAATGATCCCAAATGGATGAACAATAGACTAAAACATCTCATCGGTCAAAAGAGATGCATATATATGCGTATCAAATGAGGGGATGGGCAGTTAAGAAATCAATATATTTAATTAGAGAAATAACAAAAAAAGGGATAAAAAAACAATAAGGGATTATGAGGCTAAGGTCGCAAGGGATTCGAAGACCAATCCAAAAGGGCTCTTTAAGGTATTCAGAAGTAAGATTAGGGACAAGATAAGCCCACTTAAGAGTAACTCAGGTCAGATCACTGACAGTGATAATGATATGTGTGAAATTTTCAATACCTGCTTCTTCTCAGCTTTTACCCAGGAAAATACTAGCGAAATTATTGAAATAATAGATTATGTAGAACAGGACGATAATAAACTATGCACGATTCCGGTAACTAGTGACATGGTCCTCAGACAAATAGAGAAATTAAAACCTAACAAATCCCCAGGTCCTGATGAACTGTTTGCAAGGGTGTTAAAGGAATGTAAAGAGGAGCTTAGTATACCTTTGGCTAATCTTTTCAACGTATCACTACAAACTGGCATAGTGCCTGATAAGTGGAAAATGACAAATGTAATACTTACTTACAAGGCAGGTGACAGGTCCTTAGCTTCGAACTATAGACCAATAAGCCTTACCTCCATAGTGGGAAAATTTATGGAGTCAATAATTGCCGAAGCAATTCGTAGCCATCTTGATAGGCATAAATTGATTAATGAATCTCAACACTGTTTTACAAAGGGGCGTTCCTGTCTTACGAATTTACTAACTTTTTTCACTAAGGTGTTTGACGAGGTACATCATGGTGATGAATATGATATTGTGTATATGGACTTCAGTAAGGCTTTCGATAGAGTTCCATATCAGAGGCTATTGAAGAAACTTAAGGCACACGGAATAGGAAGAGAAATTTTTTCATGGGTAGATGCATGGCTGACAGATAGGCAGCAGAGAGTTTGCATAAATGGGGAGAAATCAGAATGGGGGCACGTCACAAGCGGTGTTCCACTGGGGTCAGTGTTGGGCCCATTGTTGTTCTCAATTTGCATAAACGACATAGATGAGGGAATAAATAGCGACATAAGCAAATCTGCTGATGACACCAAAACAGGCCATCCAATTCATTCTAATGAGGACACTAGAGCACTCCAAGATGATTTGAATAGACTGATGCAAAGGTCTGAGAAGTGGTAGATGCAGTTTAATATAGACAAATGCAAAATTCTAAATGTTGGACAGGAAAATAACCATGTATGGGCATCACCAGGACAAGCGTGCCTCGTTGTGCTCTGGGTTTTCTCGTGTTTTCACGGTCGCTCTTACGTGCTAGAACTTTAATTTGTGCCATCAATCCTATACGATACATCCCTCTAGCGCCTGGAACCAATCTTGGGCGGAAAACATTATATACTGAGTCAAAAAAGGAGAATTAGTGTGCAGTACCTAGCAGAGTTTACTGCCAGAGGGGAATCATAGGCCTGTGTCCGTGTGAAAAATAATAATAATAGAACTTTTCTTTGTCAGAGGAAAGAAAGTCTCCTTGATAACATTGAGTATACATAGTGTATAGTGTATACTACAGTGGCTCCCTAGTATATAGATGATAAAGGCTAAAGTGTCTTTTGAAAACAGGTGAATTTGTAAATGAAGTGATAAGCCTATAGAGGCAGGTGCCAAAGTCGCCAAAACTTACCACAGTGGTCAGCTGTTTTTAATAATCTTCCTGGCCTGCTAGTGTACTCGCATATAATCTAAGTGATACCAGTGAATAGCAGAATACAGGTTGTAGTAGCAACTAACCAGTATTATAATGGTATTTTAGTGGAGTGGAGTGACTTTCATTAGTTTCTTTTTTCTTGAAATACCAGACATATACTGTGAATTTCTATAACCTGTAGTTACCAGCGGTCGCAATATACACAACGAAAGCAATTATTACTACAGAAAAAGCGTCCTTTCTCCAAAATTTCCACCAGTCAACTATAGTGATAATATAGCATTTATTGTGGTGGAGACGAAAAAAACTAGAAAAGCTAGATACAACGATTGATAAACAAGGGTTGAGGCTCGACCGTCCATCACTGTAGGAGCTGCCAGAAATCACCGGCTCTTCAACACGCAAGTTATACTTTTGTATCAATCAAATCACATATTACTCGGGTAGATAATTTCAGGTAGATCCTTCATGTGTTAGCCCAAATCACCGACTAGTATGTTTTAAATAAGTGACCCACTGATCAGATCAGATCGACTGGTCCGAACCCTCGACTGGTCCGAACCCTTGATGGTCCGAACCCTTGACTGGTCCGAACCCTTGATGGTCCGAACCCTTGACTGGTTTCAAACGGTTTCGTTGGACAATAAAGCAGACTGTAAACGGATGGGGTTGTAGGCACCCTTATCAAACACAAACAATAAATATAAATCAGGAACGTACACGGTAAGCTGTCCAATTAGTTAGAAATAGAAATACAAATAGCTAGAGTTTCATTTAAGGAGGTTATTAATAGAGTATTCAAGAGGTTGCTAGTAGAATTACAGTAAATCAACCACTCAAATCATTATGAAGCTGTGTGTAGTCTGCAGTCAATCAAACAAACGGGCTTCCACATGGATAAATTGTCATTTTGTGGAAATGGTGTCACGCCCCTTGTGCAGATATCCAAGAACTAGCTACAAGCAGTATTAAAACAGGGAAGTGTTTTTGGGTATGCCCAAATAAGGAAAATCTGTGGACTAAAATCACAAGGGTATTAAAAGAGGACAACATCAAAGCTGCTTTCATAGACAACCTGGAAGCTTTCTACAACAGATGGGAACATAAAAAGTCTGGGCTGAATGGTACTGCCCTTGATACTGGGCATGTAGTCACAAACTGTAAGGCTGGAGGTGATGTCCTGGTAGTCAGTAAATGTGGGGCTGATAGTGCTGTCCTGGGAGACAGTAATGGTGAAGCCGGAGGTGCTGTCCTGGGAGACAGTAATGGTGAAGCTGTAGGTGCTGTCCTGGGAGACAGTAATGGTGAAGCTGGAGGTGCTGTCCTGGGAGACAGTAATGGTGAAGCTGGAGGTGCTGTCCTGGGAGACAGTAATGAAGTTGGAGATGCTGTCCTGGGAGACAGTAATGGTGAAGCTGGAGGTGCTGTCCTGGGAGACAGTAATGGTGAAGCTGGAGGTGCTGTCCTGGGAGACAGTAATGGTGAAGCTGTAGGTGCTGTCCTGGGAGACAGTAATGGTGAAGCTGGAGGTGCTGTCCTGGGAGACAGTAATGGTGAAGCTGGAGGTGCTGTCCTGGGAGACAGTAATGAAGTTGGAGATGCTGTCCTGGGAGACAGTAATGGTGAAGCTGGAGGTGCTGTCCTGGGAGACAGTAATGGTGAAGCTGGAGGTGCTGTCCTGGGAGACAGTAATGGTGAAGCTGGAGATTTTGTCCAGGTAGTCGGGAATTATACGCAGGAAGGAATACATATAAATGACCTCATAGGGGACAGGAGCCGTAGTGGGGAAACAAGTGTAGTCAAAGATAAGATAAAACCAATATTGCAAACTAGAAATACAACAGGAAATAGCAAACAAGAGGACTCCACTAGCTATAGTGAGGATATTACCAAAAACAACTGGTGGGAGCTCCATTGTTGGTGCTAGGGAGGATAGGAATAAGACAGGGAAACATGCACCAACAGGAAATACAGTCACAGAAACCCAAGGCAAACGGAAACCAAGCCTGTGCACATACTATGCACTTGGTATCTGCAGACATGGGAAATCTGGAAAAACAGACGGGACGTGCAACTATGACCACCCTAGAAAATGCCATGCCCATATGACAACAGGAAAATGCAAACTCCCTTCCTGTAAGCTTTTTCACCCTGAAATGTGTACCTCTTCAGTACAGGAAAGACTGTGCTATAACTTAAATTGCCAGGCACACCATCTAAAGGGTACAAAAAGATACAAAACATCCAGGCCATGGGAAAACCTGGGTAGCCACAGCCACTCAAGAGGGAGAGGTTTTTTAGTGCTAGGAAGGAAAAAAACTGGCAGGAAATGGCAGAAATCGTACACCAAATCCAGTCATTCCTGGAGTGGAACCACAGTCGATGGCCTCCACTCCAAACCAACAGATACAGATACTAATGCCGGAAAAAAAATCCTCCCCCAGTACCAACAATACCACCAGTCCGATGACATTCTTCTTTGCAAATGTACAGGGTCTAAAGCCAGCAACAAACAACAAAATACCTTTCATCCGTGGACTGCTTGCAGAGGCAAAGGCAATGTTCGCAGCTTTCACTGAGACCCACATAAAGGATCACTTGGACAACGAAATATGGATCCCAGGTTACAACCTATGCAGATGTGACAGAGTGAACAGGCAAAAGGGGGGGGGGTTGGCCTGTACATTGCAGAGTCACTTGTTTGCACAGAACTGCTAAATGCCTCAAATGATGTAGTGGTAGTCTACAAGCCTCCAGATGCAACATCCCAGCAATTCCAGGAACAGCTGTTAAAAATTGACCACTGTCTGGAAAATTTTCCAGCTCCTGCACCCAACATCTTGCTCCTGGGGGATTTCAACTTAAGGCACCTAAAATGGAGGAATATAGCAAATAATATTGTTGCAGTAATAACACCAGGAGGCAGCTCTGATGAAAACTCACACTCACACGAGCTTTTAAATCTCTGCACAAAATTCAATTTAAACCAGCAAATAATAGAGCCTACTAGACTGGAGAATACACTAGACCTCATCTTCACTAACAATGATGATCTGATAAGAAATGTCACCATATCAAAAACAATATACTCAGATCACAACATAATTGAGGTTCAGACATGTATGCGTGGAGCCCCAGACCGACATAATGAGACTAGTCACGAGGGAGCATTCACCAAATTCAACTTCAATAACAAAAACATAAAGTGGGACCAAGTAAACCAAGTCCTAACCGATATAAGCTGGGAAGATATACTAAGAAACACAGACCCCAACGTATGCCTAGAACAGATTAACTTGGTGGCACTCGATGTATGCACAAGCCTTATTCCTTTAAGAAAAAGGAGGAGTAGATGTAAAATGGAAAGAGACAGGCGCTCCCTTTACAGGCGACGGAAAAGAATAACAGAGCGGCTAAAAGAGGTCAATATATCTGAAATGCGTAGGGAGACACTGGTCAGAGAAATAGCAAGCATCGAACTCAAGCTAAAGGAATCTTATAGGAGTCAGGAATGGCGGGAAGAACTAAAAGCCATAAATGAAATCGAAAGAAACCCAAAGTATTTCTTCTCCTATGCCAAATCAAAGTCGAGAACAACATCCAGTATTGGGCCCCTACTTAAACAAGATGGGTCCTACACAGATGACAGCAAGGAAATGAGTGAGCTACTCAAGTCCCAATATGACTCAGTTTTTAGCAAGCCGCTAACCAGACTGAGAGTCGAAGATCAAAACGAATTTTTTATGAGAGAGCCACAAAATTTGGTTAACACAAGCCTATCCGATGTTATCCTGACGCCAAATGACTTCGAACAGGCGATAAATGACATGCCCATGCACTCTGCCCCAGGGCCAGACTCATGGAACTCCGTGTTCATCAAGAACTGCAAGAAGCCCCTGTCACGAGCCTTTTCCATCCTATGGAGAGGGAGCATGGACACGGGGGTCGTCCCACAGTTACTAAAAACAACAGACATAGCCCCACTCCACAAAGGGGGCAGTAAAGCAACAGCAAAGAACTACAGACCGATAGCACTAACATCCCATATCATAAAAATCTTTGAAAGGGTCCTAAGAAGCAAGATCACCACCCATCTAGAAACCCATCAGTTACACAACCCAGGGCAACATGGGTTTAGAACAGGTCGCTCCTGTCTGTCTGAACTATTGGATCACTACGACAAGGTCCTAAATGCACTAGAAGATAAAAAGAATGCTGATGTAATATATACAGACTTTGCAAAAGCCTTCGACAAGTGTGACCATGGCGTAATAGCGCACAAAATGCGTGCTAAAGGGATAACAGGAAAAGTCGGTCGATGGATCTATAATTTCCTCACTAACAGAACACAGAGAGTAGTAGTCAACAGAGTAAAGTCCGAGGCAGCTACGGTGAAAAGCTCTGTTCCACAAGGCATAGTACTCGCTCCCATCTTGTTCCTCATCCTCATATCCGACATAGACAAGGATGTCAGCCAAAGCACCGTGTCTTCCTTTGCAGATGACACCCGAATCTGCATGACAGTGTCTTCCATTGCAGACACTGCAAGGCTCCAGGCGGACATCAACCGAATCTTTCAGTGGGCTGCAGAAAACAATATGAAGTTCAACGATGAGAAATTTCAATTACTCAGATATGGTAAACACGAGGAAATTAAATCTTCATCAGAGTACAAAACAAATTTTGGCCACAAAATAGAGCGAAACACCAACGTCAAAGACCTGGGAGTGATCATGTCAGAGGATCTCATCTTCAAGGACCATAACATTGTATCAATCGCATCTGCTAAAAAAATGACAGAATGGATAATGAGAACCTTCAAAACTAGGGAGGCCAAGCCCATGATGACACTCTTCAGGTCACTTGTTCTATCTAGGCTGGAATATTGCTGCACACTAACAGCACCTTTCAAGGCAGGTGAAATTGCTGACCTAGAAAATGTACAGAGAACCTTCACGGCGCGCATAACAGAGATAAAACACCTCAATTACTGGGAGCGCTTGAGGTTCCTGAACCTGTATTCCCTGGAACGCAGGGGGGAGAGATACATGATTATATACACCTGGAAAATCCTAGAGGGACTAGTACCGAACTTGCACACGAAAATCACTCACTACGAAAGCAAAAGACTTGGCAGACGATGCAACATCCCCCCAATGAAAAGCAGGGGTGTCACTAGCACGTTAAGAGACCATACAATAAGTGTCAGGGGCCCGAGACTGTTCAACTGCCTCCCAGCATACATAAGGGGGATTACCAACAGACCCCTAGCAGTCTTCAAGCTGGCACTGGACAAGCACCTAAAGTCGGTTCCTGACCAGCCGGGCTGTGGCTCGTACGTTGGTTTGCGTGCAGCCAGCAGCAACAGCCTGGTTGATCAGGCTCTGATCCACCAGGAGGCCTGGTCACAGACCGGGCCGCGGGGGCGTTGACCCCCGGAACTCTCTCCAGGTAAACTCCAGGTACGATATATAAACTAAATAATGTAGATCTTAATACTATTGATTGCGAAAAGAATTTTGGAGTTCTGGTTAGCAGTAATCTAAAGTCAAGGAAACAGTGCATTAGTGTTAGCAATAAAGCTAACAGAATTCTTGGCTTCATATCTAGAAGTATAAACAATAGAAGTCTTAAGGTTGTTCAACTCTATATATCCTTGGTTAGGCCTCATTTAGATTATGTTACACAGTTTTGGTCACTGTATTACAGGATGGATATAAATGCACTGGAAAACGTACAGAGGAGGATGACAAAGTTAATCCCATGTATCAGAAATCTTCCCTATGAGGATAGACTAAGGGCCCTGAATCTACACTCTCTCGAAAGGCGTAGAATTAGGGGGGGGGGGGATATGATCGAGGTGTATAAATGGAAAACAAGAATTAATAAAGGGGATGTAAGTAGCGTGCTGAAAATTTCCAGCCTAGACAGGACTCGCAGCAATGGTTTCAAATTGGAAAAATTCAGATTCAGGAAGGATATAGGAAAGCACTGGTTTGGTAATAGAGTTGTTAATGAGTGGAACAAACTCCCGAGTACAGTTATAGAGGCTGAAACGTTGTGTAGTTTTAAAAATAGGTTAGATAAATACATGAGTGGGTGTGGGTGGGCGTGAGTTGGACCTGACTAGCTTGTGCTACTAGGTCTGATGCCTTGCTCCTTCCTTAAGTGGAAGTGACCTGACTAGGTGGGTCATTGGGCTAATCCAGGGGGGGGGAGGACATGGATCTGCTTCACATGGGTCAGTAGGCCTGCTACAGTGTTCCTTCTTTCTTATGTTCTTATATTGTTTTCTGCAGCCCATTGAAAGATTTGGTTGATGTCACCTGGTGTCTTGCAGTGTCTTCACTGGAGGACACTGTCATGCAAATTCGGGTGTCATCTGCAAAGGAAGACAAGGCGCTGTGGCTTATATCCCTGTCTATGTCAGATATGAGGATGAGGAACAAGATGGGAGCGAGTACTGTACCTTGTGGAACAGAGCTTTTCACCGTACCCGCCTCAGACTTTACTCTGTTTACTACTACTCTTTGTGTTCTATTTGTTAGGAAATTATAGATCCATCTACCAACTTTTCCTGTTATTCCTTTATCACGCATTTTGTGCGCTATTACACCATGACCACACTTGTCCAAGAACAAAAGAAAGAAGGAACACTGCAACAGACCTACTGACCCATGTGGGGCAGGTCCAAATCTCCCACCGGCTTAACCCAATAATTTAGCCTAGTCAGGTCAGTCACAGGAGGAGGAGCACGGCATCTGACCTAGTAGCACAAGCTAGTCAGGTCCAACTCACACCCACCCACACCCACTCATGCATTTATCCAACTTATTTTTAAAACTACACATCTTAGCTTCTATGACGGTACTCGGGAGTTCGTTCCACTCATCCACAACTCTATTACCAAACCAGTGCTTTTCTATATCCTTCCTGAATCTGAATTTTTCCACTTTAAACCATTGCTGTGAGTCCTGTCTATGCTAGATATTTTTAGTATGGTATTTACATCCCCTTTATTAATTCCTGTTTTTCATTGATACACCTCAATTATATCCCCCCGTGTAAATAACATGTGCATTCTGTTTGTCTTCTAGAGCATCCAGGACCTTGTCGTAGTGGTCCAGTAGTTGGAACAGACACGAGCATCCTGCTCTAAACCCATGCTGCCCTGGGTTGTGTAACTGATGGGTATCTAGATGGGTGCTGATCTTGGTTCTTAGAACCTTTTCAAAGATTTTTATGGTATGGGACACCTGATTCACATGAGTAACATCTCATTGTAAAAGCCAGGTATAGATAATCATAAATCAGAGAGAAATAAAATTGTGGAAATTTTATACATAATTTCCTAAATGAATATAATAATTTCGTATTAAAATGTGATGCTATTTGGACCCTTCAAGAAATTTCGAGTGAGGGGGAAGGCGGAAAAGCCAGTAGGGACGCAGGGGGAGACGCCATGTTGAATTTAATGTGAACGCTGGTCCTTGGGTGGTGGAATGTAATTCGGTGTTTTCCAAGGCCTAAATGGGGTGTTTTGGCCTGAATTTTAATGGGAACCAGCGTTAATGTCTCCTGCTGAAGAATTAGGACAGGAAATTTGATGGGCCTTAAGAATTACTTGTGGATGGCGAAATAAGGAATACAGACTTCACTCACAGGGAAGTGCACCATAGTCTTTGCATTTAGACCTAGCTGGCCAGTATAGGATCTAGATGTTAGGCAGGTGTTGTGGGGTGATTCATCTACAATAATTGAATGGTATGTGGCAATAAAAAGTTCTTTTTTAATAACACTAATAATTTATGTATAATAAATATATTTGTTGCTCCTAGCAAGCCTAATCTTATACAGTCCACCTAATTGTAATTTTACCAGGGTAGCTGGTTTTAATATAGTTATTAATATAATGTCAGGTTTAGCCTTTTGTGAAAGGTGTAGAAGTGGGCAGTCGAAGGAGTTGCAGTTCGGTGACCTACTGTGACTAAGCTCTATTTACCTCACCCAGATTACTTGCAGGTAATAATTCAGGTAATGTCCTGTAAACCTCCTGCAGGTGATTTTCTAATAATAAATAATAATTTTTCACAGAAATCATGTACAATTCTTTTGGATTCATTCACATATTAACAACTTAACCTCAAAAAAGTACTTTACAGGAAAAAAGTAATATAACTTTGATATGTCTGTGCCAAACTTTAGAAATATAAGGAAAGACATAAACAATGATTCTGAATGTCATAGAAATACATTTTTGAGGCATGAGTAGATCCATAACTCACTATGATAACTTGAATGTTGACGATCATATTTAAGAAGCAGCCTGCAATGTCGATAGAATGGTTAATGTGGATAAAGACAGTGTACAGTTCAGGATTTTTACGTATGCCTATGAACTGTACATAAGAATATACTAACATCTCACCGACAAATGTCAACCTAGCTCTTAAATAGCAGGCCAGTGTATTATCCACTGTACTACATTTGGTTACCATTCAGTGGTCCAGTGGCTAACGCACTGGCCTACTAGTTTTAGGACAGGCTTGCCATGGGTTTGACTCTGTTCGGAGAATTGTTTACAATCATGTCATTACGATTTCGCGAGCCATACCGACGAGTATGTGAATAATGTACTATGAGGTTTATGGAATTTTCCCATAAACCACATTGTGTTACCCACATGTACAAAAGTGTCTTGATTCACGGTACATGAGTACCACCATACCATTGACAACCAGACTGAATGTTGTTGAAGTAACAAGGACTAGGCTTGCTTACAAGTACTTTCGGCACTTTGGCATACACAGACACTGATCAAACTAAATGTAAACTTTGTAGTTTGGTCACTTTCTTGAACACTATGTGCTTAATTGTCCATTTATTCAGGAATATAAAGATAATATAATAATTGACGTGATGTGTCAAGATATCTCATCACTGAAAGATATCGATTATCCTAAATTTGCTTGTAACAGATGAAATATACATTGTAAATATTTTTTATTTATTTCTCCCAGGTAATTGGTCCCCACCACATGCAACTATATATATATATATATATATATATATATATATATATATATATATATATATATATATAAAGGTTAGGTAAGCTTTCTAAGGTTCTTTTGGTACAAAATTATTAATTTTTACATTAACATAAATAAAAAAATTATCTTTAAACGTATTAAAGAAAATTTTAGAAAGTACTTAATTTTAAATGAGTTCTTGCTAACTGATCAATTTTACCTATTCGGCACATAGTGTTAGATTAGTTTTAGACAGAACCGTTCGAAGAGATTATATTCAGAAATAAGCGTTAAATCCGTATGGGTCACGCAGCACTGCTCCTCTTCGTACTGCAGATCCTCCAAGAGGTTTCACCATTGCCGTTGAGAAAATGAAAAGAAGTTAGCAGTCTTAAATGTATATTCCCTGAAAGGTATGTAAGACCAGCCACAATTCTGCAGTCTGTTAATATCTGATTGATTAAGGATGTGGGGAGAAGCATACAGTTCCCAAGGCCTTCGATCACTTGTCAGTCTTGGCAGCTCGCATAAGCTCACTACATCCAAATTGTCGACGTCTGTCAGTTTCACAGTCCTCAATTCAAAAAGCTGAGTGAGGTAACTCAAAAATAATTCTACGTTATCTACTCTGCCTTGAACAGTAAGTGTTTGCAAATTTGGTAGCATTTTGAGGAGGAAGTTGAGAGGTTCTTGCCTCAAGCGATATGACTTAACCTTGAGAGAGATCACACTTTCGAAACATGATGTTTCGGGAAGGCCTTTATGGTCACACTTAATTCCATGCTTAAAAGTTAAAGTTATATCCTGAAGAACAGGGCATACTTGAAGCAGCATTGGGATATCTCTCAAGCAAATTTCGTCAAGTTCTAACATTCTGAGCTGAGCCCCAATGCAAGCGAAAACTTCTGGTGCAGGTTGCCCTTGACTGGCATGTCTCATCCCGTAAATATGCAGAGCTCTCAAGTATGGGAAGTCTTCAGTAAGCGTTAAGATGTCACTCGCAATATTTTGTATACTTCTTCGTCTGTAAATTAGCTTCAGATCTTCGATCTCCGGTGCAACGCGTGAAATGGTATACAAAAAGTCCGAGTCAGCACGTATGTGGCTAGATTTCAGGGAAAGTACGTGCTGCTCGGGAAATTCTCTAATGAAGTTGTCATACGCGCATATAATATTTTGTATATCTAGTAATTTGCATGATAGGTAATTGAGTTTTGTGAAAACTACGAGAATGAGAACTAGAAAGTCTTGCTTCACTTTACAGTGCCCGGTAGAGAAATCAGCAAGTTGTGGCCATGATGGGTGTACATCGAATGTCCTTCCCTCTCGGACGCTGTTGAGGAGTTCCGTACAACTGTGGATTTTGGAGCCAATAATTAATTCTATTAACTCAGCTTCAGTAACTCGAGGCTCTTTAGCAGAACGCTCACTTATGTGCAAGACTGTGAGAGGACAAGTCTTAGCTGCCTTCAGTACATCAGGAGTGGTGTTGCCCCCCAGCTTCAGGATGCTGAGCTCAGGACACACAGGAAGCAGCGCTGACAACACTTTCATATCCAACCCAAAGTCGACTCCTGTTAAGTCTAATTCGTGCAATAAATGTTCCCTTTTGTACACTCCACATTCAGAGAACACGGCAGGAGTAGAAAGACTTGCAAACTGTCTATCTACAGGTACGATGGCTATCCTGCGAGCCCTGGCGCAAGCAGAGTCAAAAGTGGACGAGTTATATCGTAAACATAACATTCAAGACGGTCATGTAATATATGAGCGTGCAGGAGGTGGGCGTGGAGGAGGTGTGCTGCACGAGCAGGAACACAAGGCGGCAGATACCACAGGTCCGCCCACACTTGGTCTACTTCATACCAGACAGCCTGTAACACAAAGATAATAATAATAATAATAATAATAATAGTCTGTTCCCCTCCTGTTTTTTCTCTCATTAGGTACCCCCAAGTCTGGGGATAACTTAGTCATTAGTTTACTTTCGACAACTATGTTACATATAATAAAGGGGTCTTTACTTTTATTTGAGAACTGTGAGTCATCTGGGACAGGAGTAGCAATGAATAAGTAGAACAACAACAAATTCACTGCACAGTTTCCCTCGACGACGACAGATGTCTCACTCAGTCTGTTCAAGGCGTCTCAGATATTTTTTTTTTTGTATTTACTTATTTTTTATTTATTTATTTGCTAGATCAATTTTTCTGGTTTGCAGGAGCTATTAAATTTTATTAAGAGTTATTAGATTTTAAGTTATATGCAACAAATAAGTATACTTTCGTGACGGGATCTTATAGAGACTCTTCACTCTCAGTCACATAATAACAATGGGTATTGTGGTTGTTGCATGATGAAGGTCAGAAAGTCTTTTTCTCTGTGATGCAAATTAGTACGAAAAGTTTTCTGGAGTTTTGCTCCATTACAAAAGTCTTGGGATAACACTTACTTTCTCGGCATAAAAGTTAATTTTACTAACAGACAGACGTTGTCCATCTAGTGCGTACGTCCCAGCGCCTCTTTTTTGGTAGAGTTCTCTGCTCTCTTTTTGTGTATTTATGACGGGTAGTATTCCCACTCGTGTCCCTCTCCCCATCTACGCTACACACTGACAGAACTACATTTATATTCATCAGTAATGCCATCATCGCTATAATCATCTCCATCACCATCGTCACCCTGAACGTCATTTTCATTATCACCAACAACAATACTCGCAGATACTCACATACTTATTCATTATTCATCTCGGCTAGTTCATGTTGGATAACACTTCTGTTTTCTATATCAAATGCAGGATTTAGATAGAGAAATGTGGTAAAACTAGTGGAAGTGTGTATGCAATGAGAAAATTGCTAATGCACACATTTCTCTTTCATAAAACCACTGAGATGAGAGTTGGTGTCTGATTCTATAGCATAGATTATTGTGTGTTGTTATTCCATTTGTTTTATAAAAAATAATCTCAATATATCAGGCTGCTGCGGCTTACTAATATGAACAACGAGACTGATTTAGAAAGTAGGAAGAACTTCCTCAGGCTCAGTATTACTAAGATCATACAGTGCTGACAAGGGGCCTTAAGTTCTAAGGATATGGTAAATTTTACCATCCTCTCCAGGGGCTGTTTATCGACTTTTATTTTCCGCAATACTTAGTTTATGCTCAGTTAAGCGGCACTCACGCTCATCGGTATTTTAGCTCTCGAAATAAATAAATTTAAACTTTCTTCGGAAGAACTTTCTAGGTTCGTTCTAATATGAAACGAGACATTTTTCATACTCGGGTATTTTGGCCCAGTTATTTATGAGGTTTACCTGGAGTTTACCTGGAGAGAGTTCCGGGGGTCAACGCCCCCGCGGCCCGGTCTGTGACCAGGCCTCCTGGTGGATCAGAGCCTGATCAACCAGGCTGTTACTGCTGGCTGCACGCAAACCAACGTACGAGCCACAGCCCGGCTGATCAGGAACTGACTTTAGGTGCTTGTCCAGTGCCAGCTTGAAGACTGCCAGGGGTCTGTTGGTAATCCCCCTTATGTATGCTGGGAGGCAGTTGAACAGTCTCGGGCCCCTGACACTTATTGTATGGTCTCTTAACGTGCTAGTGACGTCCCTGCTTTTCATTGGGGGGATGTTGCATCGTCTGCCAAGTCTTTTGCTTTCGTAGTGAGTGATTTTCGTGTGCAAGTTCGGTACTAGTCCCTCTAGGATTTTCCAGGTGTATATAATCATGTATCTCTCCCGCCTGCGTTCCAGGGAATACAGTTTTAGGAACCTCAAGCGCTCCCAGTAATTGAGGTGTTTTATCTCCGTTATGCGCGCCGTGAAGGTTCTCTGTACATTTCTAGGTCAGCAATTTCACCTGCCTTGAAAGGTGCTGTTAGTGTGCAGCAATATTCCAGCCTAGATAGAACAAGTGACCTGAAGAGTGTCATCATGGGCTTGGCCTCCCTAGTTTTGAAGGTTCTCATTATCCATCCTGTCATTTTTCTAGCAGATGCGATTGATACAATGTTATGGTCCTTGAAGGTGAGATCCTCCGACATGATCACTCCCAGATCTTTGATGTTGGTGTTTCGCTCTATTTTGTGGCCAGAATTTGTTTTGTACTCTGATGAAGATTTAATTTCCTCGTGTTTACCATATCCGAGTAATTGAAATTTCTCATCGTAGAACTTCATATTGTTTTCTGCAGCCCACTGAAAGATTTGGTTGATGTCCGCCTGGAGTCTTGCAGTGTCTGCAATGGAAGACACTGTCATGCAGATTCGGGTGTCATCTACAAAGGAAGACACGGTGCTGTGGCTGACATCCTTGTCTATGTCGGATATGAGGATGAGGAACAAGATGGGAGCGAGTACTGTGCCTTGTGGTCATTAGCTTTTTTTTTTTTTTACAAGATGAGCAACATTACCATTCTTTTTTCTAGTTATTTTATTTACACCTTGTCATGCTAAACTACTGAGAGGGGGGAGATGTTTAACATACTAACAAGTTCCCATTCCTGTTGACTAACCTCCTGTTTCCTGTTCTTGCATTTGTTAGAACAGTTTGGAAGGTTGTAAGTCTATGGTTCCACAATCACGAAATGCTTTACCAACCCTTCTAGCTAAACATGCTCATTTGCATAGTTGTAGATCATTATGATACTCGTGATGCTGTTTGTTAACATTCTGAAGTTTTATTAGATAGAAGTGGCGACAAGCGGATTTTATGGCTTGACGTGCTGTCGGAGTGTGAGCAAGGTAGCATGAAGGGGGTTCAAGGGAAAAACCAGTTAACTGGATTTGAGTCCTCACCCCGACCTCTTAAGGGTCGTCTGAACAGTGATGTCAGCACATTTTTGATAAGGCAGCTACTGAATGAATGATAGTAAATGTGTTTCCTCTTTCCCAGGTCACTTACCATGGTGAGGGACGGCCGGTGTGTGGACAATTATGATACTCGTAAAATACACCTACATTTTTTTTATTTACGCGGTCGCAACGCGATGTACTTACAAGACAGTGTATGTTCTTGGTGGAACTGCGTGAGTACGGTTTGATATCGTGTTTGACTTCCAATCAGTGTGAGGTTCTAATATTTGTGCTGAATAACAAACGGATTTAGCATTTAATATAAATATAATAAACAAAAATATGATTTTGGTCGGCACCTCAAAATCGGCCTTAAAAAATTCTCGTCTTCTGGTCAGTTAGTAAAAAGAAAAAAATAATTTTAATTCAAATCATTAAGTTTGAAGCCTACTGACAACACAATTAAGGCTGCATGACACTTGTATTTCACTATTCATGAATACATTAATATCAGGATTGTAGCAAACTCTAAATATACATACACATATACTGAGACATACACCCCTCCAAGTGCATATACACTGCTGCTGCTCAGTGCATACACATCGAGTGATGTACTGCTAAGATATGCAAAGTGTGACTGTTGTGTGGTGGAGAGAGATGATGTGTGGTGGGAGTGTAGCTGAAGTCTGTGTGTGTGTGTGTGTGTGTGTACTCATCTATTTGTGGTTGCAGGGGTCGATTTATAGCTCCTGGCCCCGCCTCTACACTGATCACTACTAGGGCCTCTCTCTTCCTGCACTATGAGCTTTATCAAACCTCGCCTTAAAACTATGTATGGTTCCTGCCTCCACTACGTCACTTTCCAGACTATTTCATTTCCTGACAACTCTGTGACTGAAGAAATACTTCATAACATCCCTCTGACTCATCTGAGTCTTCAGCTTCTAGTTTTGACCCCTTATTTCTGTGTCCCATCTCTGGAACATCCTGTCTTTGTCCACCTTGTCAATTTCTCGCAGTATTTTATATGTTATCATGTCTTCCCTAACTCTTCTGTCCTCCAGTGTCGTCAGGCCGATTTCCCTTAGCCTTTCTTCATAGGACATTTCCCTTAGCTCTGGGACTAGTTTTGTTGCAAACCTTTGCACTTTCTCTAATTCTTGACGTGCTTGACCATGTGTGGGTTCCAAACTGGTGCTGCATACTCCAATATGGGTCTGACGTACACGGTGTACAGTCTTGAACGATTCCTTACTGATGCATCGGAACGCTATTCTTAGGTTTGCCAGGCGGCCATATGCTGCAGCAGTTATCTGGTAGATATGCGCTTCTGAAGATGTGCTCAGTATTATACTCACGCCAAGTTCCTTATCCTTGAGTGATGTTTGCCGTCTTTGGCCACCTAGCCTATACTCTGTCTGCTGTCTTCGTTGCCCTTCCCCGATCTTCATGACTTTGCATTTGGCGGGGTTAATTAAATTCGAGGAGCCAGCTGCTGGACCAGGCTTGCAGCCTGTCCGGATACCTTTGTAGTCCTGCTTGATCCTCATGCGATTTAATTCTCCTCATTAACTTCACATCATCTACAAACAGAGACACTTCTGAATCTATCCCTTCCGTCATGTCATTCATATACACCAAAAACAGCACTGGTCCTAGGACTGACCACTGTGGAACCACGCTCGTCACAGGCGCCCACTCTGACACCTCGTCACGTTCGTGTGTACTCACCTATTTGTACTCACCTATTTGTGGTTGCAGGGGTCGAGTCTTAGCTCCTGGCCCCGCCTCTTCACCGGTTGCTACTGGGCCCTCTCTCTCCCCGCTCCATGAGCTTTATCAAACCTCGTCTTAAAACTGTGTATGGTTCCTGCCTCCACTACGTCATTTTCTAGGCTATTCCACTGCCTTACAACTCTATGACTGAAGAAATACTTCCAAATATCTCTCTGACTCATTTGTGTCTTCAACTTCCAATTGTGGCCTCTTGTTTCTGTGTCCCCTCCCTGGAACATCCTGTCTTTGTCCACCTTGTCTATTCCACGCAGTATTTTATATGTCGTTATCATGTCTCCCCTGACCCTCCTGTCCTCCAGTGTCGTCAGGCCGATTTCCCTTAATCTTTCTTCATAGGACATTCCCCTTAGCTCTGGAACTAACCTTGTCGCAAACCTTTGTACTTTCTCTAGTTTCTTGACGTGCTTTATCAAGTGCGGGTTCCAAACAGGTGCTGCATACTCCAGTATGGGCCTGACATACACGGTGTACAGTGTCTTGAACGATTCCTTACTAAGGTATCGGAATGCTGTTCTCAGGTTTGCCAGGCGCCCATATGCTGCAGCAGTTATCTGGCTGATGTGTGCTTCCGGAGACATGCTCGGTGTTATACTCACCCCAAGATCTTTCTCCTTGAGTGAGGTTTGCAGTCTTTGGCCACCTAACCTATACTCTGTCTGTGGTCTTCTGTGCCCTTCCCCTATCTTCATGACTTTGCATTTGGCAGGATTAAATTCGAGAAGCCATTTGCTGGACCAGGTGTCCAGTCTGTCCAGGTCTCTTTGAAGTCCTGCCTGGTCCTCATCTGATTTAATTCTCCTCATTAACTTCACATCATCTGCAAACAGGGACACTTCTGAGTCTAACCCTTCCGTCATGTCGTTCACATATACCAAAAATAGCACTGGTCCTAGGACCGACCCCTGTGTGTGTGTGTGTGTGTGTGCACGCAGACCAAGCCCCCCCCCTCCTCTCCACACACACATTATAATATATATACACACACAATTCGCAAACTGGCGAAATTTCTTACAAATATTATCTCAGTACACAGCAGGATCAAACTTGTGTACTCTGCTTTGCATCAAAGTAAACAGTACTTTAGCCACACATGAATGAGTGTGGTTAAGTGCGGCGTTGATCCCTGGGGTCAACGCCCCAGGGGTCAACGCCCCAGGGGTCAACGCCCCAGCGGCCCGGCCCATGAATGGATTTTATGTTGTATTTTTCTCGATATCGACCAATTTGATCTTAGTTAAGTCTCTGGATGTCCAGCGTTATGGCTGATCTTAGCTGTCTCCTCCCTTGACTTTATAGCAATGTCAATATTTCGCCTAATAGATTAAAGGCTTGGAGTGTTGAAGTATGAACCTCAAAGCAACCAGCAGAGTGATTGAGCGATAAATAATTTAAAATAAAATATAGTTTGATGGCTCTCTTTCCCTGCAGACTGGAGCCACAACAAATGAGGAAAACTTTGCTAAGCTCATTACACATATTTCATAAGGAAAAGTGATGCACTGGATGGTCCGCAGTACAAATGCTAACACGTATTTTTTTACGAGCCCGCGTTAAAAATTACTGCTATTCATCTGGGCGAGATGAAATAAAACACCACATTTCCTAGAGTCAGCAGCGGAATCAAATTTCAGGACTCATTGTGTACATGTGTAACCTTGAGACTATCACTCACCCCACATGTTACAAATGTCAGTGCTCCGCATAAGAAGGGGGCTTCCTATAAAGTAATTTATACCTGTCAGTTAATCCATGTTTATAGTACATTGCACTGTATGGAAATAAAGTTATCTTTACATCACTAGGAAATGCCCTGCCCAGTCACACTAGTGTGAAGTGTGTTTACAGGTCCAGCTATCTTAGCGGTATTATGAGCCGATAAGACACTCGACCGCCTCTACAGAACGTGTCAACCGTCAGACCCAGGAAGATAGAACATCCCATCCTGACTGCAGGAAGAGGCTCACCCACAACACCACAGTGTGCACCGGGGCTCTTGAACTCCCTACGCCCCAAGGACCAGTCTAAAAGACGGGGGAAGGAGTATTGGGTGCTGCTTCTAGCAATCCAAACAGCAGCGACTTACCCTTGTGTGTACCTGGGGCTTTCCATATGGGTGATAGCCCATGGGCTCGCATGGGGGAAAGACCATGACCATTACGATGGTGCATAACAGAAGGTGGAAGTCAACCTATAGAGTACCTTATAACAATATTTATAGCCTCTCAATGAGCCTGAATATTGGTTCATGCTGGCTACAGTTACTGAAGTTGTGCAAGGATCACAGACTCAGACTTCTGCAACACAATTATCCTCACAGATTTGTTAAGTTATACCATGAATTAAGGAAAGATCTTGGACTTCACCTTACGAAACAGACAATAGTAATTATGGACGAGGTAGATTATACTGGAAAAATGAACATGTTATTAAAAGACGGGGAACTTACGCGCCTCTTAAAGTTACTTCTTCAGTCCTTAGAACTGAAGAAGTTGCTCATTGTGAAGCGTATCCTTAAATAAATATCATAAACTATATCAGGTTCATATGGTGCTTCAGCTGCAGCCTCTCTTGTTTTATCTGTACAAGGTAGGTTCAGACCAGCTGAGCCTGACAGCTGACCGGTGGATGATTCAGCTGGGCAGGTGGTGTTAGCACAAGCAACAACACTAGTGTCGTAAGTAGAAGTGACGGAACTCTGGAGATGTATTCCCTGTGATCCTTGCACAACCCCAGTAACTGTAGCCAGCATGAACCAGTATTCAGGCTCATTGAGAAGCTATAAATATTGTTATAAGATACTCTATAGGTTGACTTTCAACTTCTGTTATGCACCATCGTCATGTTCATGGTCTTTCCCCCATTAGAAGATGGAGAAACTTACGTGCCCCTTAATGTCCTGAACTGTACATAAGGTCTTTATCTACAGCATGTCGGTGTTATCATGCCATTTACATCCAGCGCCAGAAGGCTTAATTAGCATTCCTTCAAGCAAATTTTTTACCATTCCACAATGACTTTTGAGACCCCCATCCTTATCCTTTCCAGCAGCCTTGTTAACAGCTCCTGAAAGTATTCCCTCCTTCCAAACAGTTCCATCTCCCCATCTAATTTCTCCCCTCTTCCGGTTGTAATTGGATCCCAGGTTTTCTACACTTATTAATTTCCCTCCCAAACTTTTTCAAATTCTCAGCAAAATTAGTTGATAAGACTCGCCCATTTTCTCACTGGCTCTCCTTTCGCACTCCCTCGCCACTATTTTAACCTTTTATTTTTCCCTCCAGGTGCTCCGCCCTCCGCTATCACTTCTACATTGCAAAAACTTCTCATGTTAACTTTTTCTCCTTTATTATTATTTTTACTTCATCATTCCACCAACGACAGCAACAATAATAATACACATCACACAGGTATATACATCGAGAGATGGGTATCTATCAGTTTACATACACTGAAAGTTTGTTTTAATCCCTTTTTTGGGGGGGATTAAAGTATTCTTGACCCATGATGACCACGTTACAAACAGCCTTATTGACCCTTGTAGTAGATAAGGTTTAAATCACGTTAAAAAACAATAACATACAAAACCGATAACAACACAGTCAGTAATTATAACTAAAATACAAATAAATAGATTTAATAAATAACACACAACATAAAAACATGAAAGTATTTCACAGCCAAGATCTTGATTGGTGTCACAGTAACGTGAAAATCTGCGCCACCAGACAGAAGCTTCAACACCAGAGCACAACACACTACTATTTACCTCATCATCGCGACAATAACGCTGATAACACACTGTTGCTTGCACCACCAAGTCTATACATAGGTCGACGAGTGGCTTAGGATGCATTTGCAAACCAGCAAAGCTTCTAATGCGGCAAGTTTAATATATTTTCTGGCTTTGTAGTTAAGATCTAGAGGTGCTGAAGGTGACTGCCATCACGTGCAACTGATAGTAAGGATTAATATTAACGGAGCGTCGCTAACGCAGTTGTCAGGTAGGTAAATAATCCAAAATATAATGACACGTATCGTTATATTAAATTTTGCTTCAGAGGAAATAAACTGTAAAATTAACTGCAGAAGTATATCAATAAAAATGTATAATTTATTTGAAAATACAGATTTGATAAGGAGGTAATAATGTCTGTATTAATACCCGGCTGATAAGACATGCCAGATACACTCTACGACTGTACAAGAAAAGTAAGCAAGTTATGCCATTTCTTTTAAGTTTGGAATTCATTATATAATCAGAGCCCTTTGTTTCATACAGAATAATACTAGATTTTTTAAAACAAGAAATTAATCATAATTCCGTGTATACAAATGGTGTGTCAGACTGAAACATAAGTATACAAGTCAGTGTTACCAGATTGTGATCAAGGAGTATTTGTGTTTAATAAACAAACAGAGTTATCAGGAGGGTGGGAGTACATGGACAGAATAGATATATGGGAGACGATAAATTTATAATCCACTTCCTGGGAATGTAGCTCTGTGGTAGTCTTAGAGTTATAACCAAAGTACCCAGGTTTAACCTCGGGAGAGTAGAGATATGATTGGGTAAGTCTCCTTTCGTCTGTTGCACCTATTCACCTATCAGTCAATAGGTATCTGGGTGTTGGGCGACTACTACCGCTAAGGTATACCACCACCACCAGGTGGTGGTGGTATACCTTAGCGGTTAGGCCTCAATGTGCGCTGAGGAAGAATTGATAACAGTTCTTAGTGAGTTTACTGTAACCAGTCAGGATCTCACATAGCCCGTCACTTTGAATAGCAAGAGGTAAATGGAATTTACTGATTTTTTTTGTATGTCTTGTAGTGAGTTAGTGTTAGTGTTAGTGTTAGTGTTAGTGTGTGTGTGTGTGTGTGTGTGTGTGTGTGTGTGTGTGTGTGTGTGTGTGTGTGTGTGTGTGTGTGTGTATGTGTTTGCGGGGGAGGGGGAAGCTATGGTGATGTTATCAGTGACAATGTGGGTCTAGGACTGCTTGTAACCTCAAATGACCAGGAATTAGTGCGGACATTAATGATCACAAACACTTACTGGGGTTCCCTTTTCTGCGATGAGGAATTTGAGTCTGATGGTCATGCATAAACTCTGCACAATACATTACAACATTTGGGTAACGCTGCAGTGACAACGATTTCGACTCACAACCAAAACAATATGACATTCTGTTATTTTATTATTTCTGGAGACGCAGTAAATATTTCCTTACATGTGTCTCCCCTGTTCTCCTGGCAATAGATACCTGAGATTCAACATGTTGGCATATCCTAGGAGAGAGGATCAAAGAGCCCTAAAAGAATTAAGTCACACTGATTGTCTTTGTTGGGCAATCCTGGGTTGTTAACCCACCGGAGTAATAATCCGAATACATTTGTCTTCTGCCCCCCTTCCTAATCTGCTGCCCATGAATTTCCATTATTACTGTTACTTCCCTCCTTGACAATCAGCTCCAGATAGACTGGTGCCTAACCCAGCAGCAAACCTCAGCCAGCATGCAACACAGAATGAACTCCGGTGTGAAAGGATTGCAGAGAAAGAACGATGGTAATAGGCAATTCATTTTTTTTCCTTGCGAAGAGGATTAGTATGTATAAGAGGTGCTACAAGAGTCACAATGAGAGCAGCTGCTTCCATGATGCTTAACGTGTCTTCTAACTTGAGCACCGTGTGTGATACCAACGTTCTGAAGGACTTCGTTGTTTGCTTGGCTTATTTGGTTTAAAATTTATTGACTACGCAACTGGTCATTAGGTATCCCAAAGGGGAACTTTAGGTACTTGCTGGAATTTTTTTCTTTCTCCAAAGTTTAGTTTTTATTTCGCTCATAACACGAGGCCTCATTCCATCGGCATTAAATTTTCAACGTTGGTGTACGGTAACTAGGGCAAGATTCTAGGAACAATTATCATATACAGATCCTATGACCAAAGTTGCTGAACACATTGCCAGCATCCTGTAATGGCTCGGATAACTTTCAAAACCCGTCAGTGGCAGAGTTTCAAACGTGAAATTAAAATGTAAGCGAACATCTGGCAAATTTGTGTGTAAAGTAATGTGAAATTCTCATTCCCGTTAAATCATGTTAAATGTAATTTAGTACCTCTTCTGAACGGCTTCAATATTTAACAGCTGATGCATCTTACAGCCATTATAATACCCAATAAATTTTATTTGTAACTGGATAAATTTGTCAATTTGGAATCACTGGAATTTATGTTATAACTGGAAACTCTCTCTCATATAATTAGTTTCAAAATTTTAGCCCTGATGTGTTTTCAAGAAAGCAAAAATCACGTTGCTATCGAGTCCCTTAGGTCCCACTTTGCCAATTTTATTAAACAGATTGAGATACTGATTTCCATTCGTCAACTAAAGAATGCCTCATCTCATCGACTCGGAATATTAAAACTGATGCATTCCATAAGAGGGTAAAGATAAGATTAAGTGCAAATTTGAATTGTTAATAATATATATATGAAAAAAATTGAATCGTTAGCTTGAGAGCAATTACTGGAACATTCATTTTCTGAGAGACATCAAGTTTTCAGTGTTGATGGGCGGTATTAAAATAAAACCTTTGTTTTCTTTTTCAGATATGCAAATTTTAAATTGCCAATTTTACTAAATAAATTGGTTGGTTCCAAGTGATAACCAGAAAATTCATCTTCTGGTCGACTACAAACGCTGAAGTGATGGTGTTACTGAACTGGAAGTATTTTTGTATATAAATAGGCATTTGTAGGTGCCCACTTGCCAGTTTTATAGAATTTATCAAATTGGACTTTCTTGAAAAATACACAACAAAATTATTTTTCCTTAAAAGAATGAATAAATTTTTAAAACAATACAGAACTGCAAAAGAAGAAAATTGAGAAATATTGACAACTCCCGTTTTTACAGCATTTTTAAACCTTCATAAGTGAATCCTTAAATAATGTAAGATGGGATGCAGCGCTGTATAGCCCTTGTGGTTTAGCGCTTCTTTTTGATAATAATAATAATCATAATAATGTAAGATGGGATGTCAGAGCTGGCACAGTGTTATGTACAGTGTTATGTACAGTGTTATGTACAGTGTTATGTACAGTGTTATGTACAGTGTTATGTACAGTGTTATGTACAGATTATGTACAGTATGTATTATGTACAGTGTTATGTACAGTATTATGTACAGTGTTATGTACAGTATTATGTACAGTGTTATGTACAGTATTATGTACAGTGTTATGTACAGTGTTATGTACAGTGTTATGTACAGTTATGTACAGTATTATGTACAGTGGTTATGTACAGTATTATGTACAGTTATGTACAGTTATGTACAGTAGGTTATGTACAGTGTTATGTACAGTGTTATGTACAGTGTTATGTACAGTTATTATGTACAGTGTTATGTACAGTATTATGTACAGTGTTATGTACAGTCATGTACAGTGTTATGTACAGTGTTATGTACAGTGGTTATGTACAGTGTTTTTTATGTACAGTTTATGTACAGTATTATGTACAGTGTTATGTACAGTATTATGTACAGTGTTATGTACAGTGTTATGTACAGTGTTATGTACAGTGTTATGTACAGTATTATGTACAGTGTTATGTAATATGTACAGATACAGTTTATGTACAGTGTTATGTGTTTATGTACAGTTTATGTACAGTTATGTACAGTTATGTACAGTGTTATGTACAGTGTTATGTACAGTGTTATGTACAGTGTTATGTACAGTGTTATGTACAGTGTTATGTACAGTGTTATGTACAGTGTTATGTACAGTGTTATGTACAGTGTTACAGTGTTATGTACAGTGTTATGTACAGTGTTATGTACAGTGTTATGTACAGTATTATGTACAGTGTTATGTACAGTATTATGTACAGTGTTATGTACAGTGTTATGTACAGTGTTATGTACAGTGTTATGTACAGTGTTATGTACAGTATTATGTACAGTGTTATGTACAGTGTTATGTACAGTATTATGTACAGTATTATGTACAGTATTATGTACAGTATTATGTACAGTGTTATGTACAGTGTTATGTACAGTTGAATTTTCATTTACAATTATTACGTTAAATGTCGTATTATCAGTTAATACATTTTTCAGTGCATTATTTAACTGAATGTAAGTGATATTAGTGTCTATGTAGACGTTTATGACATACCTTATGTCAGTTCGCTACAGTATATGTACATGCATTAGATACAGTTTATGTACAATATCTGCTACAGTATTCATGTACAGTTATGCAGTGTTAGCACAGGATACTGCAGATTATGTACAGTATTACGGATTTTGTACATTAATGTCAGTGTTGCAGTGTATTAATATACATTATTTCGTGATGTCAGTGATCTATTGACCATATTATGAAAAATTTATATTACATTATTACTGTTGTACCAATTATTTGTGTTTCATTGTACACATACTTCATTGAGTTATTAAGAACAGATACTAATACGTATTCCCAGACTTAATTATCAATGGTCCAGTCGAGACCGAAACATCGTCCATAAGCTCTTTCTCCTATGTACGGCTATTTGTGTACAGCAAAGTGTACAGCGCTCACTATTGCAGTGTCGCCTCCCACAATATGAGAGCCGCAGAGCTACACAACACCACTACATTTCCTGGTTCTAACGCAGTAAAGTGTACAGTGAACATTGCAGTTACGTCACGTGTTATGCTGTGAAAGTCGCCCAGCTACATAACTCGACTTGCTGACGCTTGGGAGCTCCTGGCCACACCACTGTGGCCTCGCTCTTGCTGCAAGAGTTCACGAAGGCTGCACTAATAGCATTCATCAGCCGCCCTGCATCAAAGACCAGGAGAATGGTACTTAAAATGCTCAACCTGTCCTTCGGAGAGAAAGCTTATTTTCAAATGGGTAACATTACGTTCATTTCTGCACGGTTCAGAATGAGACCAAAGTTAAATTTTTAGTTATTTTAGTATACCTTATATTAATTTATATTTGTATGTAGTAAACTGACATTATTATTATTATTATTATTATTATTATTATTATTATTATTATTATTATTATTATTATTATTATTATTAAATTTACGTGGAAGAACTAAACCCACATGAGTCACACAGCACCTTGGGAATCCAAGTTAATCAGGTCTTATGAAAAGAGAAGATCACTCCATTCATCGACATCACATTACTTCCCCATTAAAGGATTACCCACAAAAACAAAATTACCTGCATTGAAGAACAATGTCTGACAGTGGAGGAAACAATCATATTAGATTTAGCTTCTGAAGCTTCTAGTTTATTGTGCACCCCATATCCGTCCTGTGGACTGTGGCACAAGAGTGTATGGATACACAAAAACCTAAGATCTAGACCCCAAAAGGGTTAACAAGAGTACATTTGAATTTATATTTACAGTTGACTTATCTGTTGCAAGCAAGTTTAGGATATTTGCTTAATATGTCTGGTATCTTATTTTTTTAATATATCACATTGCCCGTCTATCTGTATATTCCTCAGTAAGTGGACACTCAAGAACTTAATGGTCAAGAAAGTGACCATAAAACTAGCCACATACTTTGCATTTTAGTCTGATCATTATTTGAGTCTGCCAAACTTTCAGACGTACTTGTAACCAAGCCTAACCCTGCATACTACAATAATAATCAGTCTATTCACATCGCAAGTTTCTCCATAAACGTATTTATCTATATTATCACGTTATCACGACATTTGGTTCAAGACTTTCGGTTTTATTTATTTCTCTCCTATTCTTCTTACTGCTAGACATAGATATACCCAAGTTACATGCTACATTTTTTTTCAGGGTATTTCCTTTACCTAACTTATCAACTTTATCATGAAGGAGTGATTCCTTGTGTGATAGAATCCATGAAAAATGTACATTAATTCCTATTTTCCCGTATATTTGAGTGTCTATATACGGCTTCTTCAGCGAGCATATTGTGTTTGTTGTTTGTTATAATGTGAGTCAAGAGCTTTCAGTGATGACACAGAATCAGTAATAATCAAATAGTCAAGCTTAATGTCATAAGTTAACTTTAGCACCATTAGGATGGCAGACACTTCAGCTTACAGTGTAGACGCCCAGTTAATTTTTATGTCTAATTAATCGTAGTTCATATCGTTCATCTTTAGGCCGGTGGCAACAATAGCAGATGCAGCCCTGCCAGTAGAAGTAGATTCATATTTAGATCCATCTGTGTATATAATTTGTGATAAATTATTACTTACAGTTTAGCGAGAATTTCTTCTTGAGCAGTTGTCTTAGCAAATGATTTAAGGAAGGAATTACTGGTGATAGCTGTCTTGGTAGGGGATTGCAGGTATGTGATATTAAATGAATACAACTTCCATGGAGGGGTGAAATGTTCATGTTGTCTACAGTGATACAGTTCGTGAAGGTTATAAATCTTAATACAACTGTATGTTTTCACAGCCCCTTTAGATCTACAGTATATGCATTTACTTCTAGACATTTTAATAAGATTTGTTAGGACATGTCTGGTTCATTTAACATTCTAATACCAAGTACATACAGTGTTAATATTAATAATTCCATCAGTGATACTAGAACATTAGCTCCTAGGGCAGGAGACAATTTTCCTTAGCTAAAATTAACATGGGCGCAGAATAATCAGTTAAGGATCCAATATAAGTTATGTACATCATTCTCACTATTTTCACAGTAAGGTTGTAGCCAGCAACAGCTCTGACAGTACTTAGCTTATTTTTGCCTTTCTTATTTAGTTGTGGTATGATGGATTTATTAAAGGGTACGTCTACACCAGAGGTTATTGAAGATGAATACGAAGAGATTTACTTGATGTTGGACACTGTCCTTGTTATGGTCTTCTTAAGAGTAAGCTTGACTCTAATGTTAACACCCTGGGAGTACTCATCGTGCTAGTGATGCCTGGTTAACTATAAACAAAAAATAAGCTGAAAATTGGGTAACCTTAAGGGAAGATTAGTAATTAATTCCTAATACATCTCAGGTTAAATACAGAAATGACCTGTACGGTAATAATATAAATAATAATAATTTCTATAATTACATGTACAAGGTATACAGACCTACTTAACATCAATGACATACCATATAAAAAGCCCTTTGCTTTGCAGAGCATTTAGGGCAAATTAGGTTCATTTTGTCCCTAGGATGCGACCCACATCAGTCGACTAACACCAGGTACTGCTAGGTGAACAGGGACAGCAGTTGTCTTAAGGAAACACGCCACAATGTTTCCACCCGTACTGGGGATCGAACCACGGGCACAGTGGCGTGCAGAGGTCTGGTGATGCCCGGGGCCAACTTCTTGATTGTATGCCCCAAAAACTCAAGTATAAGGCCTAGTAATGAGAAATAATATGAGAAACGGAGATTTTTGAATATGTAAACACAGATGAAACATGAAATAAACACTTTATTCGATTTAAATATAAATCAACCAAATTTATTAAGTTGTTTTCCCCAAATGACATCTGTCAGAAAACACTTGAACTATTTCACTTTTTACATCAGCTGTGAGAAATTCTTTTTCAATGCTTATTAAAGCCAGGTTGGTCAGTCGCTCCTGTGACATTGAAAACCTCAGATATGTTTTTATTAATTTCAGTTTTGAAATAGACTACAACATTAAGAAATCGATTAGTAAGCAGTAAGTGTATGAACACCAGCGTGGAGAGACCATCCCTACACGGCAAAGACTCTGCAGCAACTAGATCAGGTCAGGTCCTCAGTTGACTTAGGAGCACACACGGCAATACTCGACTGATGGTGCACAACTATCAGTCCATAACTCAACCATCTGCCAAAGTCTACATCATTAATTTATCCTTTCATTCATTTTGATTAAGCTGAATCAAGTTCTTTTTTTTTTTTTTGGTCTAAAATAACGGTCATGACTTGAAGAGAACTTTTCACTATTTAAATCGTATAAACTCTAAACATACTTTTTGTCTATATCACCTTCCCTAATCCGAATTTTCCACACTCTCACCCACACACACCATCATGCTCGAGCCTGCAGTCTCAGCATACATCAACAAGACCACAATTCACAAAATTCCTACCCATTATTTATTCCTGTATCACTTATAAACCTCAATCGAAATAACTTAGGAATTCTCAGAGTCACTGTTCTAGACGGACGCTGGCAGTTTGCATGGAGCTCCTGTAGTCTTATCCTCATTAGGAAGGTTTATCTTGATAATGGAATTGACTCTTAGCATATGAGTGTATGTTAATGGATCACATTCATTTTCACTCTCAAGCTTGATAGTTAAGTTAGCCAAGGTGTGCTAACCTTTCTCTTTGAACTTCTATACAGTCCATCATTCGTTTATTCGACGCCTATTTTGGTGTCATGGGCAAACTTGCCGATGTCGCTCTTTATGCCCTCATCTATGTCGTTTATGTAGATTGTGAACAGCAGGGGGCCCAACACTGACCCCTGTGGAACACCGCTCGTGACGCTTCCCCACTCTGATTTCTCCCCATTTATGCAAACTCTCTGCTGCTATTTGTCAACCATGCCTCTATCAGGAAAAAATTTCTCCTCCTATTTCCAGTGCTTTAATTTTCCTCATAGTCTCTGATGTGGGACCCTGTCAAAAGCCTTACTGAAGTCCATATACACAATATCATATTCATTACCATGATCTACCTCCTCAAATACCTTAGTGAAAAAAGTTAATAAATTCGTAAGGCAGGAACGCCCCTTTGTAAACCATGCTGAGATTCGTTGATTAATTTATGCTTTTCAAGGTGGCTACGAACTGCCTCGGCAATTATTGATTCCATAAATTTTCCCACTATGGAGGTTAGGCTTATTGGTCTATAGTTCGAAGCTAAGGACCTGTCACCTGTTTTGAAAATAGGTATCACATTTGCCATTTTCCACTTATCTGGCACCATGCCGTTTGTAGTGATATGTTGAAAAGATTAGCCAAAGGTGTGCTAAGCTCCTCTTTACATTCCTTTAGAACCCTTGCATACAGTTCATCGGGGACCTGGGGATTTGTTAGGTTTTAATTTATCTATTTGCCTAACGGACCATGTCACTTGTGACCCTAATAGTGCACAGTTTATTATCGTCCTGTTCTACATAATTTATCATTACTGGAATATCGCTGGTATCCTCCTGTGTAAAACTGAGAGGAAGTATGTGTTAAAAATTCTACACATTTCCTTATCACTGTCAGTGAGCTGACCCGAGGAACTTTTGAGTGGGCCTATCTTGTCCCTGATCTTACTTCTGTATACCTGAAAGAATCCCTTTTTTGGGTTATTTTTCATTCTCTTTGCAATTGTAACCTCCTTCATTGATTTTCGAATTCCCTTTTTTATTTCTCTCTTTAACTGAATATATCGATTTCTTTCAACTGAAAATGCGATTGTAAGCAGTAATGTGTATGAAACACACAGCGTCGGAGAGACATCCCTCCCATACTGAGGCAAAGACTCTAGAGCATCTTTAGGATCAGGGGGAATTCTGTTCCCTCCAGTTCGAAGGAGCATCACAAAATCAATACTTTCGTCATAACTGAATGGCTGCCACATCATTATCATAATAATTTGCAAAGTCTGAACATTCTTTTTTTTTAATTTATCTCTTTCTTCTTCATCTTGAATTACTACTGAATTCAAGTTCTTTTTTTTTTTTTTTTTGTTAAGAAGAAATGAAAATCGGTCACTGAGTCCTTGAAGACGGACACTGCGGTCTTCAATTTCCGTTTTTAATCGGTTCACAATCTCTAACATTACTTTATTCATGTCTAATTGGATACCTTCCCCCCTTCCCCCATTTAGTGCCCGGGGCCACCCCCCTTTCGGTCCCCCCCTCTGCACGCCACTGCACGGACCTCAGTGCTTGAGCTGAGTGCTCTAGCAACCGAACTAAGGACGCCTAATGTCACAAAAATTCTACCCATTTTTAGTAAAGACTGTACTTATAACCGAACTGCTGACGAACAATGTAACTTAGTGAAGTGATTCAAGAGTCACTGACCATCCTAGTAACAGGTGACGCTGGCAGACCCACGAAACCGTTTGGTACACTGAAAGGGAAGGCATCCGTAGCTGTCTTTGCTCCTCATGTTGTTCAGGCTTCCACTATTTTGAAGGTAAGGGGAGGAGGATCTCCAAGTGTGACACACTTGTGCTGTAGGTAAATTCTGAGAGCTAGCCTCCAACCCCAACATAAATTAAATTTACAATTTCTGTTCCCACTCGCTGCCTCTAGACCCCGCTGACACCGACACTAAAAGATATCTTATCTCTGGTAATTAATATCACTCCCAAGTGCAATGACCTGATATAGTGTTCTCCAATAATTCTGGTTATTCGGTTATATGTAATTTAAAGTTTCCGGAACTGATAACGAAGCTTAAATCCCCTGAAGAAGGGCTCGTAAACAAGGCAGCATTCCCTTCATTCAATTACCTTTTTTTTTTTTTTTTTTTACATTCTACGATATTTTATTTATTTACTAAATACCCGACAGGAAAGCCTTGGTGGGAGATTTTGAACATTTATTTATTAAATGTTAGATGCCGTATTCATGATTTTGCAAACCCTACTTATGACTGTGATGGTGATGATAAAAGGTATCTCTAAACCAGTACTGAAATAATTATTACTATCCTTTCTCAGTAATTCGTAAATTACCACCTTTTAAAAAAAAATCACGGAATGGGGGTGGCTTTCCATGGGTTCAAGTCCTAGCCCTTCTGTGATTTTTTTTTGCAATCGTGCTGTTACGATTTCGTGAGTCATGATAGCACATTTTGCTAGACACTTCAGCACAGGTGTTTATTTTGTTCTAAATTCTTGATGCCTCGCCTCAAAGGTCGGGTTGGTAACGGTTTTCCAGAGTCAACAAAGAGAGAATAAATTCTTTGACACAACTCTCTGGAGATCCACTCACTTTTTTATGTGCGGCATATATCCTACCATCTCGTCTAATAATGTGGTCTTCAATTTATTATGGGTTGGACCAGAAAAACCTCGGTCATAATGACAATAGGCTCCACTTAGTGGGTTATATGACAAGAGGCTCCACTGAGTGGGTCATATGACAATGACTGGCGTCTTCAGAAATTTCCATACACCTCCAGGCGTCGTAAGAATCAGCTACGCTTCCTACGTGAAAATTCCACCACCAGGATCCTCTCTGGATACTTAAAGAGCATCAAAGGTGTGACCACGATGGCGGAAGGAATCTTTCTATGATGGCTTTTCATTCCTAGGACGAGGTCGGCCTTTCATTAACTTTCGCAATTCGCTCAGTTGTCTGTCTTACCACTGTTCCGTTCCCACAGCCACTCTCCACATCCACACAGAGTGGTGAAGCCTCCACACCTGTACCCCAGCGCGATGGTACGGGTGACATCCCCACAATTGTACCCCTGCATATTTATGGTACAAAGAGAGGTAAGGGGTGCTTAGGGCCCCAAAATTCATTCATTCCCCAAAAAACCTCAAATAATAATAATAATAATAATAATAATAATAATAATAATTTCGCTGCTCCAAGTCCATAGCCATCTCAGCTCCCAAGACCCTCCTCTGCATAGCTTCTTGAACCGCTATTGTTTACACTCTTTTACCTTCAGTGTGAAAAAATAATAGCTCACTCTGAATATGTCTGGTATATCAGGTCCATAGCGGTGTAGATGTCTGACACGGCTAGGTGCATGTCCAAACAGCTCATGCTAGTATATAAGAGCCTATCTTCATGCTTCACACCTGACCCCACTAAATAAGTGCCATTGTATTATTGCCCCTGACGAGGTATGACCATATGTATTCTCTTAAAAATGTTGTTTCTGTGTTCCCCTGACAAGTGAGGTATTCTTGACGATGGTCCAGGGTCGTTCAGGCCGCTAACTTTCAATGGATCGTCCCTCGTGACCATTAAAAAGTCAATTGTTGATGTCTTTGCACTGGTTTTACCTCGCTCGAGATGGACGGTCAAATATTTCAGGAATAACAAAGACGGAGCTGGAGACGAGGTGGTTACGTACATCATTCATCTTGGAAGTTGCCTGGGGTTTGACGTGTCCACGCCTCTTCGTCAGGCTTGTATATCTTTCCATTGAATTGCTGTCATTAGCTTGATCTGCAAAACACACAGTAAGTTGCCTGCCGAAGAATTAATTATATTCTTAAGAAGGATTACATGGGTAGTTTTGAGCACTGGAGTTGGCAATCATTGGTAACAGATGCGACGATAAAGGTAACGAATCCAGCAATGTTTCACTAACCTGCCACGTCCATGAGCTATACTTTAAACAAGTATCTAATATTGGCCGAAATTTTTCATTAATAAGGTAAATTGATGCTAACTTCATATAGACAAATGCAAAGTTCTAAATGTTGGACAGGACAATAACCATGCCACATATAAACTAAATAATGTAGATCTTAATATTACGGATTGCGAAAAAGATTTAGGAGTTCTGGTTAGCAGTAATCTGAAACCAAGACAACAGTGCATAAGTGTTCGCAATAAAGCTAATAGAATCCTTGGCTTCATATCAAGAAGCATAAATAATAGGAGTCCTCAGGTTGTTCTTCAACTCTATACATCCTTGGTTAGGCCTCATTTAGATTATGCTGCACAGTTTTGGTCACCGTATTACAGAATGGATATAAATTCTCTGGAAAATGTACAAAGGAGGATGACAAAGATGATCCCATGTATCAGAAACCTTCCCTATGAGGATAGACTAAGGGCCCTGAAACTGCACTCTCTAGAAAGACGTAGAATTAGGGGGGATATGATTGAGGTGTATAAATGGAAGACAGGAATAAATAAAGGGGATGTAAATAGTGTGCTGAAAATATCTAGCCTAGACAGGACTCGCAGCAATGGTTTTAAGTTGGAAAAATTCAGATTCAGGAAGGATATAGGAAAGTACTGGTTTGGTAATAGAGTTGTGGATGAGTGGAACAAACTCCCAAGTACAGTTATAGAGGCCAGAACGTTGTGTAGCTTTAAAAATAGGTTGGATAAATACATGAGTAGATGTGGGTGGGTGTGAGTTGGACCTGATAGCTTGTGCTACAAGGTCGGTTGCCGTGTTCCTCCCTTAAGTCAATGTGACCTGACCTGACTAGGTTGGGTGCATTGGCTTAAGCCGGTAGGAGACTTGGACCTGCCTCGCATGGGCCAGTAGGCCTTCTGCAGTGTTCCTTCGTTCTTATGTTCTTATGTTCTTATGTTCATGTGTCCTTTTCTGATTACGTGCTTGACTATATGTTCAATGAAAGTTTAGACCGTCTTTTCAAACTAAGGAATGTATTGTTGGCAATGCATTTCTCGTGTCAGTTGTGCTACCACCTTTGACTGCTACTTTGTTAATTTACTGGACATGACATCTGAGTAATTAATAATTGAGCTCAGAAATAAGACAGGTAGGCGACTTGACACAGTAAAATTATTCGATTCGTAGGCTCATATTGTGCAGTAGTTTATTGCTGCTGAAAATAATGTTGGTATGATTGGTGGGCTAATAATAAGTAATATAATTTACATATTTAATTGATATTCGTCCTGACTTTGCAGAATAATTATTTTCAATTCAAATTTTGCCTTCAACTCGTATGAGTCATTCGCTGTTGCTTTGTTAACTAATCTTTTCAATATAATCAGTAAACGTTTTCTGTAATCTGAGCTACAGCCTATTACTAATTTTTTTTTAACTGCTTGACATAGACTTTGTTTATGACCTGTTTCTACTTCATATATGTATATGATGACTAAGACTTCTGTAACAACAGAGTATCTTTATTCTCAAGACGTGTCACAGAACAGTGACTTTATCAGTTCAATACAGAGGTTATTTGAAGATACTGAAACAGGAGACAGTAGAAGACGATTTAATCAGTCCCTCATCCTAGATGAAGGTACTTTCTACCGTAGTCCTGATGAATCTGAAGCATAGGCTTAGGGTAGGTAAAGTTAGTCAGGAAACAGGGCAAGTGTTTCACCAGGACGGTTAAATATATACCGGTCTGACACAGCAACACCATGGAATCTTGGTACAGAGAATACCTTCAGCCTGTTTGCTAACCTCTGACCCAGCTCTTGGGCATGACCTACTTCCACTAATGGGTCCCGCCCACGGTGACGATCCCTTCAACTGCTGCACCTCATCTGAAACCTTTACGAGAATAAGCGACCACCTTGGTGCCTTTGCTTCAGATTCATCTAGGCTGAGGGACTAATTACCTCGTCTTCTATTCTCTTCAGTTTCAACACCCTCAAATAACCTCTGCATTGTACTGATAAAGCCACTGGATGGTACATGCGTTTTATTCGACAACCTGTTGAAACAACATTGTTGCTATCATATATCCACAAATTCACACACACACACACACACACACACACACACACACACACACACACACACACACACACACACACACACACACACACACACACACACACACACACACACACACACACACACACACACACACACATTCCAGGGAGGGGACACAGAAACAAGAGGCCACAATTGGAAGTTAGGTTAGGTTAGGTAAGGTTCGTCAGGAAACAGGACAAATGTTTCCTGACGCGGGTCAGATGATGACCCGCCTTTGGAGCTTTTGGTCATCTGACCGAGGCCTTCCGCTGGCTTACCGGTCCACCCCTTTAAGAATTATGGTCATTTATAACCATTGTTATATATATAATTGGAAGTTGAAGACACAAATGAGTCAGAGAGATATTAGGAAGTATTTCTTCAGTCATAGAGTTGTAAGGCAGTGGAATAGCCTAGAAAATGACGTAGTGGAGGCAGGAACCATACACAGTTTTAAGACGAGGTTTGATAAAGCTTATGGAGCGGGGAGAGAGAGGGCCCAGTAGCAACCGGTGAAGAGGCGGGGCCAGGAGCTAAGACTCGACCCCTGCAACCACAAATAAGTGAGTACAAATAGGTGAGTACACACACACGAATTGTGTTTACATAAACTATTTGAAGCTTAACGAGAAAAAGAGAGAGAGAAAAAAAAAGTCGAGAATCAATCATTGAGGCCCTTTTTAAAAGACAAAATACAATGCTCAAATTGCATTCGTTAAACTTATATCCCCCAGGTGTATATATGTTAGTAATCTTGTCAGCGTGGCGCACCCTGGTTCCTAGATAACACGCTGGTGCTGGCCCCTGGTTTGTTTTTAATGCTCAAAGTCGGCCATTTCACCAGCGGGGATATTTAGAGCATATAACCGGAGAAATTCCCCCCAAGGCTCGGGATAGTTTCAGGCCGTAATTCAGGTTTATGGGCGGCGATGCCATTAGCCGAGGTGGGCTTGAGGCTCGACCAATCATCTGGACAGATTTACAAGAAAACACACTCCTAACGTGGCCGAGCGGCTCCACACCCCTGCATATTTCTCACAGGATTCATCTGTGGACGTCACCGATAGCAATCTTGTCGCTCGCTTGGGTTATTGTGCTGGCGATACTGTACATATTTTTTTTTTCTTTTTGTCTTCGCGTAAATTATTTTCTTATGGCTGTATACTTATATATTTCCGAGTTTCTGGGAGATCGTCTTTGTATGTAAATTTGTATCGACCGGAGGGCGTAGATGTTCGAGGGAGAAGGTAGGTGCTGAAGCGGGAGTTAAACAGTTAGTGTTCTGTTTACATGCGTGAAGATAGTAGTTGGTAGTCAGGTGCTCTTTGATGGCCTATGCTGAAGTGCTAAAGCAATGGCAAAGAGCAAAGAAAAAAATATTGCTAGTATTAAATCAAATGATCAGCGAGGTTGGGCAGAGAGACGACAGTTCTGAAAGAGAGAGAGTGAGGAGAGAGCTTTCCTTGGATCAACGGTTCCGTTGATCCAAGAGCTCTACACAGAGTGAAACGAGCTAGTTCTTCACCTGTCTTTTCTTTACCCAAGAGGTTCCCATCACCAGGTGTTCTTCTCACTGTATCATTGTGTTCGATATATGCGAGTGAAAATGATTCATTCTTCAGCAGCAACTACTGCTCCAGTGAGAGTCGCAGCCTACACGGAGTCACAGCCTACACGGAGTCGCAGCCTACACGGAGTCGTAGCCTATACGGAGTCACAGCCTACACGGAGTCACAGCCTACACGGAGTCGCAACCTACACGGAGTCGCAGCCTACACGGAGTCGCAGCCTACACGGAGTCGCAGCCTACACGGAGTCGCAGCCTACACGGAGTCGCAGCCTACACGGAGTCGCAGCCTACAAGGAGGATTGCCATGGTACTTGTGAAAGATTCTTACTACAAGGAATTGGAGCAGTTTCCTATTTCAGGTCAAACCTGATCTTCCGCTTCCAAAGAGTTTATTTGGTTGATTGAATTATTTTATTCAACCAAAATTTTTGTTAGCAGCTTGAGAATGCCTCATCGGATCAGCTTCAAATTTTCAACGTTAACTTATTGTAATGAAGAATTTTTCCACGCAACTACTGGCATATGTTATGCCATCTGATCAATTTTAAAATTATTATTTCTGATTCTGATTACCGTTCAATAACGTGATCAGTTGGGGTTATTATTATTATTATTATTATTATTATTATTATTATTATTATTATTATTATTATTATTATTAGTGTGTGTGTGATTTAGGTGCTAATTTAAGTTTTATTTTTAAAATAGTATGGCGTTTAATTCTGCAAAATAGTCTAAGTGATCCTTTTTAGAGTGGTTTCAGTCTGCAAAGATACATCGTATAGAACAGCAGCATATAAGTTTAGGCTGTACAGAAACAAATTTGCCAAAGGAAGGTGAAACTGGCCAACTTGCCAGTTTTATCGAAAAAATTGGAAGAATCAATATACCGACTCTTGGTTTCTACGCAATAATTTTTTTTAAATGTCATTTGATCGGCTTCATACCTTTAACATTGATGTATCTTACCTAGAGGAAGGTTTGAAGTGTTATTATCCAGTGTAGTTGCTAGTTTGCAATGTGAAGGACAAGGTAATGAGGAGTAAGTTATTGAACCTCGTAGACAACACGAACTGTTATTAAAAAAATGGGCTTAGAGTGCACAGTCCTGCTGTTCGAACCTAATCAGTTCTGCGAAATGACAAATATCAGACACGAAAGAAATGGATGAAAAAACGCATATTCCTAGACTGTCAAAAGGCATTTGACAAGAGTCCCTCATATGAGAATAACACAGAGCAGAAAACTAGGCTAGGAGGGAACTGTAATGGATATGAGAATGAGTAACACAGAGAAGGCAGAGAGACGAAGGGAGGGAGGGAGGGTTTGAAGTAAGAGGAATTATGTGATAAATGGTTTGAAAAACCGACAAGTTGAAGATTGAGACACTTATGCAGCATATGGGAATCTTTATTCAGGAAACGTTTCGCCACACAGTGGCTTCATCAGTCCAATACAAAGAGGAAGGCGTAAGGAGAGGAGGAGTATGAGGTAATCAGTCCCTTAGCCTGGAGTCGATGTGTTCAGTCCATCAATCTACAGTCCATCAATCTACAAGATTGATGGACTGAACACATCGACTCCAGCCTGAGGGACTGATTACCTCATACTCCTCCTCTCCTTACGCCTTCCTCTTTGTATTGGACTGATGAAGCCACTGTGTGGCGAAACGTTTCCTGAATAAAGATTCCCATATGCTGCATAAGTGTCTCGATCTTCAAGAGGAATTATAAATGGAGTACCACAAGGATCAGCTCTTGGACTCATGATGAATAAGGCATGGGTAATACATGGTTATCTTTATTGTTAAGACGTTTCGCCAATCACTGGCTTTTTCAATTCACAATACTCTCAATTCAAATACCGTCTCCTATATGCAGTCTTCGTACAGGGTTGAAGGAAAAAACACTAGATGGCGAAACGTCATAGCAATTAAAATACCCAGGTGGTGTTAGGTAAAAGGACACATATGCAACAAATGTGATATTTTATTGAGGCAACATTTCGCCACAATAAAATAGCACAGTTTCATCCCTGTCCTTTTACCTAACATTGTCTGGATAATTCTACCATTATACTCAAGTGCTGCGCATGTGCCTTATCAAGACTCAAGAAATCGTAATGACACGATTGCAAACAAACCATACTCTATGACCGCGGGTTTAATCCCGGCCGGGGGTATGGTTTGGTGTGCCTTATCAACTTTTCGGTACTGTATACCATTAATGTAATGATTCTTGGATTCATGCTCTTCCTGATATATGCAAATGACCGAACATGCCTGCACGTCAGTGTACCTGATGCAAAAATAATGAGAACAGTGATCAAAATGACAACAGAGGACTATAATATGCTAGAGGAAGAAATGAACTGACTAAGGTGTTGTTAAGAACATAAGAACATAAGAACGAAGGAACACTGCAGAAGGCCTACTGGCCCATGCGAGGCAGGTCCAAGTCTCCTACCGGCTTAAGCCAATGCACCCAACCTAGTCAGGTCAGGTCACATTGACTTAAGGGAGGAACACGGCAACCGACCTGGTAGCACAAGCTATCAGGTCTAACTCACACCCACCCACATCCACTCATGTATTTATCCAACCTATTTTTAAAGCTACACAACGTTCTGGCCTCTATAACGGTACTTGGGAGTTTGTTCCACTCATCCACAACTCTATTACCAAACCAGTACTTTCCTATATCCTTCCTGAATATGAATTTTTCCAACTTAAAACCATTGCTGCGAGTCCTGTCTAGGCTAGATATTTTCAGCACACTATTTACATCCCCTTTATTTATTCCTGTCTTCCATTTATACACCTCAATCATATCCCCCCTAATTCTACGTCTTTCTAGAGAGTGCAGATTCAGGGCCCTTAGTCTATCCTCATAGGGAAGGTTTCTGATACATGGGATCAACTTTGTCATCCTCCTTTGTACATTTTCCAGAGAATTTATATCCATTCTGTAATAAGGTGACCAAAACTGTGCAGCATAATCTAAATGAGGCCTAACCAAGGATGTATAGAGTTGAAGAACAACCTGAGGACTCCTATTATTTATGCTTCTTGATATGAAGCCAAGGATTCTATTAGCTTTATTGCGAACACTTATGCACTGTTGTCTTGGTTTCAGATTACTGCTAACCAGAACTCCTAAATCTTTTTCGCAATCCGTAATATTAAGATCTACATTATTTAGTTTATATGTGGCATGGTTATTGTCCTGTCCAACATTTAGAACTTTGCATTTGTCTATATTAAACTGCATCTGCCACTTCTCCGACCACTGCATCAGTCTATTCAAATCTTCCTGGAGTGCTCGAATGTCCTCGTCAGAATGAATTCGACGGCCTATTTTTGGTGTCATCGGCAAACTTGCCGATGTCGCTCTTTATGCCCTCATCTATGTCGTTTATGTAGATTGTGAACAGCAGGGGGCCCAACACTGACCCCTGTGGAACACCGCTCGTGACACTTCCCCACTCTGATTTCTCCCCATTTAGCAAACTCTCTGCTGCCTATTTGTCAACCATGCCTCTATCCAGGAAAAAATTTCTCCTCCTATTCCATGTGCTTTAATTTTCCTCAATAGTCCTCTGATGTGGGACCCTGTCAAAAGCCTTACTGAAGTCCATATACACAATATCATATTCATTACCATGATCTACCTCCTCAAATACCTTAGTGAAAAAAAGTTAATAAATTCGTAAGGCAGGAACGCCCCTTTGTAAAACCAGCTGAGATTCGTTGATTAATTTATGCTTTTCAAGGTGGCTACGAACTGCCTCGGCAATTATTGATTCCATAAATTTTCCCACTATGGAGGTTAGGCTTATTGGTCTATAGTTCGAAGCTAAGGACCTGTCACCTGTTTTGAAAATAGGTATCACATTTGCCATTTTCCACTTATCTGGCACCATGCCAGTTTGTAGTGATATGTTGAAAAGATTAGCCAAAGGTGTGCTAAGCTCCTCTTTACATTCCTTTAGAACCCTTGCATACAGTTCATCAGGGCCTGGGGATTTGTTAGGTTTTAATTTATCTATTTGCCTAAGGACCATGTCACTTGTGACCCTAATAGTGCACAGTTTATTATCGTCCTGTTCTACATAATTTATCATTACTGGAATATCGCTGGTATCCTCCTGTGTAAAAACTGAGAGGAAGTATGTGTTAAAAATTCTACACATTTCCTTATCACTGTCAGTGAGCTGACCCGAGGAACTTTTGAGTGGGCCTATCTTGTCCCTGATCTTAATCTGTATACCTGAAAGAATCCTTTTGGGTTAGTCTTCGATTCTCTTGCAACTTTAACCTCATAATCTCTTTTTGCTTTTCTAATTCCCTTTTTTATTTCTCTCTTTAACTGAATATATCGATTTCTCAATTGCCCCTCTCCTCTTTTGATTTGCCTATATATGCCTCTCTTTTGACCAATCAGATATTTTAATCTATTGTTCATCCATTTAGGATCATTTTTGTTTGATCTGATTTCCCTATTTGGAACATAATTTGACTGAGCAGCTAGAACTATGCCCTGGAAAGCATCATATCGGCAACCATCACCACCTACCTGACCCTTAGTCAGGTCATTCCAGTTCAGCCCACCTAAGTAATTTTTCAGTCCTATGAAATCAGCCAAGCGAAAGTCAGGGACGGAGACTTGATTGCCATTATTAGGGGAATTCCATGATATATTAAAACTGAGTGATTTGTGATCACTTTCCCCAAGCTCATCATTAACCTCAAGATTATTAATTAGTGTTTCCCTACTGGCAAGAACCAAGTCAAGGAGGTTATTTCCCCTAGTTGGCTCTGTCACAAACTGTTTTAAAAAACAATCCTGGATCGTATCAAGAAAGTCACCTGACTCTAAATTTCCTGTCAAATTGCTCCAGTCAATCTGTCTATAGTTGAAATCTCCCATTAGCACAACATTTTCGTATGTAGATGCCTTACGAATTTCGTCCCATAGAAGTTTACTGCACTCCCTATCAAGATTCGGGGCCCTGTAAATCACACCCAAAATTAGTTTTTCTCGGCCCTCGAGAAGCTGTAACCAAACAGATTCAGTGGCTGACGCTTCTAATTTAATATCTTGTCTAACACAACAATTTAAATTGTCTCTGACATACATCGCTACTCCACCACCTTTCCTGTTGACCCTGTCAGTGTGGAATAATTTATAGCCTTGTATGTGACATTCAGAGGGCATCTCTCTATCTTTCAGATTGAGCCAGGTCTCTGTTTATAGCAATAATATCTATGTCTCCTGCACTTGCAATTAATCTTAGCTCATCTATCTTATTTCTTACACTCCTGCTATTAGTATAGTAAACCTTAAGGGAGCTAGTCCCCTTGCTGCCCTCTGCTGTCCCCCTTTGTTTGCTGACCTGATCTATTGTCTTTATTTATAACTTCATGCTGAATGCCTTTTATACATTTACTGTTTCCAACCCAAGTGTTGCAACCTGCTTGTTTCCCACACACACCCATACCTCTATCTTCCATCAGTTTAAAATCATAGGCATTTCACCAATGGCCTTCTCAATCGAGTCTGCAAGTGCTACCACCCCAGCCCAGAGAGATGTACCCCATCCCATGCATACATATCATGTTTGCCATAAAAGTTGTTCCAGTTGTCAATGAATGGGATTGCAAGTTCCTTGCAGTATCTGTCTAGCCAGCAATTTACACCAATTGCCCTAGACAACCATTCATTTCCTACTCCCTTCTAGGCAAGATGCTACATATGATTGGGATCCCTCCCTTAGACTTAATGAAATCTATAGCTGACCTGTACTTATCTAGCAGCTCTTCTCTCCTACCCTTCCCAATATCATTTCCACCAGCACTGAGACAGATAATGGGCTTGCTCCCATTACCTGACATGATATTATCCAGCCTGTTGACAATGTCCCCAACACCAGCTCCAGGGAAGCACACTCTATCTCTCATCTTCTTATTCCTATTACAAAAAGCACGGTCAATGTATCTTACCTGAGAGTCACCAACCACAAGAATGCGCTTACCTCCATTAGCAGGGGCAGTAGTACCCTTACCTTCACTGGCCACTGAAGTACATTCATCCTGAAGAACAGAGAAGCGATTTCCTACCTTCAGATCTTCACTCTTAACTTTCCTTACTCTGATGCGCCTTCCATTACTGTGAACTACTCGCCACTTGTAGCAGGTGCTGGGCTGCACCTCACTGCTGGTAGCCGTGCTGCCTCCCCAACTACAGCCTCCTCACAGCGAGAGACAGACTGCACCTCGCTGCTAGAAGCCTCATTCCCCACAACTCCAGCCACCTCACACTCTCTCCCAGACCCATTGAGGTGGACCTTCAGCCTCCTAATCTCCTCCTGGAGAAGCAAGACCTCCTCCTTCAACTCTCCAACCTCAATTTTTAAAACACTGCAGAAGCAAGCCATGCTTTGTAACCGTCCACACTAATCCCCAAAGCAGCTCAGGGTCTGTGACCTCACGTGACGACTGACCACTGAGTACTGATTGTTACCAGAGTTCAACCCCGTTAAATGTAGGGTTATGAGAGTGGAATCAGGAGCCTGGGGACTGAGTGGAAGGTAATTCATATAATATGAGCAGAAGAAAGAAAGGAATTTAAGGGTAAGCATCACATCCATTTTTTCCAGCCTTATGCCCATTCAAACAGAATATCAAAAGTAGCATACAAAAAAATGGTAAACAGAAGTCAGGAATCTGAACGAGGATGCATTAACATCAGTGAACATGATATACTCAACACCAGTACAGGAGCATGCAGCGCCAGCGTTGAACCCTCATATCTACTCATGTATAAAAATTAACTGGAGAAAATTTACGAGGCTAATCCGTGAGCTAAAGAGGTTGGAATACGAAGATAATCTAGGAGAACTAGAATCTACATTAACAGAATACCTGAAAACCAGAGGAGACATGATCACAACTTAAAACAGACTCCCAGATAGAGATATAGTTGATACGGACTATCTGAGATAGTATACCAGAAGTTTCTTTAATCCAATGACAAAGAAGTCCCCCTAGTGTGAAGGTTGTGAACAAAGAGGATGTAGGAAGGAATGTTTCTGAGGCCAGGCTCGGTACTGGGAATCAAGAGTGGAAATGACATAGCGCCGAGGGCAGAGAGCTACATTAGCTAATCCAAGTGCATAGGCTGAGCTCAAGAGTCAGAGTTTAACCCCCGCAGGCACAATTAGGTGAAAAGAAACGCGCATATACAAAATGTGTAATCTGTAGCCGATTGAAACAAAATTCTTCCCTGTCTGCCATGACGTAGGAATTTATCAGTTTCCCAGGGGCGGCGAATTAATTAATGGCCTCTAATTATTTTTCCCTTACGCTTAATAAAACCTTGGAGATTGACTGCACTGATTACCAATTTCTTTTTTTCTACCAGATTTTCATTAGAGCATCAGTTTAATTTTTTTCCTTCTCTGTTCTTGTCATTTCACGTATGTAGCGCTGCCTTGGTTTACTTTCTTCCAGCTGTACGTTCTTAGACATTAGTAAGATGCAGCCCGTACGGATTTATCTTCATGGAAGAGGATTTACTGTTAGAGGTGTGTATCTCTCAGCGTATTTACACTGAAACGTTTATTTTAATCTCTTAGCAAGGGAATAAAGTAATCTCTATTTCTTGTGTGCGGTTGAATTGCAACCCGAATGTCCCAAGTGTAGTCAGTAGGCCTTAAATCTAAGAAAAGTGTAAAATAAAGCTTATTTGGTGCGATGTATGGACGACCTGTGTTTGAGAAAATGTGGGAGTTGAAGAAAGTGGGAAACATAATCCTGGACCTTATTGTTATCACAAGCAAGCGAAAAAAACAAAAATGGAGAGAAAACCAGAAGAGGTGAAGAGTCTGAAGACAGATAAAGTAAATAATTCAGAAGACAGTTAGGATTCTTATTCTTTGCCGCCATGGCAGCTAGTTTATCGTGTGCCCCAAATCTACTCTGTGACCGGTAACACAAGAGCATACTGATACACAAAAGATAAAATGATGAAATGTGTTTGTCCTTGTTTCAACTCACAATACTCTGTCTACTCTCGAAGTTGCTACACCAACCTGTCACATATACTGGAAATTTAAATTTATTCTGACTGCCATTTTTTCTACTTTTTTGTTTCCATCATTCTTACCATACCACACATTTTGACTAATATATTCTTATTGTGACACTACACGATTTTTCTATTTGTATTTTCTTTGTAACCTACTGAAAAATTCCTCCAACCCCGTAATCAATGTTTTCTTGCAAAGCTTCTTTTCCCGACAAGTTCTCAGCTCTTTTTTTTTCAGCGAAGCTAACAAGATGAAATTAAGACACATGTGCAGCATCTGGGTATCTTGCACAAGTTAACAAGAGATGGAATCCACACAAGCTTGTTTCCTGGTACTTCAAAGTTCCTCATATGTCCTCTGCAATGCTGACTCTCGCTAAAACAATATTCAAGAACCTCGAGAAGGTTCAGAATCAAGCCATGAGAGTATCTTTGAACTGCCTTGAAGTGCTAAAATATATAACTTAAGATTAAAGCTGAAATTACCGTCCATATATGACAGAAGAAGAAAGTTATATACCATTTTTGCCAACAAGTTGTTAAGAAGTAATGTAGACAATGTTCCTAATATCATGACTAAAACTGCACTTAGTACACAGCAACATCGGGGAAAAGGTCGGAGAAACATAGCTACTAAAGATTTAATTTTTTTATGAGCAGAATAAGCCTGTTATATTAGGAAGAATAGGAAAGAAGTCTATTGTGGCAAGAGTGAGATAACGGTAAAGGTTATTAAATATGAGATAGTCAGTTATATCACCGACTGAGCAGTAAATATAGTGTTGCTGGAACATTTAGAAGTTAAAATTTTGTTAAGCATCTTGAAAAGTCAGCAAGAGATCATGACTGGGTATCATCTCAGACTGAATCAATAATCCATAATTCATTGATTGTGGTTTTGAATAAAAAGAGATCAATTCTTGACTCAGTGCATGTCGTCTTTAGTATTTCAGAATTTTTTTAATAATGTTGTAGAGGCCATAAGAAGTAATGTACTTTATTTTTCAGAAAAGTACAAAATTCAAGTGAAGGTGAAAGCTGATTAAGTAGCAGATACAAGAAAACGCACATTACAGGTTAGGAGAAACATTCCACCAGATTACAAGGAGAATACGGGTTTAACACTTCACCTTGGATGTCGTAATACTAATAATAATAATAATAATAATAAAATTTGGACTTTCGGAGGAGATCAAGGTGGATACATCTGAAGTATTGACCCCGGCGAGGCGCAATCCAGAAGATAAATGGTTGCCTTTACTGTTACGTACGAGGTCAATGATCTTCGAGTCCGTCTTCTGCAACATCGCCTTGGACAGTCAGTTGATAGTTATTATACCACAAGACTGACAGTATTTAGCAGTTTCATCCCAGCTTTCTATCAGCGATAAATTAAACCTAGACTCTCATTTAGATTTCTTTCTAAACAAAATAAATTATTACTAACTGGCAAAAGAAACACAGACAGGAAAGAACTAAACCCGCAAGCATCACACAACGCCCGGAAATGGGCCTGCGAGTTTTAGGACAGGCTCGCCACGAGTTCGAGTCTCAGCCGGGCTGTCATCTGAATGTAATAAGGTTTGAGCAGAAGAAAGGGAGGCTACCTCTAATTTCTTGGATTTGGAGCCTATCATGCACATCAAGGTTCAATACGTAGAGCGGTTTATAAGTGAACAATAACTGAATCTGGGTCAGGGTTTGAAGGGAGTTAGGGCAGTATAACACCTGCCCTAGGATTATCATTCATACTGCAACAGTATGTAAAACAATATAGCGTAATAATGTTGGGAGAATGATCAAAAATATGTTAGGTAAAGTGGCAGTGTTCAGCTAATGTGATATTTTATTGTGGCAACGTTTCACTCTCCAGGAACTTTATCAAGCCGTTACAAATAGTTCAAGGACACAGAGAGGTATATATAGGTACAGAGCGAGGTGCAAAGTATATTATCGTTATAGGTAGTAGTAGAAGTAGTACTTGTGGTGGTGGTGGTAGTAGTACTTGTGGTGGTAGTAGTAGTAGCACTTGTGGTGGTAGTAGTAGTAGTAGTACTTGTGGTGGTGGTAGTAGTAGTACTTGTGGTGGTGGTAGTAGTAGTAGCACTTGTGGTGGTAGTAGTAGTAGTACTTGTGGTGGTGGTAGTAGTAATAGTACTTGTGGTGGTGGTGGTAGTAGTAGTACTTGTGGTGGTGGTAGTAGTAATAGTACTTGTGGTGGTGGTAGTAGTAGTAGTACTTGTGGTGGTGGTGGTGGTAGTAGTAGTAGTACTTGTGGTGGTGGTGGTAGTAGTAGTACTTGTGGTGGTAGTAGTAGTAGTACTTGTGGTGGTGGTGGTAGTAGTAGTAGTACTTGTGGTGGTGGTAGTAGTAGTAGTAGTACTTGTGGTGGTAGTAGTAGTACTTGTGGTGGTGGTGGTGGTAGTAGTAGTAGTACTTGTGGTGGTGGTGGTGGTAGTAGTAGTAGTACTTGTGGTGGTGGTGGGAGTAGTAGTATACTTGTGGTGGTAGTAGTAGTAGTACTTGTGGTGGTGGTGGTGGTAGTAGTAGTACTTGTGGTGGTGGTGGTAGTAGCAGTAGTACTTGTGGTGGTGGTGGTGGTAGTAGTAGTAGTACTTGTGGTGGTGGTGGTGGTGGTGGGTGGCGGTAGTAGTAGTAGTAGTACTTGAGGTGTTGGAGGTGGTAGTAGTAGTACTTGTGGTGGTGGTGGTAGTAGTAGTACATGTGGTGGTAGTAGTGGTAGTAGTACATGTGGTGGCAGTAGTAGTAGTAGTACATGTGGTGGTGGTAGTGGTAGTAGTACATGTGGTGGTGGTAGTGGTAGTAGTACATGTGGTGGTAGTAGTGGTAGTAGTACATGTGGTGGTAGTAGTGGTAGTAGTACATGTGGTGGTAGTAGTGGTAGTAGTACATGTGGTGGTAGTAGTGGTAGTAGTACATGTGGTGGTAGTAGTGGTAGTAGTACATGTGGTGGTGGTAGTGGAAGTAGTACATGTGGTGGTGGTAGTGGTAGTAGTACATGTGGTGGTTGTAGTGGTAGTAGTACATGTGGTGGTAGTAGTGGTAGTAGTACATGTGGTGGCAGTAGTGGTAGTAGTACATGTGGTGGTGGTAGTGGTAGTAGTACATGTGGTGGTAGTAGTGGTAGTAGTACATGTGGTGGTAGTAGTGGTAGTAGTACATGTGGTGGTAGTAGTGGTAGTAGTACATGTGGTGGTAGTAGTGGTAGTACATGTGGTGGTGGTAGTAGTAGTAGTACATGTGGTGGTAGTAGTGGTAGTAGTACATGTGGTGGTGGTAGTAGTAGTAGTACATGTGGTGGTAGTAGTGGTAGTAGTACATGTGGTGGTGGTAGTAGTAGTACCAAACGTTGCTACAATAAACTGTCGCATTCGTTGCTCTTGTGTCCTTTTACCTAACGTAAAATATATAGGTAAATAGTGTGATGATCAGGAGTGAGAGGGAGAGAAAGAAAAAGAGAGAGAAAGAGAGAGAATCAACAGCAACACAAAATAGAGAGTGGCAGCATCATGGAGGAAGGTTGACTCAGAAAATAACCTCTAGATGAAAAGTCTATTTCCCAACAACGTTGTTACAGATGTTGGCAGCAGCGGCGGATGTTGATGTCTTGACGATGTTAGCACAACGTCCCCCCCCCCCTCTCTCTCCTTCCTCTCTTCTCTCTCTCTCTCTCTCCCTCTCCCCTTTTAAATTTTTACCCCGCCCTCTTTTTACCTTTTCGCCATTCTTACTGTCTCTTTATTCTTCTGGGGTACTCCAGGTATGTCAATAAATTTTTTTTAAAAAGGGGGAAAGCGTGAAAAAGACAAAAAGAAAATAGAGAGCAAAACGAAGAGAATGAACTTTACTTGTTTTCTAACTGGGGGTGTCGGTGTATTCCCCTGTCCCTGAATACCTCCCACGGGGGAAAAAAAACGGGAAAAAGGAAAAAGGGGAGGAAGCTAAAACAGAAAAGGAAAAAGGGAAAGAGAGAGAGATGTAGTAATTTAAGACAAAAGATTGAAAAAAAAAGGACCCGGGAGTGATACGCATGAAAAAAATTAGCGGGGGGAAGGGCGGAAAAAATTGTTTCAGCTAAAGGTCAAAGGGAAAGAATATTTTGTTTTACTCATGAAAATTTAGTAAAGGTACGAGCGGTGAAAGGGAGGGTTAAAAAAACAGGGGGAAATGAAAAAAAGGGGGGAAAAGTAAGATGAAATTGGGTTTTCCCAAAAACACTTTTTTGCCGAGAAGAAGAAAAAACACACTGCAGCCCAAGCTTTCTTGGGGAGAACGATCCGCAATGATTTTTGGTATGTCTTTCTTTTTACACAGATGCATGACCCAGGGCTGTGACTCGACCAGCTCCTTGGGTTTTGGGATCGAGGAACAACACAGTGGGGGGGTTCAATTAGGGGTGTGCTTTGTATGTGTGCAGTTTTTCAAGTAATTTTACTTCAGAGCCAGGTTGTCCAAATAGTCTCCAAAATGCTAAAATTTGCGGACACCTCGACGTTTTGTCTTCCAAAAATACTTTCCAAACAGAAATGAAATTATATTTAAAATTTATATAAAAGGCTAAGTTCACCCCCAAATATTTTTCTTCAACCTGAGAGACAGTTTTTAAAAAAGCTTGTCATTTTAATTTTAAAGAGAAGTTATTTCCTCCGGAAAGTTTTTGTAAAATATAACTTAGCTCGAAGATGTAAAAAACTTTTATAGTACGGTATTTGTTTACCAATGTAAAACTATTAAATATATTGTTAAAACTAATGGAAAAAGTTTGCCTTATGTATTCAAATTCGGAATGCAAACCGAAAAATTGTGATAATATGAAGAGTTTTGTTTTAGAGGGGATATAAAATTTTCTTTATACTGGAAACGTAAAACACGTAAAATTTTGCAGTTAGGGCAGTGAAATTAAGTTACAATACATACGTTTAACAAAATTACCCCCAAAGTTACAACAAATTAAAAAAACGAACTGTGCTAGTGCCCTTTTTAGATGTAAATTTAATATCTAGTAATTAAATTTTTTAAATATTTGGCTAAAACAGGGGAATCTGAGAAAAGAATTTAATAAAAAAAGGGAAAACATAACAAACGACATAATCATTATTTTTAAATTAAACAAGACACGTTTTTTTATTCATAAAGAAAAAGGGAAAGAAAAACACAGATATATGATTGGGATTCCTCACTGCAGTTCCATCCTTCAACTTTAACTTTACCATTAAATAAAAAATAACACGGTTTTTTTTATTACTACCACTGCACGGCAAAGGAAAAAAAACAATCACATTATGGGGCCTTTTGTGCATAAGGGCCAACCAAGAAACAAATTTTTCATCGGGGAAAACCCCCCCAAACACCCCCCTTGTTTCTCTCCCCCCGGCCGAGATATAAGATGTTTTCCGTTCACCTACGTGAGGAAAAAATTGATTGGGGGGTGGGGGGGGGGGGGGGGGGGGGGGGGGGGGGGGGGGGGGGTTTTTTTTTTTTTTTTTTGGGGTTTTTTTTGGGGGGGGGGGGGGGGGGGGGCGAGTTCAGCTGGACATTTTTTTCCAGAAAAGAGGAGAAATAGGCTGAGAACGAGGTGGGAGGAGGTATGGGAGAAGGAACGTGGGAGCAGGGAAGAAGGTGGGAGGATGAAGGTTAATGAAAGGAAGAAAATAGGAGATGGGGGTGGGACAAAGGAAAAAAGGGGAAAAAAAGGAAAGGGAAGAGGAAAAAAACTTGAAGGGGGGAAAGGAAGGTTGGGGGGGAAAAAAAGCCCCTGGCCCAACCTCTCAGGGGTGTCGGGGTTCACTCTTCTGGCTTCGGGGAGACATCGTACAGTAGTGTACATAATAATTGGGATAGTGATAAAACAACACTTTTATTTCGAAAAATGTTTATTTGAAAAATACATGGAAATGATTACAATAACAACTTAATAAAGACGACAGATAATTGATTTAATATAGAAAAAACTACCCTTTGTTTCTAAAAATACTGTACAGTCTTTGACATGGAATCGCCCGATTTAACACTTTTTTCAAGTTGTTCTCGTGGTATCGGTCCCAAATACAGCACAATTAATTTTTCCCACAAATGAACGTCTGTTTAAATTTGGGAGGGCAGGAGAATTTCCGGGCCAATTTAGAACACTTAGTCACTCTCCCCCGAAGAAAACAGCATTTTTCTGGAAGTGTGGCATGGAGCAAGAGGGAAAATTGGGAAAATGCCTTTTCTATCAAGAAAGTCCTTCCACAATGGAAGCAAAGAGTTTCCAGGATTGCCTTTGTATTTGTCACTGTTCTTGTTACTTTTAACAAAAAACAACCGTTCAGGGCTTTTAGCAGTAAAATACCCCCAAAAAACCTTAGGGGGTGTTTTGATCCTTGTTGAATTTTGTCCATTCCGAAAGGGTTGCCTTTTTCCCGTCCAACCCCCGACGTACCCCGTAATACAGGCTTCCACAAAAACACCCCTGATTTTAAAAAAGGTATAACAGTAACTTTACTGAAAAAATCTTTCACAGTTAAGCTTCAAACAGGATTTCATTCAGTTTCATGTGGGTAAGGTAGCTTTTAAAGGGACTCAATGTGCGCCCCCCTGGGTTTCTCGGTAAAAAAACGATGCGATAGCCATTTTGGTTTCCCCCTCCGCATTTTTGGAGTTAAAATGAACTGCTTAAATGTCGAAATTTTCAGCCCCCCGGGTTGCGGTAGTGGTTGGAACTAAACTGTGCTCTTCATATCCCAAAGAAAGAAGTCACAAAAAAGTTTTGGTCCCCGGGGCCCCCGCAGGCCAAGTACAGAGGCACCGGACCTGTTTTTTGACTTCTTTGGTTGTACATGTGTATAGGGCACAGATCTTCTTTGCCGAGATTCCTAAATTAAATTTAGATAAGCTAGACGCCATTTGCTGTGGAAGCTATCAGCTGTTTTTGTGCCTCAAGGATACTCAATACTGTGTCCCCCCTCGAGCTCCTTCTAGTGAAGTTTCAGCTTTTATTCCCCTCGAAAACTATACTGTTTTTTGGGTCTGTCCTTAGCCAAATTTTTATAACTTGGCATTTTCTAAGGTTAAAATTTGAATAATCATTTGTAGACCAATTCTTTTCCACCAGGTCCCTTTGGACCTTTCCCTTTTGTTCTTTTTTAAAAAAGTCATTAGTTTCACATCACTCAAAAGGGATACAACTGACCATTTCTAGCTTTTCATGTAAACAAGATTAGCATCACTCCTAGACCGACTCAAAATGGGAAAAATACTCTTCCATTTGCCCCTTCTGACCCTTTTCTTAGGGGAAAATCTTTCTTTCCTCCCTGTTAAAATTCAAAATTTCCTGCCTTCCCGTTATTTTGCCTACTCCTCTGCTTTTTCTTTAACTTTAAATTTTAAAAAAAAATGCAGTCGCCCCGTCCCCTTCCTCCTCTCTCTCTCTCTCTCTCTCTCCTCCCCTCCTCTCTCCCTCTCTTCTCTGTCTCTCCTTTTTCTCACTTTTTGTTTCCTTTTCACAGAACTCCGTAGACTGTGGGATAGATTTCATCTCTAAAATAATTCTTCACTGTTGCCTTCTTATAATTTTTTCGGCTATGCCCTTTATTTTAAACTGGCCTAGAGTTAAATACTACCCGTTTAATTTGGGTTTTTAAAAATTTTTTTACACCTCTGGACTTTCTCATATCAAATAAATACTGAAGCATATTGGGGCCCCCTCATTTTTCGGGCATGGGGAGAGTAAGGTCATCGTGGCACAGGGAGTGGATATGTAGCTGGCCAAACTAGGCTGAAGATGGGGGGGCATTCACAAAGGCTTTCGGAAAGGGTTTTTGGGCTGGGAGAGGGAAACACGGAAACTCCGTGCATTTAAGGGGCATCGCTGATAACACAACCTCATTTCGCTCCTTGTTAAATTTCCCAAATCTTGTTTGAGTGGGGGGGTTTGTTGTCTGATGGCCCTGGACTCACTAATTTAAATTTATTTCCTCAAATGTTTTATCCCATATTGTCCCTCCCCAGTGGAAGTGTTGGATGTTGGTAGTGGGCGACTGCGTAAAATAAATGCATTAAATTTCCTACAATAGTATTCATACCTAAAGGAAACTTAATATATATTATAATATATATATATAATAATATAATATATATATTATATATATATTTTTATATATAAATATATATATTACAACTAAATAAGATCAAAGAAACAGGTGAATCACAATATGAAAAAAACTTTTGTGAAAGAACAGTGAAATTCCAAGCAATTTGACTTCTCAATATCAGGAAATATATAAATTTTTATATATATAAATATATTTATTAATATATAAATATATTATTATATTTAAATTTATACCTTATAACTATTATATACTATTTTATATTTTTCGGGGGATAGATCTTTGGTGTTGCCAGGTAAAGACAGCTAGTTATAGTGAGTTGCAAAACATCTGCAACTTGTTGAATTTTAAACTATTAAGTGTTTCTTCCCGGGGAGTTATAATTTTGCGCAGCTACAAAGTTCAAGTGTTCAACACAGCAACTTGAAAACCTTAAATTTTTTCCTTATGCGGCTTCGTAAATGTAAGGTTTTTCTTCTATTGCGCTTCAAATCTATGTGTTTTTTTCAGTGCACTTCAAAGCTGAAGAGTTTTTCTTCTACGCACTTTTGTAGCTCCAAAGTAACTAGAGGGTTTGTGTTTTGAACTCAGGGTGTGTTCAGTAAGCTCAAAGTTTTTGGATTTAATCCCAATTAAAAAACTGATCGCCCAGTCGGGGATCTTGCTCATATCACTTCCCCAGCTTGTCAGAAAATTATTCAAAAAAAAAGTCGTCCCCCGATTCCGCAAATTTTCCCAACGGGGGTCTTTTCCCAAAGAGATCATCTGCAGCTTTCCCTTACCCATCAAAATTATACGATTCGGTTTTCAAAAGAAAAAAAAAATGACGACTAACGAGAAATCCAAAACGAAGATTGTTGAGATTTCCCCTTCCATAAAGTCCCCCAAAACATTTTTTGAGTTTTTTTCCCAATCAATTTTTGGGGGGCCCTTGTTATTAAAACACTTGGAAGGGCTAAATCTTGCGCAGCAGTGATTGGGGGGAACGGAGGAAATCAGTCTATTTTGAAAGACATAGGCAAACACAAAAAAAATTTTACTAGAAAAACTTTTTCGGTCCGGGAAAACCTTGATCACAGAAAGGATCAATGTCAAAGGACCTTGTTTGCTTACGTGACTTTTTTAAACCAAGGCTTATACCAGTCAGTGTTGGTTCAAGGAAGGGAAAAGTAATTTAAATTCCTTTCAACAAGAGTCCCTCACCAGCTTTAAGAAACACTTCTCTCTCCCATGAATGGTCTGGCATCTCAAATGCGGCTGTGTATGGCTGGTACAAGCTAATGTTTGTCCACCTCTGGTACAACCTGTTGTATACCTCTGGTACAACCTAATGTTAGTGTACCTCTGGTACAACCTAATGTTAGTGTACCTCTGGTACAACCTAATGTTTGTGTACCTCTGGTACAGTCCACACATTCGTGTACCTCTGGTACAGTCCACACATTCGTGTACTTCTGGTACACACCACACATTCGTGTACCTCTGGTACACTCCACACATTCGTGTACCTATGATACAACCAACACGTTCGTGTACCTCTCTGAAATAGTCTTGCATATCTCTAAGCTTTCCATTGTTCACTGTCACTGACGCTCCAGGGTGAGAGAGAGAGAGAGAGAGAGAGAGAGAGAGAGAGAGAGAGATCCGTCAAAAAAATCCAAGTCTGTGGACTATATTAGAGGTGGTGGTACTGCATATATATATTAGGAGACGATAGCGAGCACCAGGCAGCGGGGGATAGCAAGTTGTCTCGGAATTAGCTACAAGTAGAATCACCCGCATGAAAATGTAACCTGACACAGTTGAGTTTTTAGAAAACATTACCGATGCCTTTCGCTATCTTATCGGGTCATACCGTAGAAAAAACAAGTGCAGATTACATATACGATGTGAAGATTATACTATACAACTCATTTAAGAAAGCTAAACAAAGGCAAGACAGAGTTTCTGAAGATTAAGTCTTGTTATTCATGTTCTGTGCTACGACCAGTAACTTGCTGTTGGGTGACTGCTGTCTGTGCTACGACCAGTACCTTCCTGTTGGGTGACCGCTGTCTGTGCTGCGACCAGTATCTTCCTGTTGGGTGACTGCTGTCTGTGCTACGACCAGTAGCTTGCTGTTGGGTGACTGCTGTCTGTGCTACGACCAGTACCTTGCTGTTGGGTGACTGCTGTCTGTGCTACGACCAATACCTTGCTGTTGGGTACTGGGTGTCTGTGCTACGACCAGTACCTTGCTGTTGGGTGACTGCTGTCTGTGCTACGACCAGTACCTTGCGTTGGGTTGACTGCTGTCTGTGCTACGACCAGTACCTTCCTGTTTTGGGGGACTGCTGTCCCGTTTCTACGATCAGTAGCTTGCTGTTGGGGGACTGCTGTCTGTGCTGCGACCATAGCTTGCTGTTGGGTGACTGCTGTCTGTGCTACGATCAGTACTTGCTGTTGGTACTGCTGTCTGTGCTTACGACCAGTAGCTTGCTGTTGGGTGACTGCTGTCTTGTTTCGACCAGTAGCTTGCTGTTGGGTGACTGCTGTCTGTGCTACGACCAATACCTTGCTGTTGGGTGACTGCTGTCTGTGCTATGACCAGTACCTTGCTGTTGGGGTGACTGCGTCTGTGCTTTCGACCAGTAGCTTGCTGTTTGGGGGACTGTGTCTGTGGGTACACCAGTAACTTGCTGTTGGGTGACTGCTGTCTGTGCTACGACCAGCAGCTTGCTGTTGGGTGACTGCTGTCTGTCCTACGACCATTAACTTGGTGTTGGGCGAGTCTGATGTCTGTGCTACGACCAGTAGCTTGCTGTTGGGTGGCTGCTGTCTGTGCTACGACCAGTACCTTGCTGTTGGGTGACCCTTTTGTCCCTGTTGCTACGCGGTACCATAGCTTGCTTTGGGGACTGCTGTCTGTGCTACGACCAGTAGCTTGCTGTTGGGTGACTGCTGTCTGTGCTACGACCAGTAGCTTGCTGTTGGGTGACTGCTGTCTGTGTTACGACCAGTACCTTGCTGTTGGGTGACTGCTGTCTGTGCTACGACCAGTAGCTTGCTGTTGGGTGACTGCTGTCTGTGCTACGACCATAGCTTGCTGGGTTTGGGGGACTGCGTCTGTGCTAACGACCAGTAGCTTGCTGTTGGGTTTACTGCTGTCTGTGCTTCGACCAGTAGCTTGCTGTTGGGTGACTGCTGTCTGTGCTACGACCAGTAGCTTGCTGTTGGGTGACTCTGCTGTCTGTGCTACAACCAGTAGCTTGCTGTTGGGTGACTGCTGTCTGTGCTACGACCAGTAGCTTGCTGTTGGGTGACTTTGCTGTCTGTGCTACGACCAGTAGCTTGCTGATAAATTAGACACATGTGCAACTCTTGGGTATCTTTATTAATAAAGATACCCAAGAGTTGCACATGTGTCTAATTTATCAACATGTCGGTTCTCTGAACCATTCATCTACAGTAGCTTGCTGTTGGGTGACTGCTGTCTGTGCTACGACCAGTAGCTTGCTGTTGGGTGACTGCTGTCTGTGCTGCGACCAGTAACTTGGTGTTGGGCGAGTCTGATGTCTGTGCTACGACCAGTAACTTGGTGTTGGGCAAGTCCGCTGTCTGTGCTACGACCAGTAACGTGCTGTTGGGCAAGTCTGCTGTCTGTGCTACGACCAGTAACTTGCTGTTGGCCGAGCCTGCTGTCTGGTCAGTTTTCCGTTACAAAGGGCATATGTTAGCTATTACTGTTAACGGGATTCTGTGAAATGAACCTGAAGATGCTTTTGTATCTTGGGGTTAAAAGCAAGTAATGCGCGCGAGGCAGCTCCTTAAAAGAGATATATTTCCATTAGTTCCACGGCTAAAGCTGAGGCTTATGTGGGTTTTTTAACTCTGGGTTGCCGAGATTGGCAGATAATTTTTCAGTTTCCGTTGTTGCTGCTGTTAATGATGATGATGTTGCTGCTGCTGTACTGTTGCTGCTGCTGCTGCTACTGTTGCTGCTGTTACCGATAATAATGATGCTGTACTGCTTCCCCTGCTGCTGCTGCTCCTACTGCTGCTCCTGCTGCTGCTCCTGCTGCTGCTCCTGCTGCTGCTCCTGCTGCTGCTCCTGCTGCTGCTCCTGCTTGTGTTTCTGCCCATCGTGTTTGTACGGCAGTGAATCCACAATGGATTCGTGTAAAAATCTCACCTCTGTATCTGATGAACTCTTACTCAGAAGAAAGGAGGTCTCTGAGAAGTCTTGAAACAACAAACAAAAGACTGGGAAAATTTTAAGTTTTCCTGGTTTCTTTGAGATGTGAAAATATGTGAATGTTATCTTTGAGCATAGCAGAAAGTCTGGATTTACTGGTGGGAAAAAAATCATCAGATCTCTTTTAACAGATGAGTTGTAAGGATGTCACTGGAATTTGTTTTGCAAGATATTTTATCTGAGGATCAATTGCTGATTTTACTAACAGAATGGTACCCGAGTAGCAGTCGCTGACACATGTCATGTAGCTCCTCTTTTTCCACGACCTTTTTGTTTTTACAGGAATTAAGTCTGGTTCTACCGAGATTTTGGAACAAATGCAGTGCGAGATTTGAGGTCACGTTCGGTAGTCGGAGGTCACCCTCGCCTGTTACTTAAGTCTGTTCATTAGTAAACCCGCCAATGGCATTACTCACCACACATACACGATCATTCCTCACTCTGTAACTGCCTTATTCACCACACATACGATCACTACTAACCATCATCGTAACATAACTGTATCACTACCACCACCATCACGACCAGTGCCCCCCTACCACCACCATAACGACCAGTGCCCCCCCTTCCCTCCCACTACAACAACACAAACTATAACACCTCCAGCTCGAGCTGACAAATTTCGACACTGTGTATATAACCCATCCTGTATGATGGGATATGACTGGAGAAACATAGCTTTCGTTCCCACTGATGTATCTAATTTTGCTTGAGAATAAGAAGTGTCCCTTGCAAGGGGTACCGTGTAACTCACTGGTGAGAACACACCACTCACAACTGCAAGGTCCTAGGTTCAATTCCATGATTCGGAGAAACATAAGGGATCAACTTCCTTACACCTCTGCTGCCCCTGCTCACCTAGCAGTCAAAATAGTTATCCATGTTAGCCGGCTTCTGTGAGCCGCATCCACTAAAAGTGTGTTACTAGAATGTTATACTCCGTGTAAAAAAAAAAACAGTCGCATGTATTTGTGTGTGTGTGGGTGAGAGAGAGAGAGAGAGAGAGAGAGAGAGAGAGAGAGAGAGAGAGAGAGAGAGAGAGAGAGAGAGAGAGAGAGAGAGAGAGAGAGGAGAGAGAGAGAGAGAAACTTCAGTACTCGCTAGAAGCATTCAACCAGATATAGGGTCATGCAAATATGGTTGAAGGCAGACGTCACAGAGTACAACATAGCGGAGAGAAGCTACAAATATCAGTGTGTGTAAACGACCAGGGGGGCGAATATAACACTAAACATATCATCAGAAATATATACAATCCTGTAACGTCATCAACATAAGAAATGTTAGCAATCATCGGGGTAGAATTCAAGAACTTGAACAAAGAAGTCTTCAGAACCTTATATATGTTTGGTTATTAAATGAGGACGCGACCTTAGCAAGGTGCTCACTCGTGGTCAGACACGTGCAGAAGCTCGTAAAGATCCAAACATTTGTAACCAAACAAGTGCCAGACTCGAGGGAAATGCAATATGAGAGGCTAAAGTAACTGAACCTTACTATCTTGACTGAGACAAGGGAGGATATGATTACTACATACAAAACCGTAAGAGGAACTCGTAGAGCATATAGGGACAGGTTGTTTGAAATAAGAGGGCCAGGATCAAAGGAAAGTAGATGGAATCGGAAGACATACATGGATCATAGGGGATATAAGAACATAAGAACATAAGAAAGAAGGAACACTGCAACAGGCCTACTGACCCATGCGGAGCAGGTCCATGTCCCCCCCACGGATTAGACCAATGACCCCCCTCCCCCCCGGATTAGACCAATGGCCCACCCAGTCTGATCATCTCCACTCAAGGAAGGAGCACGGCACCAGACCCAGCAGCACAAGCTAGTCAGGTCCAACTCACACCCACCCACACCCACTCATGTATTTATCTAACCTATTTTTAAAACTACACAACGTTTTAGCCTGAATAACTGTACTCAGGAGTTTGTTCCACTCATCCACAACTCTGTTACCAAACCAGTGCTTTCCTATATCCTTCCTGAATCTGAATTTTTCCAACTTGAAACCATTGCTGCGAGTTCTGTCTTGGCTGGAAATTTTCAGCACGCTATTTACATCCCCTTTATTTATTCCTGTTTTCCATTTATACACCTCGATCATCTTTGTCATCCTCCTCTGTACGTTTTCCAGAGCATTTATATCCATTCTGTAATACGGTGACCAGAACTGAGTAGCATAGTCTAAATGAGGCCTAACCAAGGATATATAGAGTTGAAGAACAACCTGAGGACTTCTATTATTTATACTTCTAGATATGAAGCCAAGAATTCTGTTAGCTTTATTGCGAACACTAATGCACTGTTGTCTTGGTTTTAGATTACTGCTAACCAGAACTCCTAAATCCTTTTCGCAATCAGTAGTATTAAGATCTACATTATTTAGTTTATATATGGCATGGTTATTTAACTGTCCAACATTTAGAACGTTGCATTTGTCAATATTAAACTGCATCTGCCACTTCTCCGACCATTGCATCAGTCTATTCAAATCATCCTGGAGTGCTCTAGTGTCCTCATTAGAATGAATTGGACGGCCTATTTTGGTGTCATCAGCAAATTTGCTTATGTCGCTATTTATTTCCTCATCTATGTCGTTTATGTAAATTGTGAACAACAAGGGGCCCAACACTGACCCCAGTGGAACACCGCTTGTGACTTGCCCCCATTCTGATTTCTCCCCATTTATGCAAACTCTCTGCTGCCTATTTGTCAGCCATGCCTCTACCCAGGAAAATTTTTTTCCTCCTATTCCGTGTGCCTTAAGTTTCCTCAATAGCCTCTGGTGTGGAACTCTATCGAAAGCCTTACTAAAGTCCATATACACAATATCATATTCGTTACCATGATCTACCTCCTCAAACACCTTAGTGAAAAAAGTTAGTAAATTCGTAAGACAGGAGCGCCCAGTTGTAAAACCGTGTTGAGATTCATTAATCAATCTGTGCCTGTCAAGATGGCTACGAATTGCTTTGGCAATTATTGATTCCATAAATTTTCCCACTATGGAGGTAAGGCTTATTGGTCTATAGTTCGAAGCCAAAGACCTGTCACCTGCCTTGTAAATAGGTATTACATTTGCCATTTTCCACTTATCAGGCGCTATGCCAATTTGTAGTGATATGTAAAAAAGATTAGCCAAAGGTATGCTAAGTTCCTCTTTACATTCTTTTAACAACCTTGCAAACAGTTCATCAGGACCTGGGGATTTGTTAGGTTTTAGTTTCTCTATTTGTCTGAAGAACTTGTCACTAGTTACCACAATCGTGCATAGTGTATTATCATCCTGTTCTACATAATCTATTATTTCAGGAATATCGCTAGTATTTTCCTGGGTGAAAACTGAGAGGAAGTAGGTATTTACAATTTCACACATATCCTTATCACTGTCAGTGATCTGACCAGAGTTACTCTTAAGTGGGCCAATCTTGTCCCTAATCTTACTTCTGTATACCTGAAAGAACCCTTTTGGGTTAGTCTTTGAATCCCTTGCGACCATAGCCTCATAATACCTTTTTGCTTTTCTTATTCCTTTCTTTATTTCTCTCTTTAATTGAATATATTGATTTCTTAACTGCCCATCCCCTCTTTTGATACGCCTATATATGCCTTTCTTTTGACCAATGAGATGTTTTAATCTATTGTTCATCCATTTGGGATCATTTTTGTTAGATCTAATTTCCCTACTCGGAACAAAAGTTGCCTGGGCAGCTAGAACTATGCTCTGAAAAACGTCATATTGGCAACCAAGATCACCTACCTGACCCATAGTCAGGACATCCAAATTTAGCCCACCCAGGTAATTTTTCAGTCCCATGAAGTCGGCCAAGCGAAAATCTGGGACAGAGATTTGATTGCAGCTATCTGGGTAATTCCATGATATATTAAAACTAAGTGATTTGTGATCACTTTCCCCAAGCTCATCATTAACCTCAAGATTATTAATTAGTGAATCTTTGTTGGCAAGAACCAAGTCAAGCAGATTGTTTCCTCTAGTTGGTTCTGTCACAACCTGTTCTAAAAAGCAATCATGAACCGTATCAAGAAAGTCAGTAGACTCAAGATTTCCTGTCATATTGTTCCAATCAATTTGTCTAAATTAAAAATCTCCCATTATCACAACATTTTTATATCTAGATGCCTTATGAATTTCGTCCCATAACAGCTTACTGCCCTCCCTATCAAGGTTTGGGGGCCTATCAATCACACCCAAAATTAATTTGTCATGTCCCTCGAGAAACTGTAGCCAAACAGATTCTGTGTACGATGCTTCTAATCTTATATCATGTCTAAGACAACAATTTAAATTTTCTCTGACATACATCGCCACCCCACCATCCTTCCTGCTGACCCTATCAGTGTGGAATAGTTTATAACCCTGTATGTTGCATTCAGAAGGCATTTCTCTTTCAGGTTGAACCAGGTCTCTGTTATACCAATAATATCTACATTATCTACACTTGCAAGTAATCTTAGCTCATCTATCTTATTTCTTAGACTCCTACTATTTGTACAGTAAACCTTAAGGGAGCTAATCACTCGTTGCCCTCTACTATCCCTCTTTGTTTGTTGATCAGTTGATTTGCCATTACTAGCAACTTTATTTTGAATATTGTCTTTTAAACATGTCCCTGAGGTATCCCGGTAATAACTACTGTTTTTAACCCTAATGCTGCAGCCTGATTGTTTCCCACAAACACCCATACCTCTATAATCTATCAGTTTAAATTCCTAGACAAGTCATCAATTACCCTCTCAATTGAATTGGCTAATGCAACCACTCCATCCCCAGAGAGATGAGCCCCATTCCTTGCATACATATCACGTTTGCCAAAGAATAGGTCCCAATTATCATTGAATGGGATTGCAAGTTCCTTGCAGTACCTGTCTAGCCAGCAATTTATACCAATTGCCCTAAACATCCATTCATTGCCCACTCCCTTTCTCGGCAAGATGCTACATATGACTGGGATCCCTCCCTTAGACCTAACTACTTCTATGGCTGACCTGTACTTACCCAGCAGCTCCTCTCTCCTGCCCTTCCTAATATCATTACCCCCAGCACTAAGACAGATAATGGGCTTGTTCCCATTACCTGCCATAATATTATCCAACCTGCTAACTATGTCGCCAACACCAGCTCCAGGAAGACACACTCTCTGTCTGACCTTTCTGTCTCTGTTACAAAATGCACGGTCCATATATCTTACCTGAGAATCGCATACTATTAAAATATTCTTACCTTGATTAGCAGGGGAATCAGTGGTACCTTCAACCTCACTACCCACTGAAGTACACTCGTCTTGGAGAACAGAGAATCGATTTCCTACCTTCACATGTTCTCTATTAACTCTCCTCATCTTCCTTCTTCCTGAACTGTGAACCACTTGCCACTTAGAGCGGCTGCCACTATCACTGCTGGCGACCATTCCTTCCTTACCAGCTAAATCCTTCTCACACTCGCTCCCAAACTCATCTATGCGAAGCTTCAGCCTCCTATTTTCCTCCTGAAGAAGTAGAATCTCCTTCTTCAACACTTGAACCTGAGATTCTAAAACACTACAACAAGCCATGGAGCTTGGTAACAGCCCACGCTAACTCCCAAGAGTGACGAGGTAGTGACGAAGGCAGACTCAATACTCAAGTTTCAAGAGTAGATATGATAAGTCCCAAGAGGCCAGAAATCGGTGATGCTGATCGAAGTAGTCTAGGATGTGGCGCCACGAGCTGATTTTCGACCCGCACACACGCACGCACGCACACGCACACGCACACACCACACACACACACACACACACACACACACACACACACACACACACACACACACACATACACAAACAAACACACACGCGCACATACACACACAGAGGAAAGGCACTGCAATGGATCACAGAATACATGACAGGAAAGAAACAACGAGTGATGATATGTGACGAGGTTTCAGGGTGGGCGCCTGTGACGAGCGTGGTTCCACATGGGTTAATCCTAGGGCTAGTGCTGTTTCTGGTATATGTGAATGACATGACGGAAGGGATAGACTCAGAGGTGTCGCTGTTTGCAGATGATGTGAAGCTAATGCGGAGAATTCAAACGGATGAGGATCAGGTTGGACTACAAAGGGATCTGGACAGGCTGTAAGCCTGGTTCAACAACTTGCTCCTGAAGTTTATCCCCACCATGTGCAAAGTTATGAATACTGGGAAAGGTCAAAGAAGACCGCAGGCGGAGTACAGGCAAGGGGGCCAAAGGCTGCAAACCTCACTCAAGAAAAATGATCTTGGGGTAAGTATAATACCGAGCATATCTCCTGAGGCGCACATCAACGAAATAATTGCTGCAGTCTATGGGCGCCAGACAAACCTAGGAATATCGTTTCGAAACTTGAGTAAAAACTCATTTAAGACACTGTACACCGTTTACGTCAGGCCCATATTGGAGTATGCGGTACCAGTATGGAACCCACACTTGGTCAAATACGTCAAGAAATTGAAGAAAGTGCAAAGGTTTACAGCAAGATTAGTCCCGGAACTAAGGGTTATGTCCTACGAGGAGAGGTTAAGGGAAATCATCCTGACGACAGTGGAGGACAGGAGGGATAGAAGGAACATGATAACGACATAAAATACTGAGAGGAATTGACAAGTTGGATAGGGGCAGAATGTTTCAGAGATGAGCCACAGGGATGTTACGAAGCATTTCTTCAGCCATAGAGTTGCCAGAAAGTGGAGCAATCTGGAGTGAGGTAGTGGAGGCAGGATCCATACGCAGTTGTAAGAAGAGGTGTGACAAAGCTCATGGAGCAGAGAGAGTGGACCTAGTAGAGACTAGCGAAGAGGCGCGCGCCAGGAGCTGTGAATCGACCCCTGTAGTCACAAATCAGTGAGTACAAACAGGCGAGTAGGACCTACTTCCACTGGGGAATCCCGCCTACCAGTGTCTATGCCCTAGCCTATATAACCGCCAGTCTTCTTACCTTTGCTCCAGGTTCTCCACCACCACGATGCAGTGAACATCAACTCCAAGGCTGAGGGACTGATTACCTCATCTTTTGTATATAATTTTACTGTCTTCTAATTATGTTCTAGAATCTGTATTGATAAAGCCACTGGATGGCGAAACGTCTACAATAAAGATATCCAGATGTTGCACATGTGTCTTAACCTTCATATATATATGTATACACACACACACACAGGCGATCTTAACAATGCAAGACAAGCCACTAGGAGAGAAAATCTATTATCTATACTGATATATATATATATAATATATATATATATATATATATATATATATATATATATATATATATATATATATAATATATATTAATATATATATATAATAAATCATATATAATATATATATAATATATATATATATATGTATATATATATATATATATATATATATATATATATATATATATATATATATATATATATATATATATATATATATATATTATAATATATATATATAATATATATAAATTTATATATATATATATAAAATATATATATATATAATATATATATATATATATATATATATATATATTATATTATATATATATATATATATAGGTAGGTTGGTAGACAGCAACCACCCAGGGAGGTACTACCGTCCTGACAAGTGAGTGTAAAACGAAAGCCTGTAATTGTTTTACATGATGGTAGGATTGCTGGTGTCTTTTTTCTGTCTCATAAACATGCAAGATTTCAGGTATGTCTTGCTACTTCTACTTACACTTAGGTCGCACTACACATACATGTAAAAGCATATATATACACACCCTTCTGAGTTTTGTTCTATTTTCTTGCTAGTTCTCGTTCTTATTTCCTCTTATCTCCATTGGGAAGTGGAACATAATTCTTCCTCCGTGGGCCGTGAGAGTCGCAAGAGTCCACCAAAATGCCGGGAGCAAAGGGCTAGTAACACCTTCTCCTGTATACATTAATAAAGTTAAAAAGAGAAACTGCCAGTTTGTTGAATATATATATATATATATATATATATATATATATATATATATATATATATATATATATATATATATATATATGCAATAAGATCACAGTAAACAGGTAATTTCAGAATATGCAAAACAACCACTCTGAAAAAATAGAGAAATTCCAAGCGCTTTCGTGACTACTCACATTATCAAGGAACTATATGTTCCTTGATAATGTGAGTAGTCACGAAAGCGCTTGGAATTTCTCTATTTTTCAGAGTGGTTGTTTTGCATATATATATATATATATATATATATATATATATATTATATATATATATATATATATATATATATATATAAATTGCAGCTCAAGACATAAAAAAGGTCTATTAACTTTTTATTCCGGTTCGTTTTTTCCTTTAAAAACAAGATTATGTTTGAAGTTACTAGGTAATAACATTATGTAAATTTTCTCTGGAATGGTTATGGCTCCCTTCTTCCAGTTCTTTAAACTTTACAAGAAAACAATTTTTTTTGTATGTGTGGAACAGTGTCCTGGGGTGGGCAAGAAAATTCCAGGTTTTCGAGGAAGTGGGAAAAACCGAGGTACAACCACGTCTGGCATTTACACTCTGGTATTTTTATCTTTTATTCCACACTAGGTGTACCGATAAATTTTATCCATCATTAACATCAATAAAACAATATATCATTATTTTTTTATCAAGCCTCAGATGGTTTTCCGATTTATGATTACGTGTTCTTAGCAAGGCTCGATGTGCAATTTTGTTTTTCACCAATTAATTTTAGAGGCTGAGCTGTTATCCCACCTCAGCTCACTTCAAAGCCCAGCTCTAACTGAGGTAAACTACCGTCCCCAGGATACCACCCACACCAGACGACTAACACCCAGGCACCTACTTCCTGCTAGGTGAACAGGAACAGCAGGTGTAAGGAAACACGCCTAATGTTTCCACCCTTACCGGGGATCGAATCACGGACACTCAGTGTATGAGCTGAGTGTGCTACCAACCGAGCTACGGGACACCCTTCTACCCACCTTTCCCCTCCCCCCCCATCCCCTCCAGAAAAAAAAAAACATTCTAAATTCAACCATCCAGTGTGTAGCCACATCGAGTTTATTGTCACTCACTTTTGTTATTGATCTCTTGTCTCAGAGTCTGACTTGAAAAACAGAAAAAACTTTGCAAAAGATTTTTCGAAGCTCTTGTCTTTTACTTTCTGCTTCCAAACTTTTTTTTTTTTTACCTTTTTTCCATTCATGAAATTCCCGGACCCAAAAATATTGGAAAATATATCCTGGATGCAACTGACCGTCACAGGAATATTGACAAAAAAAAATCCAATAAAAATTGTCCAGCAGCTCTGCGTGTTTGCTCTCGTCTCCCCTCTAACACCGAAAACCTTTCCGTTTTCTCTTTCAAGATTCTCGCACAATAACTCGTAAGGGTCTTTCATAAATAAATAATATCTTTATTTCTACAAGTACATGTACAAGGTATACAGGGCTAGCTAACATCAGTGACATATTACTATATACGAAGTCGCTTGTTATGCAGAGAGTTTCGGGCAAATCAGTTTTGTCCCAGGATGCGGCCCACACTAGTCGACTAACACACAGGTACCCATTTTACTAATTCAAATTCAAATTCAAATGGATGAACATAGACAACCAATTTAAGGAAACACGCCCAATGTTTCCACCCTTGCCGGGAATCGAATCTGGGGATCAGCTTGGGAAGCTAGAGCTTTTGCCTCCCGGCCACGGGCCACCGTAAATGGGATACAATATCAACAACTTGATGAGTAAAACGTGCAACGCTGGGTAGCCTCATTGACGAAACGTTTCGCCTTTTCTACATACTTCATCAGTCGAATACAGAGATGAATTATAATCCTGGAAACAACAGATGAAGTGGAGATGTACTTTAGGAAACATACCTAACGTTTTGCACACACTGAGGGGGTCCGGGATCGATCCCCGGCACGGGTGAAATGTTGACCATGAGCATGTTTCCTTACACCTGCTGTCACTGTTCACTTGGCAATAAGCAGGTACCTGGGTGATAGTCGACTGTTGTGAGTCTCATCCTGGGGGACAAGATTAACCTAAGATGCCCGAAATACTCTACATAAGCAAGAGCTGCCTATATAGTATACCAGTGATGACAAATTTCAATTACCCCGTTATGGCAGAATTGAGGAAATAATAGAACAGAGTATAAAATAAATTATAACCACACAACAGAGAAAAAACTAATGTGAAGGATTTCACCTTCAAGAAACACAATGATAGAATGCATAATGAGAACCTACAAAATAAGGGATGACATGCCAATGATTTTTATAAGCTAGTTGTTCTCGCCAGGCGTGAATACTGCTGTACTCTATTTAACCTTATTCAAAACGTGAAATTGCAGATCTACAGAATGTACAATGAACCTTCACTGCAGGTATTAGTTCAGTCAAGGACCTTAATTACTGGAAATGTTTGAATTTCCTTGACTTGTACTCCCTGGAACGCAGGCGAGAAACATACATCATGATTCATACTTCGAAAATCCGAGAGGGACTGGTCCCAAATCTGCATACACAAATCACTCCGTACGAAAACAAGACTCGGCATACGGTGCAACATACCCCTAATGAAAAGCAGGGTTCCTCGAGTACATTTAGAAACAACATAACAAGTCTCCGGAGGCCAAGACTGTTCAACAGCCTCTCATAATAAATTAGGGGGGTCACCAATAGACCCCTGGTAATCTTCAAGAGGGAACTGGTCTGATATATAAAGTCAGTGCTTGACCAGCAGGGCTGTGGTTTGTATGCTGGATTGTGTGCGGCCAGCAGCAACAGCCTGGTTGTTCAGGCCCTGATTCACTGGGAGGCCTGGTCGAGGACCGGGCAGCGGGGGAGTTGACCCCCAAAAGATGTGTATCATTTGCATCATGTGCTTGTAGAAAAAATATTATTATTATTATTATTATTATTATTATTATTATTATTATTATTATTATTATTATTTTTATTATTATAAATAATCAGTCCCTCAAATTGTTGGAAGAAATCCTGGAGACAGTAGACGAAGTGGAGGTAGTTTGAGGTAATCAGTCCTTCAGCCTTCAAAGAAGATAATCATGCCTTACAGGCTTGGTTATTTTCTTTCAAGATAATCTTCTTTGAAGATAATCTTTTCGCCTGAAGCCTGCGGCACAGGCGAAAAGTTTAGTTGATCAAAATTCATCGTATTGCACGTGTGTCTTACTAACCTACAAGGTAGAAAAAAAAACCCAGACTTTGTCTTCTATATTCGATGTTAATATTACTTCACAAAATAAGAACATGTAGAAAATGTTTACCTAACACAAGCATCATGTAGGATGGATTTCCTGTAAGTACATTAGAATATAAGAAAGAAGGAACACTGGAACAGGCCTACTGACCTATGCGAAGCAGGTTCATGCCACCCCCCCTCCCCTTCGGGCTTAGAATAATGACTACCTGGTCAGGTCACTTCCACTTAAGGAAGGAGCACGGCACCAGACTTGGCAGCACAAGCTAGTTAGGTTCATCTCACACCAGCCAACATCCACTCATGTATTTATCCAACTTATTTTTAAAACTACACAAGATCTTAGCTTCTATGACGGTACTCGGGAGTTTGTTCCACTCATCCACAACTCTATTACCAAACCAGTGCTTTCCTATATCCTTCCTGAATCTGAACTTTTCTAACTTGAAACCATTGCTGCGAGTCCTGTCTTGGCTGGATATTTTCAGCACGCTATTGACACCCCCTGTATTTATTCCTGTTTTCCATTTATACACCTCAAGCATATCCTCCGTAATTCTACGCCTTTCTAGAGAGTGCAGATTCAGGGTCCTCAGTCTATCTTCATAGGGAAGACTTCTGATACATGGGATCAGCTGTGTCATCCTCCTCTGTACGTTTTCCAGAGCATTTATATCCATTCTGTAATACGGTGACCAGAACTGAGCAGCATAATCTAAATGAGGCCTAACCAAGGATATATAGAGTTGAAGAACAACCTGAGGACTTCTATTATTTATACTTCTTGATATGAAACCAAGGATTCTGTTAGCTTTATTGGAAACACTTATGCACTGTTGTCTTTGTTTCAGATTACTGCTAACCAGAATTCCTAAATCCTTTTCGCAATCAGTAGTATTAAGATCTACAATATTCAGTTTGTAAGTGGCATGGTTATTGTCCTGTCCGACATTTAGAACTTTGCATTTGTCTATATTAAACTTCATCTGTCTACTTCTCCGACCACTGCGTCAGTCTATTCAAATCATCCTGGAGTGCACTAATATCCTCAATAGAATGAACTGGACGGCCTATTTTGGTGTCATCAGCAAATTTGCTTATGTCGCTATTTATTCCCTCATCTATATCGTTTATGTAAATTGTGAACAACAAGGGGCCCAACACTGACCCCTGAGGAACACCGCTTGTGACGTGCCCCCATTCTGATTTCTCCTCATTTATGCAAACTTTTTGCTGCCTATTTGTCAACCATGCCTCTACCGAGGAAAAAATTTCTCCTCCTATTCCGTGTGCCTTAAGTTTCCTCAAAAGTCTCTGATGTGGAACTCTATCGACAGCCTTACTGAAGTCCATATATATAATATCATATTCATTACCATGATCTACCTTCTAAAAAACCTTAGCCCCTTAGTAAAACTGTGATGAGATTCATTTATCAATTTATGCCTATCAAGATGGCTACGAATTGCTTCGGCAATTATTGATTCCATAGATTTTCCCACTATTACATTTGCCATTTTCCACTTATCAGGCACTATGCCAGTTTGTAGTGATATGTTGAAAAGATTAGCCAAAGGTTTGCAAATTCCTCTTTACATTCAGGGCCTGGGGATTTGTTAGGTTTTAATTTCTCTATTTGTCTGAGGACCATGTCACTAGTTACTGCAATCGTGCATAGTTTGGTGTCGTCCTATTCTACATAATTTATTATTTCTGGAATTTCGCTAGTATCTTCCTGACTGAAAACTGAGAGGAAGTAAGAACTGAAAATTTTACACATATCCCTATCATTGTCAGTGATCTGACCTGAGCTACTCTTAAGTGGGCCTATCTTGTCTCTAATCTTATTTCTGTATACCTGAAAGAACCCTTTTGGGTTAGTCTTCGAATCCCTTGCGACCTTAGCCTCATAATCCCTTTCTGCTTTTCTTATTCCTTTTTTTATTTCTCTCTTTAATTGAATATATTGATTTCTTAACTGCCCATCCCCTCTTTTGATACGTCTAAAAATGCCTCTCTTTTGACCAATGAGATGTTTTAATCTATTGTTCATCCATTTGGGATCATTTTTGTTAGATCTAATTTCCCTACTCGGAACAAAAGTTGACTGAGCAGCTAGAACTATGCTCTGAAAAAGTCATATTGGAAACCAACACCGGCTACCTGACTCATAGTCAGATCATCCCAATTTAGCCCACCCAGGTAATTTTTCAGTCCCATGAAATCAGCCAAGCGGAAGTCTGAGACAGAGACTTAATTGCAATTTATTGGGTAATTCCATAATATATTGAAACTAAGTGATTTGTGATCACTTTCCCCAAGCTCATCATTAACCTCAAGATTATTAATTAGTGAATCTTTGTTGGCAAGAACCAAGTCAATCAGATTGTTTCCTCTAGTTGGTTCTGTCACAAACTGTTTTAAAAAGCAATCCTGAACTATATCAAGAAAGTCACAAAACTCAAGATTTCCTGTCAAACTGTTCCAATCAATTTGTCTAAAGTTAAAATCTCCCATTAACACAACATTTTCATATCTAGATGCCTTATGAATTTCGTCCCATAACAGCTTACTGCACTCCCTATCAAGGTTTGGTGGCCTATATATCACACCCCAAATTAATTTGTCACGACCCTCGAGAAACACTGGCCAAACAGATTCTGTGTCCGATGTTTCTAATCTTACATCATGTCGAAGACAATTTAAATTATCTCTGAAATACATCGCCACTCCACCACCCTTCCTGTTGACCCTATCAGTGTGGAATAGTTTATAACACTTTATGCTGCATTCAGAAGGCATTTCTCTATCCTTCAAGTTGAACCAGGTCTCAGTTATAGCAATAATATCTATATTACCTGCCCTTGCTAGTAATCTTAGCTCATCTATCTTATTTCTTAGACTCCTACTATTTATTTAGTAAACCTTAAGGGAGCTAGTCACTCGTTGCCCCCTACTATCTCTCTTTGTTGTGATCAGTTGCTTTGCCTTTATTAGGAACTTTATTTTGAATATTGTCTTTTAAACATATCCCTGAGGTATCCTGGTAATATCTACTGTTTCTAACAATAATACTGCAGCATAATTGTTTCCCACAAACACCCATACCTCTATAATCTATCAGATTTAAATTCCTAGACAAGTCATCATTACCCCCTCAATCGAATCGGCTATAGCAACCACTCCAACCCCAGAGAGATGAACCCCATCTCTTGCATACTACTTACTATGTACCGCAAACTGCCCTTCTCACACTATACTATTCACTTATATATCCATACCTCACCTATGCTATCTGTGCTTGGGGTTCAACTGCAGCAACACACCTAAAGTCAATAATAACCCAACAAAAAGCCGCAGTAAGAATAATCACTAAATCCCATCCCTGGCAACACCCCCCCCCCACTCTTCAGAGATCTAAACTTACTCCCTGTTCAGAACATCCACACTTACTACTGTGCAATCTATATCTACAGGACCTTAAATTCCAATATTAACCTTGACCTAAAACGCTTTCTTGATAGTTGTGACAGGATCCACAGGCATAACACCAGACACAAACATCTCTATGACATTCCCCGTGTTAGACTAAACCTTTACAAAAATTCAATGTACATGTATTTCAAAGGACCTAAAATCTGGAACACCCTACCTGAAAACTCTAGAACTGCAGACACATTCATCACTTTCAAAACTACAGTTAGAAAACATCTTATATCCCTGATCCACCCCGACAACTAACTACATGATAACCACCTGGTGGTTCAAAATTACACTCACTCACCCACTGACTATAAACCCAGAAATACTAATCTTAATCTTAAAATAATAAATCCTAACTAGTCATAAGTTTGCCTATGATACTCAAATATAGACACCTTGTACTGTGCCAAAACAAAAGCATTCACATTGCTAAACTCACAAATTATGATGTAGTCACTTAGCCTTAATACCATAATCTGTAAGGATTTAATGTTAAGAATTAATCTAAGTCTGCTGGAAATGCCTAGCCATGCTAGGTGTTCTAGTGGCCCCCTCTGTAATTAGTATTTTATAACATGTAAACCACAAAATACCCAAAACCTGTAAACCCCACATTATAACCATTATAGAGAATAAACTTGAATTGAATTGAATTGAATAGAATTAGTAGTATTAAATTACACAGAATAGTTTTCCTGTTATACTCCATCACGAGGCTGTACACAATGATAGGCTTATGCCTCTCACTCTATATACACTGAGAGTTTACTTTAATTCTTGACTGTTGGTGAGCAACTTACATGCAGCCTAAATAATTTTCGTGTAGTCAACAAACTTTAAATGCAATTAACATACTATCTTCACGTATAATGGTTTTCCAGCCATAATCCATTATGTAGGATTGTTTTCCAGCCGTAATACATTATGTAGGATGGTTTTCCTGTCATACTCCATTATGGAAGGTAGTTTTGATGTTAAAATCACGAATGGTGGTTTTCCAGTGATACTTCATTATCCACATTGGTTTATAATGACATAGCACGTCAGTATAAACCAGGATGATGCATTAGTCGTACTCCATAACGCAGGAGGATTTTTTCTTTTGCTGTAAACACCTCTTTTAATAGGTTCATGCCTTTTTTTTTTGTTTCGCTTGTGGAAGCTGTCGGGTTTCTGTTGATCAGGTCTATCGCCATGTTTGCTGGTACCACCACTTCTCTCTTGATGAACACGTCATTAAATCTTCTCCTCAGTGTCTTTAGTACCTTTTTCTTGTCTTCTATGATTTTTCTCTTCAGCTTTATTACTATTACTATAACTTCATTTTTATGTTAATGTGTACCCTTTTTATTTAGACTTGGCCTTTGTCATCCTATAAGTGTAGCTCTGCTTCCCTCCTTATCCTTAAATATTTATTCTTAGCTCCACTGCTTAGTTACCAGTTCCTTGTCATTCACTGTATTCTCCACTTTTCAAACCATTACTTTTTTTTTGTTCTTGCCTCTAGCCTTTTTTAAACCAAAAACTTTCAACATTTCGTATTTCCGTTTGATTAAAAACCTTTTTGTGGCCTTTCGGCACTTGAGGGAAATGCTACAAGCTAAGTCAAAGATTAAATAGTGGACTGGAATGGGACTTATCTTGAAAGACAGCTTTTGCCTACACAGCCGTCCCTGCAGGCGATTTCTTATACAATCGTATACAATCCCTAAGGGCTGAAAATAAAAATATATTATGAGTTTAATTACCCCTAGGGGGTGTTATGTCAGTATTTTTATTACTGAATACTGACTGTTAATGATACTTACTGGTCTGGACTCAAAAGTCTGCACCTCACTGCCGACTATAGGATGATTTCAAACCCCTTGTGACACAAGAACTGCGCAGTCCCCTGTATGGCAAGATGGTTTAAAACCTACCTTGCTCTTGTAGCGTGAGCTATGGTGTTGTATACACCATACTCGACAGGTATTGGTGACTTGATAGAAGCTGAAGTGTCCTTGGATGTCCACGTCTTCCACAGTCTAGGAATACGCACACTGGTACACTATGTTCCACAAGATTTGTCTTTCGTGGTATTGTCATTAAAGAAGCTGATCACACTACTTTGTAAGTGTTTTGATGTGTTTTGGAGATAGTCTGAGGTACAGCAATGCACAATTCACTTCCTCTGTTCGTTCTTAGCGTGAAGTTCGAGTCTTTACTGCACCATTACATATCGCAATCTAGTCTGCGGCGTCACCGTCTTCCCCCAGCTTCCCGACACACAAAAGAAGTGCCGACAAAGCATATTTCCCCTGCTTGTCAAACTTCCTCCATGAAGTAATGTAGAATGCATGATTCTTACTGTCTGGGCATACACAACAATGTACATTATCTATACCATGGTAATAAAGTGGTTGCAGGATTTTCTTTAATTGTCCTGCTAAGGCAAGAGATTGATTGTCTCTCATTAACTACACTACTTGCCACACTGGTCTCTTGCAAAGAAGTCGCATGACCCGTAACTGGTACACGCTGGTTAAACATCTGCTGGTAATTACTTGATGTAGCAGTAAACAAGATGCTTGCCCCTTATGAGAGGGCTGGGCCCCTCAGGGCTGAAGGGGCTGAAGGGGCTGAAGGGCTGAAGGGGCTGAAGGGGCTGAAGGGCTGAAGGGGGCTGATACCCCCCTCTTGGAGAAATTTTCTCCACAACACTTTCTGCTTAGACCCCTCGGTCTTTTACTGATTGTCTGACAGTTCTGTTTTCATTGTGCTCCATTTAGGGTATCTGTTATCTTTATGAAACCTCTTTTGCAGTTATTCCTTTCATTCTCTTTAGTCCCACTTTCACCAAGAATTCGATCTTAGCTCAGTGTAGTTACCGACTCTTAGTTATAATCCATATTTTACTTTTATGTTCCATCTATTTAGGATAAAAAACAGATCCAGTTGTGCTGGTTTGTCGCTACTCACATGCTTGTATTTTTTTCCGACATGTTATACTAATAATTTTTCTATTACTGCCTCTAATTTTACTTCTTCAGTTTTCGCCCCTCCCTCCCGTCCGGTGACGTTCTCAGTTCTTCCAGTCTATTTCCTTCCTAATGAAATCCCCTATGACCAGCAGCTTTCGGTTGATCGTTTTTGCTGTTTATGGCACTGTTTATGGCTTTCCTACTACTCAGTGGTGACCTGTAAATCACCTGCAACTTTTATGTATGCATGTATATACATACATATGTTTCTCAACTACGCAGAACTTCTAAACATTAGTGCCACATTCCATGTGTTTTCTAATAAGAACTCCATTGGGAATAATGAACTGTTTATTGCAGAGATATTTTTTTTGTTCCCTTCTTTACAATAGTCTTGAGCTCGGTGCGTTTAATCAAGATTCCGTCTGCACCTGCATACTACACTCTGACTTCCTGTTATTCACTTGTGATGGGACACCTGGTTCAGTCTAGGTGTCCGGATTTAAGACTGGATTCTGACGGAATAGTGAATGGGGAAAGAAAATCGGAGCAGGTAGCATAACAGGAGGGGGCACAGTGAAAGGTATAGAAAGTGGTGTTGGTAGGATTGGTGAAGGAGGGGGGAGAAGGGATAAGCAAGTGGAAGTGAGAAGGGATATAAGCAAGTGGGAGTGAGAAGACAAGCAAGAGGAGAATTGGATATGAGATAATGAGTAGCGTAGGAGAGGTGTAAGCGTGAAAAATGGATCGAGAGGAAAGAGAAGGATCGAAGGAATATGAGGATAAGAGTGAAAGAGGCTGGTTGGAGATCTGAGGGGAAAGAGTATAACTTTCTTGGTGATAACACACTTGATAGCCCCAGTTAGCGGCAGTGTAAGGGTTTCCTTTGTGACTACAAGACATTACTTGGTCATGAGATGTGACCCACTTCTTTCCTTTGATGCGAGGTCAAGAGTGTGAGTGAGAGGCTTCCCAGGTCCTGAGGTGAGAATGGATTTCTGCTCTCTGAAAGTGTGCATACTCGAGAGCAGAGAAATGTGCTGGTTCGTGGTGAGAGAGATATTTAATGCCGTGTCCTACACTTTATGTTATGCGGAAGGAAAAAAATGAAAAATTAATGACATGTCAACCACTGTTATTTTTTAACAAAAAATGCTGAAAGCAGATATGTTATCCTACTGACATAACGAATGGCCTAGCAAAAGAACTAAGACTAAATAATTGCTTGTTATTATACTGGTAGTAAAGCCACAATCGAATGTCAACAAACGTTGTACAAGAAAGAAAAATGGAACCACTACGCGGTTAATGGTGTATATAAGATTCCTTTTAATGATGATCCTGTTTCCATCAGTGGGACTTCCAGAGACCTACAGACCACAGCAGAGTACAGAAACATATATTTACAGGACCTACAACAGTAAAAATGCTTGTCTCAGTATCAAAATCAATCTACATTATTTAAAAATGGATTACAACAAAACAGAAAAAATAATAAAGAAGCAGCAGCAATTTTTTTTTCAAAACTGCTGGAAATAACAATTTGTTTCTGCACATAAGAGTATGGTAGCAGTTTGAAGAGTCTTGAGAAAGAGACGCTGATGGTGGTTTTCACTGTGCCCAGGACACCCCTGCTTTTCACTGGGTTTTGTTTTACAATTCCTCGTCTCTCTCTCACTCACTCAGTAAGTTGCTATAGTAGCGTGTAGATCTGAGACACAGCTTCAAGTGTTTTCTATGTAATCAAAGATTTCTCTCTAGTGACTCTTTCCCCTGTTGGACACGTGATCGAGAGTGTGATATAATCCACAAGACGTATAAAATACTGAGGGGGACAGAGACAAGTTCTTCATGAGACGACCAGAGACGACCAGGGACGACCAGGGACGACCAGGGACGACCAGGGACGACCAGGGACGACCAGGGACGACCAGGGACGACCAGGTACAGATGGAAGCTCATGACAGATGAACTATGTGAACTTTACAAGTTATTTTTTTAGCATCAGTGTGTTTAAGAAGTTGAGTGAATTATATAAGGAAGAGGTGGAATAAGTAAGTAAGAAAGTTTATTCAGGTATACACAAATACAGCTACATAGAATTATCATACATAGCAGCATATGTGTAAAGAATAAGTATGACAAAGCCCAGTAGGTAAGAGTCTAACAGATGTCGGTGAAGCCATCTCAAGTGGCAGGGTAATGAAAAGTGTTAAATCCCGTAAACACAATTTGATAAATGCACACACACACACACACACACACACACACACACACACACACACACACACACACACACACACACACACACACACACACACTCGTACCTCTTTTTAAAGCTATGAATGGATCCCGCCTCTGCTACTTCATTTTGTGTGTGGATGTGTGGGGTGTTTTGTATGTGGGGTGTGTGTGTTGAGGGGCCAAATTTAAATCTTTTTTCCTTTAAAATCTCTCTTTATTTAAAATGTTAAAAACCAAAAAAAAAATTGGGGCGGGTTTTTTTTTAAAAACTCTGGAAAAAAAATTTTTTTTTCGCCAAAAGGTTTTGGACTTTAAAATTTTTTTAAAATGGCTAGGGGGTTTTTACGTCCCCAAACCCCCCTGTTTTCTTTTTTTTTCCCCCAAAATTTTTTTTCTTTTTCTTTTAGGTTTTAAACGCCCAGCTCAAGTTTTTTATTTTCCAAAATTTTTTTGGACTCCCCCTTTTTTTGGGGGGTGGTTAACCCCAAACGTTTTTTGGGGGGGCCCCCCAATTCTTATAAAAAGGCCCCGGGGACGGGGAGACCAGGAGCCAGGGAGACCGGGGCGCCCGGGAACCGGGAGCCGGGGTTTCGAGGGGAACTCTACAATAACTATTGAAACACAATTTTTTTTTTTTTGGTTTGTTTAAAATTTAAAAAAAGGGGAAAAATAAAAAATTTTTTAAGGAACCTACACTCTTTTTAATACTCCTTTTAAAGAATTATCAAAAGCCCGTTAGGTGGTCTCATTTTGGGGGCCACCAATCGGTAAAAGTTTAAATCCCTAAAAATTTGGGGGGGGGGAAAAAAAAAAAAAAAAAAAAAAAAAAACCCCCCTGTATTTTTTGTATGTGGTGTTTTTTTTTTTGGGGGTGTTGGGGGGTTTTGTTTTTGTGGGGGTTTTGTTTTTGTTTTGTGGTGGGGTTTTGGTTTTGTGTGTTTTTGGGGGGTTTTGTTTTGGGGTTTGTGTGTGGTTTTGGTGGGGTGTGGGGTTGGGGTTTTAGACTCTCCACGAAAGCGGGGGAGGTGTTAGGACATAGGCAGTTAGCCTAACGGAACTTATATAACCTTTAAAAATAAGCAAGACTTTTTCATATGTCCTTTGTGCCATTTAATTTTTTTTTTCCCCCAGACAGTGACCAAGACCATAACAACCCCGCCTCATTTGGTTACCCCGGTTTTAAGGGGGGTTAGCATCCCTTTTACCTACCCCGCCAGGAAGGTGTTCCGGGGGTAAGCCTTCGGTCCATCTTTGACCTAAGTAGGTTTTTCACCCCCTTTAAAAAGCAAAAAAAGGGAAAAAGAAAGAAGGTTTCAAATAAAAGGGTGCATATACACCCTATAGCAGTAACAGTTACACACATTCTAGACCCCTTGCAGTCTTCCTCACAACACCGGAAATACAACTATCGCTCAGTGCTCTCTGGTAGCCAAGAGACCTTTCCTTTATCTTCGTAAAAAATTGCCTCCACGCGATATTTGAAACTGACCCTCTCCAAACCCTTCTCGTTCCAGCTGTACCACACACAAACCGGTTCTCTGTTTCTGAAGGGTGCCTTGCTGCCTCATCTCCAGCGTACAGGGCAAGAGGGGGATATGTCCAATCTACCTACATGTGTTTGTGTGTATTTGTTCCTGTTTCTTGTGTGTGTGTGTGTGTGTGTTTGTGTGTGTGTGTGTGTGTGTGTGTGGTGTATTGTGTGTATTATATATATATATATATATATATATATATTATATATATATATATATATATATATATATATATATATATATATATATATATATGCAAAACAACCACTCTGAAAGAATAGAGAAATTCCAAGCGCTTTCGTGATTACTCACATTATCATATTTCCTTGATAATGTGAGTAGTCACGAAAGCGCTTGGAATTTCTCTATTATTTCAGAGTGGTTGTTTTGCATATTTTGAAATCACCTGTTTACTGTGATCTTATTGCATATATAAAATATATATATATATATATATATATATATATATATATTATATATATATTTATATATATATATATTTTATAAATATATATATATATATATTATATATAATATATATTATTTTATTATTATTTTATTATTATTATTATTTTATTAACACACTGGCCGTTTCCCACCAAGGCAGGGTGGCCCGAAAAAGAAAAACTCTCACCATCACTGTCTTGCCAGAAGGGTGTTTTACACTACAGTTTTTAAACTGCAACATTAACACCCCTCCTTCAGAGTGCAGGCACTGTACTTCCCATCTCCAGGACTGCCGGTTTCCCTGAATCCCTTCATAAATGTTACTTTGCTCACACTCCAACAGCATGTCAAGTATTAAAAACCATTTGTCTCCATTCACTCCTATCAAACACGCTCACGCATGCCCGTTGGAAGTTCAAGCCCCTCGCACACAAAACCTCCTTTACCCCCTCCCTCCAACTTTTCTTAGACCGACCCCAACCCCCCTTCCTTCCGCTACAGACTGATACACTCGTGAAGTCATTCTGTTTCGCTCCATTCTCTCTACATGTCCAAACCACCTCAAAAACCTTCCTCAGCCCTCTGGACAACAGTTTTGGCAATCCCGCACCTCCTCCTAACTTCCAAACTACGAATTCTCTGCATTATATTCACATCACACATTGCCCTCAGACATGACATCTCCACTGCCTCCAGCCTTCTCCTCGCTGCAACATTCATCACCCATGCTTCACACCCATATAAGAGCGTTCGTAAAACTGTACTCTCATACATTCCCCTCTTTGCTTCCAAGGACAAAGTTCTTTGTCTCCACAGGCTCCTAAGTGCACTGCTCACCCTTTTCCCCTCATCAATTATATGATTCATCTCATCTTTCATAGACCCATCCGCTGACACGTCCACTCCCAAATATCTGAATACATTCACCTCCTCCATATTCTCTCCCTTCAATCTGATATCCAATCTTTCATCACCTAATCTTTTTGTTATCCTCATAACCTTACTCTTTCCTGTATTCATTTTTAATTTTATTCTTTTACATACCCTACCAAATTCATCCACCAACCTCTGCAACTTCTCTTCAGAATCTCCCAAGAACACAGTGTCATCAGCAAAAAGCAACTGTGACAACTCCCACTTTATGTGTGATTCTTCATCTTTTAACTCCACGCCTCTTGCCAAGACCCTCGCATTTACTTCTCTTACTACTCCATATATAAATATATTAAAGAACCACGGTGACATCACACATCCTTGTCTAAGGCCTACTTTTACTGGGAAATAATCTCCCTCTTTCCTACATACTCTAACTTGAGCCTCACTATCCTCGTAAAAACTCTTCACTGCTTTCAATAACCTACCTCCTATACCATACACCTGCAACATCTGCCACATTGCCCCCCTATCCACCCTGCCATACGCCTTTTCCAAATCCATAAAAGTCACAAAAACCTCTTTAGCCTTATCTAAATACTGTTCACTTATATGTTTCACTGTAAACACCTGGTCCACACACCCCCTACCTTTCCTAAAGCCTCCTTGTTCATCTGCTATCCTATTCTCCGTCTTACTCTTAATTCTTTCAATAATAACTCTACCATACACTTTACCAGGTATACTCAGACTTATTCCCCTATAATTTTTGCACTCTCTTTTGTCCCCTTTGCCTTTATACAAAGGAACTATGCATGCTCTCTGCCAATCCCTAGGTACCTTACCCTCTTCCATACATTTATTATATAATAGCACCAACCACTCCAAAACTATATTCCCACCTGCTTTTAACATTTCTATCTTTATCCCATCAATCCCAGCTGTTTTACCCCCTTTCATTTTACCTACTGCCTCACGAACTTCCCCCACACTCATAACTGGCTCTTCCTCACTCCTACAAGATGTTATTCCTCCTTGCCTTACACACGAAATCACAGCTTCCCTATCTTCATCAACATTTAAGAATTCCTCAAAATATTCCCTCCATCTTCCCAATACCTCTAACTCTCCATTTAATAACTTTCCTCTCCTATTTTTAACTGACAAATCCATTTGTTCTCTAGGCTTCCTTAACTTGTTGATCTCACTCCAAAACTTTTCCTTATTTTCAACAAAATTTGTTGATAACATCTCACTCACTCTCTCATTTGCTCTCTTTTTACATTGCTTCACCACTCTCATAACCTCTCTCTTTTTCTCCATATACTCTTCCATCCAGCATCACTTCTACTTTGTAAAAACTTTTCATATGATAACTTTTTCTCCCTTACTACTCTCTTTACATCGTCATTCCACCAATCGCTCCTCTTCCCTCCTGCACCCACTTTCCTGTAACCACAAACTTCTGCTGAACACTCTAACACTTCATTTTTAAACCTACCCCATACCTCTTCGACCCCATTGCCTATGCTCTCATTAGCCCATCTATCTTCCAATAGTTGTTTATATTTTATCCTAACTGCCTCCTCTTTCAGTTTATAAACCTTCACCTCTCTCTTCCCTGATGCTTCTATTCTCCTTGTATCCCATCTACCTTTTACTCTCAGTGTATATATATATGTCGTGCCGAATAGGCAGAACCTGCGATCTTGGCTTAAATAGCAACGCTTATCTTGCCATATAGGACAAGCGAAAATTTGTGTATGCAATAATTTCGCCAAAATCATTCTGAACCTAACGAAAAAAAATATATTTCACTGTGTTTGTTTAGTATTAAATTATTGTAAACAAATCTAAAATATATATAGTTGGGTTAGGCTAAAATAAATTGTTCTTGTTATAATAAGGTTAGGTAAGTTTTCTAAGATTCTTTTGGTGCAAAATTAAAATTTTTTACATTAACATTAATGAAAAAAATATATCTTTAAACGTATAAGAGAAAATTTTAGAAAGGACTTAATTTTAAATGAGTTCTTGCTAATTGACCAGTTTTACATATTCGGCACGACATATATATATATATATATATATATATATATATATATATATATATATATATATATATATATATATATATATATATATATATATATAATAAGATCACAATAAACAGGTTATATCGCAATATGCAAAGTAACCACTGTGAAAAAAATAGTGAATTTCTAATCGGTTTGGAAATTCGCTGTTCACTATATTCTAGTTTTACACATGTATTTGAGTTACATTTTTTTAATTGCGATGAGGGACTAATAAAAGTATCTTAATATTTTGCATAGTTTTTTGCCGTGCTAATGATAACTTTGTTTCCGTAAGTGATAATCAACTGTATAAATCATTTAGAGCCGTGGTAACCTAATTTAGTGAAGTGGTTGTTATCAGTTCCTCGTGTTGGTCACTGTTTTGGGAGATCACTGTAAATAAACCCTAAATTACATGGCTCAAAAGGACGTATGTAACAAGTCTTGATCATGTTAACTGCTAGGAAACAGTGTAGTGAAAAGAATAAAACATATAATATTTCTTTGATTATTGCACTAAATATTGCAGCTGAAGAAACTATGTTAGGTACCGCAGTGATATTGGCGTCAAGTCTTGGTTTAGTGGGTTTCTCTCTGATGCTGCTCACGGCATTGTGAAATTAAGAATATTTTTAATAGGTTCACGAAGGGGCACTTTGAAGCGGTTGCTTGTCTTGGTGGACAAAGAAGGAAAGGAATGAAACTTTACCTCTTCGCTACTCATACGAAAAGATAAAAGTGGAAATATTATTACTATTTTATTATTATTTCTCTCTCTCTCTCTCTCTCTCTCTCTCTCTCTCTCTCTCTCTCTCTCTCTCTCTCTCTCTCTCTCTCTCTCATCCGTCTCTCGCGCCATAAATCAGAAGCACCACATAAGATGATTATGTTTCTTGACGTCTGCAACATTTCTTTCCACTTCATACAGCGAGTTAGATCTCGCCTCCCAGATCCAACGGTAATTGATTCTCGATAAAACTGCCGAACAAGACTGCCGTACACACACACACACACACACACACACACACACACACACACACACACCACACACACACACACACACAGCACATACACACACACACACACACACACACACACACACACACACACACACACACACACATTGACACATTGGGGTAAGACAGTAACCACCCAGGGAGGTACTACCGTCCTGCCAGGTGACTGTGAAACAGAAACCTGTAACTGTTTTACGTAATGGTAGGATTGCTAGTGTCTTTTTCTGTCTCATAAACACGCTGGATAGCAGGTATATCCTGCTACTTCTTCTTACACTTAAGTCACACCACACAGGCACGCACATGCATGTATATACATACACACATCTGATCGCGGGTTCTATCCCCGCCCGTGGTATGGTTTGTTTGCAATCGTGTCATTATGATTTCGTGAGTCTAGGTTTTTCTTCTTTTTTCCTAAATAGCTCTTGTTCTTCTTTATTTCCTCTATTGTCCATGGGGAAATGGAAAAGAATCTTTCCTCCGTAAGCCATGCGTGTCGTATGAGGCGACTAAAATGCCGGGAGCAATGGGCTAGTAACCCCTTCTCCTGTAAACATTTACTAAAAAAGAGAAGAAGAAAAACTTTATAAAACTGGGATACTTGAATGTGCGTGGATGTAGTGCGGGTGACAAGAAACAGATGATTGCTAATGTTGTCAATGAAAAGAAGTTGGATGTCCTGGCATTAAGCGAAACAAAGCTGAAGGGGGTAGGTGAGTTTCGGTGGGGAGAAATAAATGGGATTAAGTCAGGAGTGTCTGAGAGAGTTAGAGCTAGGAAAAGGGTAGCAATAATGTTGAAGGATCAGTTATGGAAGGAGAAGAGGGAATATAAATGTGCAAATTCAAGGATTATGTGGATTAAAATAAGGGTTGGATGCGAAAAGTTGGTCATAATAAGCGTGTATGCACCTGGGGAAGAGGAGAGAGAGAGATTTTGGGAGATGTTATGCGAATGTATAGGAACCTTTGAACCAAGTGAGAGAGTAATTTTGGTAGGGGACCTAAATGCTAAATTAGGAGAAGCATTTAGAGAGAGTGTGGTAGGTAAGTTTGGGGTGCCAGGTGTAAATGATAATGGGAACCCTTTGATTGAACTCTGTATAGAAAGGGATTTAGTTATAGGTAATACATATTTTAAGAAAAAGAGGACAAATAAGTATACAAGATGTGATGTAGGGCGTAATGACAGTAATTTGTTGGACTACGTATTGGTAGATAAAAGACTGTTGAGTAGACTTCAGGATGTTTATAGAGGGGCCACAGATATATCAGATCACTTTTTAGTTGTAGCTACACTGAGAGTAAAAGGTAGATGGGATACAAGGAAAATGCAAGTAGCAAGTAAGAGAGAGATGAAGGTTTATGAACTAAAAGAGGAGGCAGTTAGGGTAAGATATAAACAGCTATTAGAGGATAGATGGGCTAGTGAGAGCATAGGCAATGGGGTCGAAGATGCATGGGGTAGGTTTAAAAATGTAGTGTTAGAGTGTTCAGCAGAAGTTTGTGGTTACAGGAAAGTGGGTGCGGGAGGGAAGAATGATAATGTGGAGGGTGGAATGATAATGTAAAGAGTAGTAGTAAGGGAGAAAAAGTTAGCATATGAGAGGTTTATACAAAATAGAAGTTATGCAAGGAGGGAAGAGTATATATAGAGAAAAAGAGAGGTTAAGAGAGTGGTGAGCAATGTAAAAAGAGAGCAAATTAGAAAGTGAGTGAGATGTTATCAACAAATTTTGTTGAAAATAAGAAGTTTTGGAGTGAGAGTAACAAGTTGAGGAAGCCTAGAGAACAAATGGATTTGTCAGTTAAAAATAGGAGAGGAGAGTTATTAAATGGAGAGTTAGAGGTATCAGGAAGATGGAGGGAATATTTTGAAGAACTGTTAAATGTTGATGAAGATAGGGAAGCTGTGATTTCGTGTATAGGGCAAGGAGGAATAACATCTTGTAGGAGTGAGGAAGAGCCAGTTGTGAGTGTGGGGTGAGTTCGTGAGGCAGTGGTTAGAATGAAAGGGAGTAAAGCACCTGGGACTGATGGGATAAAGATGGAAATGTTAAAAGCAGGTGGGGATATAGTTTTGGAGTGGTTGGTGCTATTATTTAATAAATGTATGGAAGAGAGTAAGGTACCTAGGGATTGGCAGAGAGCATGCATAGTTCCTTTGTATAAAGGCAAAGGGGATAAAAGAGAGTGCAAAAATTATAGGGGAATAAGTCTATTGAGAATACCTGGTAAAGTGTAATGGTAGAGTTGTTATTGAAAGAATTAAGATTAAGAAGGAGAGCAGAATAACAGATGAACAAGGAGGTTTTAGGAAAGGTAGGGGGTGTGTAGACCAAGTGTTTACAGTGAAACATATAGGTGAACAGTATTTAGATAAGGCTAAAGAGGTTTTTGTGGCATTTATGGATTTGAAAAAGGCGTATTACAGGGTTGATAGAGGGGCAATGTGGCAGATGTTGTAGGTGTATGGTATAGGAGGTAGGTTACTGAAAGCAGTGAAGAGTTTTTGCGAAGATAGTGAGGCTCAAGTTAGAGTATGTAGGAAAGAGGGAGATTTCCCAGTAAAAGTAGGCCTTAGACAAGGATGTGTGATGTCACCGTGGTTGTTTAATATATTTATAGATCGGGTAGTAAGAGAAGTCTTGGCAAGATGCGTGGAGTTAAAAGATAAACAATCAAACACAAAGTGGGAGTTGTCACAGTTGGTTTTTGCTGATGATACTGTGCTTTTGGGAGATTCTGAAGAGAAGTTGAAGAGATGGTAGATGAATTTGGTAGGGTATGTAAAAGAAGAAAATTAAAAGTGAATATAGGAAAGAGTAAGGTTATGAAGATAACATAAAGATTATATGACGAAAGATTGGATACCAGATTGGAGAGAGAGAGTATGGAGGAGGTGAATGTATTCAGATATTTGGGAGTGGACGTATCAGCAGATGGGTCTATGAAAGATGAGGTGAATCATAGAATTGATGAGGGGAAAAGGGTGAGCGGTGCACTTAGGAGTCTGGAGACAAAGAACTTTGTCCTTGGAAGCAAAGAGGGGAATGTATGAGAGTATAGTTTTACCAACACTCTTATGTGGGTGTGAAGCATGGGTGATGAATGTTGCAGCGAGGAGGAAGCTAGAGGCAGTGGAGATGTCATGTCTGAAGGTAATGTGTGGTGTGAATATAATGCAGAAATTGGTAGTTTGGAAGTTAGGAGAAGGAGTGGGATTGGAAAACTGTTATCCAAAGAGCTGAGAAAAGGTTGTTGAGGTGGTTCGGACATGTAGAGAATATGGAACGAAACAGAATGACTTCGAGTATATAAAACTGTAGTGGAGAGAAAGCGGGGTAGGGGTCGGCCTAGGAAAGGTTGGAGGGAGGGGTAAAGGAGGTTTTGTGTGCGAGGGGCCTGAACTTCCAGCAAGCGTGCGTGAGCGTATTTGATAGGAGTGAATAGTGATAAATGGTTTTTAATACTTGACGTGCTGTTGGAGTGTGAGCAAAGTAACATTTATGAAGGGATTCAGGGAAACCGGCAGGCCAGACTTGAGTCCTGGAGATGGGAAGTACAGTGTCTGCACTCTGAAGGAGGGGTGTTAATGTTGCAATTTTATAACTGTAGTGTAAAGCACCCCTCTGGCAAGACAGTGATGGAGTGAATGATGAAAGTTTTTCTTTTTCGGGCCACCCTGCCTTGGTGGGAATCGGCCGATGTGTTAATAAAATAAAATGGAATATATCACTGGAGGCACATGTCAGCTAATTATAGAATTGACAAAGGGTAGAGGAGGAAAGACGTAAACAATAACATAAGGACCTTAACGCTACACGTGCAGACGTTAGACAACCTGCAGTAATTTGAACAAAGAATACATCAGAGAAACTATTCACAACGAGTGCAAGATCTATTACTTGAGACAACAGTTTTTGCATTGCTCCTCCACCTGACGAAACATAGTAAGGAAGTAGAGAAGGCCGTAAAGAATGACTTAATAAATTTGTTGTCACGTCTCCGGAAGAGCCTATAACAAAATGCAAAATGATCATATGATAAATGAGACATAAACACAGAAGCAGTATAATGTGAGAGTAAGACACATGTGCAACATCTGGGTATCTTTATTGTAGACGTTTCGCCATCCAGTGGCTTTATCAATACAAATTCTAGGACATAACTTGAAGACAGTAGAACTATGTACAGAAGATGAGGTAATCAGTCCCTCAACCTAGGAGTAGGTGCGAACAGCACCATAGTCGTGGAGATTCTGAAGCAGAAGAAAGAATCCTGGCGCTTATATAGTAACGTCAGGTGAAGCAGACGAGGGCAAATTCACTGGTAGGCGGGATTCCCCAGTGGAAGTAGGTCCTTCCCAAAGAGATGGGTTAGTTGTACAGTCGTGAAGGTTATGTACAGAAGGAAGGACCTACTTCCACTGGGGAATCCCGCCTACCAGTGAATTTGCCCTCGTCTGCTTCACCTGACGTTACTATATAAGCGCCAGGATTCTTTCTTCTGCTTCAGAATCTCCACGACTATGGTGCTGTTCGCACCTACTCCTAGGTTGAGGGACTGATTACCTCATCTTCTGTACATAGTTCTACTGTCTTCAAGTTATGTCCTAGAATTTGTATTGATAAAGCCACTGGATGGCGAAACGTCTACAATAAAGATACCCAGATGTTGCACATGTGTCTTACTCTCATCTTGTCGGTATTATATACCATTCGTACACAGCAGTATAATGTGATCCTATATTGACAACGTTTCGCCCACATAGTGGGCTTTATAAGTCACAAACAGATCTGTTTGTGACTTGATAAATTCCACTGTGTGGGCGAAACATTGTCAATAAAAGATCATATTATACGCTTCTGTGTTTATTTTTCCATTGTGTCGGTATTTTATACCATTTATTTCCATAATTAATGAGATACTTGTGTAACATTTAGGTATCTTTATTCTGGAAACCTTTCGGTACCCAGTGGCTTCTTCATTGCAAAGCAGAGATAGAGAGAAGGCGAGGAGGAATTTGAGGTAATCAGTCCCTCAGCCTGGAATCGATGTGTTCAGTCCATTAATCTTGACAAAAGTGCAGCATATTGGCGGAGATGGTGCTTAAGCATGTATACTGATGACAGTATGGGGTATATGCTGATGACAGTATGACTTATATACTTATGGGACATTCACAAGATAAACAGGTATATAATTCAGTACAGCAAGGGCAAGACTGAGCGGACACAGATGGAAAATAAACACCATGAACAGACATATAGATATTATAAAGTATTCAGCATTAATGGAGGCGGAAGACATTTACAGCATTTACCACTCTAGAAGTACATGTACATTATGCTAGTTTTATACTCAGCGGCCAGTTTCTCCAAGGTCTTGGAGAGGACAAGAAGAAATAGACTAGATGCCGGAAGAATCAGTGGCAGGAGGAGAGGTACAAACAAGATTACTACGAAGAGAATTATTTTTGTGAAAAGAAAGTTTGAAGCCGATAAAATGGAGAGTAATGTTAAGATTTGGGAGACTGGAAATACAGGGAAGGTACACGATAGATATCATAAGAGAAGAGAGTTTGGGAGAGAAGTCCATTTAGCTGCGAGTAGACAGTTTATGAAAGTGGAAGGGTAGCCAAGGCGAGAGGTCGAACAGCGAGAAGTAAATTTCTGAGTCAAGAAACAGAGGAGATGTGGAGGGCACGGAGAAAGAAAGAAAAAAGAAAACTTTTCATGACTGGGGGAGTATGGTAAGAAAAGTAGTGAATGCCCATGCCGCTGTGCATTGGCTTGCGATTAATGGAAAAAGAAAAGCTCGCCGTCGAGCCATGGTCGAGACCATCCAGGAAAGGAGGCAGACAGATCCCCATTCAGCTTTGAATTTAATGTAAGGTGTATAAATAAATACTCTTCGTAGCAATCTTGTTCGTACCTTTCCTGCTGCCGCTGATGCTTCAGGAATCTCCTGCTATCGCTGATGCTTCAGGAGTCTCCTGCTGCCGTTGATGCTTCAGGAGTCTCCTGCTATCGCTGATGCTTCAGGAGTCTCCTGTTATCGCTGATGCTTCAGGAGTCTCCTGCTACCGCTGATGCTTCAGGAGTCTCCTGCTACCGCTGATGCTTCAGGAGTCTATTGCTGCCGCTGATGCTTCAGGAGTCTATTGCTGCCGCTGATGTTTCAGGAGTATCCTGCTACTGTTGATGCTTCAGGAGTCTCCTGCTACCGTTGATGCTTCAGGAGTCTCCTGCTACCGCTGATGCTTCAGGAGACTCCTGCTACCGCTGATGCTTCAGGAGTCTCCTGATGCCGCTGATGTTTCAGGAGTCTCCTGCTACCGTTAATGCTTCACGAGTCTCTTGTTACCGCTGATGCTTCAGGAATCTCCCGCTACCGCTGATGCTTCAGGAGTCTCCTCCTGATGATGTTTCAGGAGTCTCCTGCTACCGTTAATGCCTCAGGAGTCTCTTGCTACAGCTGATGCTTCAGGAATCTCTCGCTACCGCTGATGCTTCAGGAGTCTCCCGCTACCGCTGATGTTTCAGGAGTCTCCTGCTACCGCTAATATTTCAGGAGTCTCCCGCTACCGCTGATGTTTCAGGAGTCTCCTGCTACCGCTAATGCTTCAGGAGTCTCCCGCTACCGCTGATGCTTCAGGAGTCTCCCGCTACCACTGATGTTTCATTAGTCTCCTGCTACCGCTGATGTTTCAGGAGTCTCCTGCTACCGCTGATGTTTCAGGAGTCTCCTTCTACCGGTAATGCTTCAGGAGTCGCTTGTTACCGCTGATGCTTCAGGAATCTCCCGCTACCGCTGATGCTTCAGGAGTCTCCTGCTACCGCTGATTCTTCAGAAGTCTCCTGCTGATGCTGATGTTTCAGGAGTCTCCTGCTACCGTTAATGCTTCAGGAGTCTCTTGCTACCGCTGATGCTTCAGGAATCTCCCGCTACCGCTGATGCTTCAGGAGTCTCCTGCTACCGCTGATGTTTCAGGAGTCTCCTGCTACCGCTAATATTTCAGGAGTCTCCCGCTACCGCTGATGTTTCAGGAGTCTCCTGCTACCGCTAATGCTTCAGGAGTCTCCCGCTACCGCTGATGCTTCAGGAGTCTCCCGCTACCACTGATGTTTCATTAGTCTCCTGTTACCGCTGATGTTTCAGGAGTCTCCTGCTACCGCTGATGTTTCAGGAGTCTCCTTCTACCGGTAATGCTTCAGGAGTCTCCCGCTACCGCTGATGCTTCGGAGATCATCCGCTCCTGATGCTTCAGGAATCTCCTGCTACCGCTGATGCTTCAGGAGTCTCCTGTACCGTAATGCTCAGGAGTCTCCGATCGCTATGCTTCGGAGCTCCCGCTACCGCTGATGTTTCAGGAGTCTCCGCTACCGCTGATGCTTCAGGAGTCTCCTGCTACCGGTAATGCCTCAGGAGTCTCCCGATAACGCTGATGCTTCGGGAGACTCCCGCTACCGCTGATGTTTCAGGAGTCTCCTGCTACCGCGTCAGAGTCTCCCGATAACGCTGATGCTTCGGGAGACTCCCGCTACCGCTGATGTTTCAGGAGTCTCCAGCTACCGCTGATGCTTCAGGAGTCTCCCGCTGCCGCTAATGCTTCAGGAGTCTCCTGCTACAGCTGATGCTTCAGGAGTCTCCTGCTACCGCTAATGTTTCAGGAGTCTCCTGCTACCGCTAATGCTTCAGGAGTCTCCTGCTACCGCTGATGGTTCAGGAGTCTCCCGCTACCGCTAATGCTTCAGGAGTCTCTCGCTACCGCTAATGCTTCAGGAGTCTCCTGCTACCGCTGATGCTTCAGGAGTCTCCCGCTACCGCTAATGCTTCAGGAGTCTCTTGCTACCGCTGATGCTTCAGGAGTCTCCAGCTACCGCTTATGCTTCAGAAGTCTCCTGCTACCGCTGATGCTTCAGGAGTCTCCTTACGCTAACTTCAGAGTCTATGCTACCGTAATGTTTCAGGATCTCCTGCTACGCTGATGCTTCAGGAGTCTCCCGCTACCGCTGATGCATTCAGGAGTCTCTCGTACGCTATTGTTCAGGATTCCTGCTACCGGTAATGCTTCAGGAGTCTCTCGCTACCGCTGATGCTTCAGGAGTCTCCCGCACCGCTGATGCTTCAGGAGTCTCCGCTACCGCTGATGCTTCAGGAGTCTCCGCTACCGCTGATGCTTCAGGAGTCTCCTGCTCGCTGATGCTTCGGAGTCTCCCGCTACCGCTGATGCTTCAGGAGTCTCCTGCTACCGCTAATGCTTCAGGAGTCTCCTGCTACCGCTAATGCTTCAGGAGTCTCCTGCTAACCGCTGATGCTTCAGGAGTCTCCGCTACCGCTAATGTTCAGGAGTCTCCTGCTACCGCTAATTGCTTCAGGAGTCTCCTGCTACCGCTGATGTTCAGGAGTCTCCCGCTACCGCTAATGCTTCAGGAGTCTCTCGTACCGCTATGCTCGGTCTCTGCACGCTGAGCTTCAGGAGTCTCCAGCTACCGCTATGCTTCAGGAGTCTCTGGTACCGCTGATGCTTCAGGAGTCTCCAGCTACCGCTTATGCTTCAGGAGTCTCTCGCTACCGCTAATGCTTCAGGAGTCTCCTGCTACCGCTGATGCTTCAGGAGTCTCCTGCTACTGCTAATGCTTCAGGAGTCTCCCGCTACCGCTAATGCTTCAAGAGTCTCCTACTACCGCTGATGCTTCAGGGTTCCTGCTACCGCTAAATGCTTCAGGAGTCTCCCGCTACGCTAATGCTTCAAGTCTCTTGGTACGCTGATGTTCAGGAGTTCTCCTGCTACCGTTAATGCTTCAGGAGTCTCCTGCTACCGCTGATGCTTCAGGAGTCTCCCGCAACCGCTGATGCTTCAGGAGTCTCCCGCTACCGCTTATGCTTCAGGAGTCTCCTGCTACCGTAATGCTTCAGGAGCTCCTGCTACCGCTGATGCTTCAGGAGTCTCCCGCAACCGCTGATGCTTCAGGAGTCTCCCGCTACCGCTGATGCTTCAGGAGTCTCCTGCTACCGCTGATGCTTCAGGAGTCTCCTGCTACGGCTGATGCTTCAGGAGTCTCCCGCTACCGCTGATGTTTCAGGAGTGTCCTGCTACCGCTGATGCTTCAGGAGTCTCCTGCTACCGCTGATGCTTCAGGAGCTCTCCCTGCTACCGCTATGCTTCAGGAGTCTCCGCTACCGCTGATGCTTCAGGAGTCTCCTGCTACCGCTGATGTTTCATGATCTCCTGCTACCGCTGATGCTTCAGGAGTCTCCCGCTACCGCTGATGCTTCAGGAATCTCCTGCTACCGCTAATGCTTCAGGAGTCTCCCGCTACCACTGATGCTTCAGGAGTCTCCTGCTACCAGCTGATGCTTCAGGAGTCTCCTGCTACCGCTGAGCTTCAGGAGTTCCCGCTACCGCAGTGCATACCCTGCTACCGCTGATGCTTCAGGAGCTCACTCCCGTTTCACAACCGCTGATGCTTCAGGAGTCTCCCGCTACCGCTAGATGTTTCAGGAGTCTCCTGCTACCGCTGATGCTTCAGGAGTCTCCTGCTACCGGTGATGTCTTCAGGAGTCTCCTGCTACCGTTCTTAATGCTCTAGCTTCAGGAGTCTTCCTGCTACCGCTGATGCTTCAGGAGTCTCCCGCAACCGCTGATGCTTCAGGAGTCTCCCGCTACCGCTGATGCTTCAGGAGTCTCCTGCTACCGCTAATGCTTCAGGAGTCTCCTGCTACCGCTGATGCTTCAGGAGTCTTCTGCTACCGGTAATTCTTCAAGAGACTCCCGCTACCGCTGATGCTTCGGGAGACTCCCGCTACCGCTGATGCTTCAGGAGTCTCCTGCTACCGCTGATGCTTCAGAAGTCTTCTGCTACCGCTGATGCTTCAGGAGTCTTCTGCTACCGGTAATGCTTCAGGAGTCTCCCGCAACCGCTGATGCTTCAGGAGTCTCCCGCTACCGCTGATGTTTCAGGAGTCTCCTGCTACCGCTGATGCTTCAGGAGTCTTCTGCTACCGCTGATGCTTCAGGAGTCTCCCGCTACCGCTGATGCTTCAGGAGTCTCCTGCTACCGCTAATGCTTCAGGAGTCTCCCGCTACCGCTGATGCTTCAGGATGTACCGTAGCCTGCTGTAGTTTGCTTGTATGATGCATCAGGAGTCTCCTGCTACCGCTAATGCTTCAGGAATTTTCCGCTACCGCTAATGCTTCAGGAGTCTCCCGCTACCGCTGATGTTTCAGGAGTCTCCTGCTACCGCTGATGCTTCAGGAGTCACCTGCTACCGCTAATGCTTCAGGAGTCTCCCGCTACCGCTGATGCTTCAGGAGTCTCCCGCTACCGCTGATGTTTCATTAATCTCCTGCTACCGCTGATGCTTCAGGAGTCTCCTGCTACCGCTGATGCATCAGGAGTCTCCTGCTACCGCTAATGCTTCAGGAGTCTCCTGTTACCGGTAATGCTTCAGGAGCCTCCCGCTACCGCTGATGCTTCAGGAGTCTCCCGCTACCGCTAATGCTTCAGGAGTCTCCTGCTACCGCTGATGCTTCAGGAGTCTCCCGCTACCGCTGATGCTTCAGGAGTCTCCTGCTACCGCTAATGCTTCAGGAGTCTCCCGCTACCGCTAATGTTTCAGGAGTCTCCTGCTACCGCTGATGCTTCAGGAGTCTCCCGCTACCGCTAATGCTTCAGGAGTCTCCTGCTACCGCTGATACTTCAAGAGTCTCCTGCTACCGCTAATGCTTCAGGAGTCTCCTGCTACCGCTAATGCTTCAGGAGCCTCCCGCTACCGCTAATGCTTCCGGAGTCTCCCGCTTCCGCTAATGCTTCAGGAGTCTCCTGCTACCGGTAATTCTTCAAGAGTCTCCCGCTACCGCTGATGCTTCGGGAGACTCCCGCTACCGCTGATGCTTCAGGAGTCTCCCGCTACCGCTGAAGTTTCAGGAGTCTCCTGCTACCGCTGATGCTTCAGGAGTCTCCTGCTACCGCTGATGCTTCAGGAGTCTCCCGCTACCGCTGATGCTTCAGGAGTATCCTGCTACCGCTAATGCTTCAGGATTCTCCCGCTACCGCTAATGCTTCAGGATTCTCCCGCTACCGCTGTTTTCATTAATCTCCTGCTTCCGCTGATGCTTCAGGAGTCTCCTGCTACCGCTGATGCATCAGGAGTCTCCTGCTACCGTTAATGCTTCAGGAGTTTCCCGCTACCGCTAATGCTTCAGGAGTCTCCCGCTACCGCTGATGTTTCAAGAGTCTCCTGCTACCGCTGATGCTTCAGGAGTCTCCTGCTACCGCTAATGCTTCAGGAGTCTCCCGCTACCGCTAATGCTCCAGGAGTCTCCTGCTACCGCTGATGCTTCAGGAGTCTCCCGCTACCGCTAATGCTTCAGGAGTCTCCTGGCTACCGCTGATGATTCAAGAGTCTCCTGCTACCGCTAATACTTCAGGAGTCTCCTGCTACCGCTAATGCTTCAGGAGTCTCCCGCTACCGCTAATGCTTCCGGAGTCTCCCGCTACCGCTAATGCTTCAGGAGTCTACTGCTACCGCTGATGCTTCAGGAGTCTCCCGCTACCGCTGATGCTTCATGAGTCTTCCGCTACCGCTAATGCTTCAGGAGTCTCCTGCTACCGCTGATGCTTCAGGAGGATCCTCCTAGCGCTAATGCTTTCGGAGTCTCCCGCTACCGCTAATGCTTCAGGAGTCTCCTGCTACCGCTAATGCTTCAGGAGTCTCCTGCTACCGCTGATGCTTCAGGAGTCTACTCCATCTCTTACTCTAATTTTATGCTGTTAATTTAATCAATGAGAAGCGCTAAACCTTTCGAGCTATACATGACGTGTAAAAAGCAGTTAATCCAATTCCTTGGATCATGAGCCTTTAGTTAGCATCAAGACACTCCCAGCGAAGATCAGAAATAGATAAAAGAAAATGGCGTCACGATGAAGAGGGTCAAGCGATGAAGCTCAACGTCCGCACTCTCACCTAGCAAGTCTCCCAAAAACTGGTCGACGCAACTTCAACATTTTCCTGGGAGCAGATTTGTTGTGAACCAGTTTTTCTAGGTGGTGAGAGTGAGGGAGGGAGAGAAGGAGAGTGGGAGAGAGTGAGAAAGGGAGGGAGGGAGAGTGGGAGGGAGGAGTCGAGTTTAAGAAATGTGAAAAAATATATTGCACACTTTTGGGTACACGCTCTCCGTATATATACATCAAGAAATGCGTCTCTCTCCTCAGTGTACATATGTAGGTGTAGGTGTGTATGTGTGTGTGTGTGTGTGTGTGTGTGTGTGTGTGTGTACACACACCGACAGGCGTTTCTCAATTCCTATTCCGTACTCAGAGGTGTGTATGTATCTGAGTGTATACACAGAGGGAGGTATGCATCTGTATGCATCTATATACACCGATCAGTGTATATCTCACTGTAAATAAACATTGTCCAGGAGCTTTGTCACCCACAGCAGTTTAGCACTTCTCTTGAAACATAACAATACGTTAATATAAAACTTTAACAGAAATGCAATAATAGCACATTATTTAAAACACACAAAATAATTCTTGCAGTGCCGGAAAGAAAATCGCACTTTGATAGTTTGAATCTACTTAATGATAATGCTATTCCACTTCCTTGAAGTTTATAATAGCAGACTGTCACATAACCTTCCTCAGCTTCCTCGCTATTTTCACCAGGTTATGTTTGGAAAAATTATTCTATTTAACTCCGGTGTTTGACAGTCCCGTTCTATTTGGGTCGGGAAGATAACATGACCGTAGTCCAGGACTTCCTCAAGGACTGAACTGAAAAAGAATTTTCCTCTGAGGGGAGCACGATGTATACTATTATTGGTCTTACAGGGAAATTATACACATTATCGCACACGGGGAAATATACAGACTTAATATATGTTTATATATCTTATTCATATTGGCATGAAAATATCCTTGACATCTAACGAATGTAGTGACAACACAACGAGTGTAGTGACAACACAACGAGTGTAGTGACAACACAACGAGTGTAGTGACAACACAACGAGTGTAGTGACAACACAACGAGTGTAGTGACAACACAACGAGTGTAGTGACAACACAACGAGTGTAGTGACAACACAACGAGTGTAGTGTCAACACAACGAGTGTTGTGTCAACACAACGAGTGTTGTGTCAACACAACGAGTGTAGTGTCAACACAACGAGTGTTGTGTCAACACAACGAGTGTAGTGACAACACAACGAGTGTAGTGTCAACACAACGAGTGTTGTGTCAACACAACGAGTGTAGTGTCAACACAACGAGTGTAGTGACAACACAACGAGTGTAGTGACAACACAACGAGTGTAGTGTCAACACAACGAGTGTAGTGACAACACAACGAGTGTTAGTGACAACACAACGAGTGTAATGACAACACACAACGAGTGTAATGACAACACAACGAGTGTAGTGTCAACACAACGAGTGTAGTGACAACACAACGAGTGTAGTGACAACACAACGAGTGTAGTGTCAACACAACGAGTGTAGTGTCAACACAACGAGTGTAGTGTCAACACAACGAGTGTAGTGTAACACAACGAGTGTAGTGTCAACACAACGAGTGTAGTGTCAACACAACGAGTGTAGTGACAACACAACGAGTGTAGTGTCAACACAACGAGTGTAGTGTCAACACAACGAGTGTAGTGACAACACAACGAGTGTAGTGACAACACAACGAGTGTAGTGTCAACACAACGAGTGTAGTGTCAACACAACGAGTGTAGTGACAACACAACGAGTGTAAGTAAACACAACGAGTGTAGTGTCAACACAACGAGTGTAGTGTCAACACACGAGATGTAGTGACAACACAACGAGTGTAGTGTCAACACAACGAGTGTAGTGTCAACACAACGAGTGTTAGTGTCAACACAACGAGTGTAGTGTCAACACAACGAGTGTAGTGTCAACACAACGAGTGTAGTGTCAACACAACGAGTGTAGTGTCAACACAACGAGTGTAGTGTCAACACAACGAGTGTAGTGTAACACAACGAGTGTAGTGTCAACACAACGAGTGTAGTGACAACACAACGAGTGTAGTGTCAACACAACGAGTGTAGTGACAACACAACGAGTGTAGTGTCAACACAACGAGTGTAATGTAACACAACGAGTGTAGTGTCAACACAACGAGTGTAGTGTCAACACAACGAGTGTAATGTAACACAACGAGTGTAGTGTCAACACAACGAGTGTAGTGTAACACAACGAGTGTAATGTAACACAACGAGTGTAGTGTCAACACAACGAGTGTAGTGACAACACAACGAGTGTAATGTAACACAACGAGTGTAGTGACAACACAACGAGTGTAGTGACAACACAACGAGTGTAGTGTAACACAACGAGTGTAATGACAACACAACGAGTGTAGTGTCAACGAATGTAGCGTAAATACAACGAGTGTAGTGTCAACACAACGAGTGTAGTGACAACACAAAACGTGTGTAGTATCAACACAACGTGGGTAATGACAACACAACGAGTGTAGTGTCAACACAACGAGTGTAGTTTCAACACAACGAGTGTAGTATCAACACAACGTGGGTAATGACAACACAACGAGTGTAGTGTCAACAACGAGTGTAGTGACAGCACAACGAGTGTAGTGTCAACACAACGAGTGTAATGACAACACAACGAGTGTAGTGCCAACACAACGAGTGTATGACAACACAACGAGTGTAGTGTCAACACAACGAGTGTAATGACAACACAACGAGTGTAGTGTCAACACAACGAGTGTAATGACAACACAACGAGTGTAGTGTCAACACAACGAGTGTAATGACAACACAACGAGTGTAGTGCCAACACAACGAGTGTAATGACAACACAACGAGTGTAGTGTCAACACAACGAGTGTAATGACAACACAACGAGTGTAGTGCCAACACAACGAGTGTAATGACAACACAATGAGTGTAGTGTCAACGAATGTAGCGTCAATACAACGAGTGTAGTGTCAACGAGTGTAGTGACAGCACAACGAGTGTAGTGTCAACACAACGAGTGTAGTGTCAATACAATGAGTGTAGTTTCAACACAACGAGTGTAGTTTCAACACAACGAGTGTAGTTTCAACATAACGAGTGTAGTGACAACACAACGAGTGTAGTGTCAACACAACGAGTGTAGTGTCAACACAACGAGTGTAGTTTCAACACAACGAGTGTAGTTTCAACACAACGAGTGTAGTGACAACACAACGAGTGTAGTGTCAACACAACGAGTGTAGTGTCAACACAACGAGTGTAGTGTCAACACAACGAGTGTAGTGTCAACACAACGAGTGTAGTGTCAACACAACGAGTGTAGTGTCAACACAACAAGTGTAGTGTCAACACAACGAGTGTAGTGTCAACACAACGAGTGTAGGTGTCAACACAACGAGTGTAGTGACAACACAACGAGTGTAGTGTCAACACAACGAGTGTAGTGTCAACACAACGAGTGTAGTGTCAACACAACGAGTGTAGTGACAACACAACGAGTGTAGTGTCAACACAACGAGTGTAGTGTCAACACAACGAGTGTAGTGTCAACACAACGAGTGTAGTGTCAACACAACGAGTGTAGTGTCAACACAACAAGTGTAGTGTCAACACAACGAGTGTAGTGTCAACACACAACGAGTGTAGTGTCAACACAACGAGTGTTAGTGATCAACACAACGAGTGTAGTGTCAACACAACGAGTGTAGTTTCAACACAACGATTGTGTTTCAACACAACGAGTTGTAGTTTCAACACAACGAGTGTAGTGTCAACACAACGAGTGTAGTGCCTCAGTGTATCCAGATCCTCTAGGAAGGATTTACAGTCATTTTCATTTTTAGTTTGAAATAAGATTTTTGCATCATCTGCAGACATTTTCATATATTTTTTTTAATTCCTTTTGGTAAAACATTAAAACAAAATAGAAACATTACTGGAGCAATGACGGAACCTTGCGGTACCTCATTCGTGACATCCCCCCCCCCCCATCTTGCAATGCAGAGATTTTTCGCTTTATAGCTTCCCAACTTTCCCTCTCTCTCTCTCTCTCTCTCTCTCTCTCTCTCTCTCTCTCTCTCTCCTGGTTTATACCTTTCAGTTCCCCAGCCAAGGCATAAAAGATTAAGGTGTTAAGACGAAAATATATGAGTGAGTGTGGTTTTGTAGGAGGGAAAAGTTATGTCTTGGAGACGTGAATATTGTATGAGAAGGTTGCGAGGGAAATGGGGAAGGAGTGGCGAGGGTGAAGGGTATGGGTGGGATATGGGTATTCGCGGGATATGGGTATGGGAGGGAGATATTATCTCAGTGTTTGGTTGCTGGTTTTTCATGATTTCTCTCAAACCGTTTTAATGTATTGTCTCAGAAATAAAAAAAAAAATAAATTAAATAATTAAAATGATCTGTATCTTCTTTTTTTTTCTTCTGAAACATATTCAGTTTATGAATGCAAACAAATGCACAAACGCGCATACAAATAAAACAAGCGCGCGCGCACACGCGTACGGGCACACACACACATACACACACACACACACACACATCTTGAGAATTACTTGATGATCACCCTTCCTTCTTTCCTTCCTTCCTTCCTTCTTTCCTTCCTTCCTTCCTTCCTTCCTTCCTTCCTTCCTTCCTTCCTTCTCCCTCCCTCCCTGCAGTTCGGTCCTTCCCGCCACACTGCACACTCCTAGAGACGGTAAAGTCCATTGTGAGATTTTCAGAAAAGGATCCCATATTTTCCAGACTTTCATTTGTTGCTTGGTGGGTGGGTGGGGTGGAGTGGGGTGGGTAGGGGTTTGGTAGGGGTCGGTGGGTGTACTCACCTAATTGTGGTTGCAGGGGTCGAGTCATAGTTTCTGGCTCCGCCTCTTCACTGGTCGCTACTAGGTCACTCTCTTCCTGCTCCATGAGCTTTAGCATACCTCTTCTTAAAGTTATGCATGGTTCCTGCCTCCACTACATCACTTTTCAGACTTCCACTTCTTGACAACTCTATGGCTGAAGAAATACTTCCTAACATGCCTGTGACTCATCTGAGTCTAACTTTCACCTGTGACCCGTTGTTGCTGTGTCCCATCTCTGGAACATTTTGTCTGTCCACCTTGTCGATTCCTCTCAGTATTTTATATGTCATTATCATAATTTCCCTATCTCTCCTGTCCTCCAGTGTCGTCAGGTCAATTTCCTTTAACCTCTCCTCGTCGGACATGCTCCTTAGCTCCGGAACTAGTCTCGTTGCATACCTTTGCACTTTCTCTAATTTCCTGACGTGCTTAGCCATGTGTGGGTTTCAAATTGGTGCTGCATACTCCAATATGGGCCTGACGTACACGGTGTACAGAGTCCTGAACGATTCCTTACCGAGATGTCGGAATGCTAGGCGCCCTTATGCTGCAACAGTTATTTGGTTGCTGTGAGCCTCAAGGCATGTGCTCGGTATTATACTCATCCCAAGATCCTTTACGATGAGTGAGGTTTGTAGTCTTTGGCCCGCTAGACTGTACTCTATCTGCGGTCTTCTTTGCTCTTACCTAATCTTCATGACTTTGCATTTGGTAGGGTTGAACTCCAGGATCCAGTTTCTGGGCCAGGATCCTGCCTTTACCACTTCTCCTTACCTATCATTTTTCCTTTCAATCACCTTGAGGCTGAAGAAATATTTCTTAACATCCCTGTAACTCATCTGTATTTTTGACTTCCAGATGCACCCTCGTGTTCCGGTTTCCCTCCTCTCGAACAGTTTGTCCCTGTCCACCCTATCAATTCCTCTCGGCATTTCACACTCTATTTCATCAACATCAGATTCATTTAGGGGTAAATACTAGGTCCAGCTCTGCTGGTTCTGTCCCTTCTCCTCTCTCCATGGTTGCCTTCCTGACTAGGTTTCCTGGAGTCCGGTGGTGGATTGCATATCACTTCAATTACTACCTTGGGTCCCTTAAATTAGGGTCTTCCTATGTATTCATCTCACTTACTTATGTATATTTTTCTCATCTCAAAACTAAACTGTTTTCTGATTTGCTGAATTACTATGCCCTCTCTTCCTTTTCTTTTTCCTTCCACAGAATTTGATACCCAGCTAAGTAAGCTGCATCTGCTGTCATTTCGAGTTTTGTCTGTGTGATAGCTATGGTGTCGGGGGTTGCCTCTGCTGTTCATTCATTCCATTTTCATTCTTGTTTATCCCATCTGGATTTTTGAACTAAATTTTTTCTTCATTTGTGAGGGGAGCAGGAAGAAGCATATAGGGAAGAGAGTTATTTGCTAGGGCAGGTAGGAGTGGGCATGAGAGAGATAGGGGGTCGTACTAGGGTGAGCGAGGATGATGTGAGGGAGGGTGGGGAAAGGAAGGTTGGGGAAGATAAGGTGGGGAAGAGGGGGAGGATAAGGCTAGGATGGAGAAGATGAGGTGAGGATTGGAAGGGTGAATAGAGGGAGGATGAGGTGAAAGAGTAAAGGAGGTAGTCGGATATGATCAAAAGATGGGATAGGTAGTTCCAGTTCCTTACATTAATAGCCAATCTCTGGCATCAAGGCGATTTTCCTGAACAGATTTTTATTTGGTCATTTATATATTTATATATATATATATATATATATTATAATATATATATTATATATATATATATATATATATATTTATTTATTATTATTATTATCACAACTGGCCGATTCCCACCAAGGCAGGGTGGCCCGAAAAAGAAAAACTTTCACATCATTCACTCCATCACTGTCTTGCCGAAGGGTGCTTTACACTACAGTTTTTAAACTGCAACATTAACACCCCTCCTTCAGAGTGCAGGCACTGTACTTCCCATCTCCAGGACTCAAGTCCGGCCTGCCGGTTTCCCTGAATCCCTTCATAAATGTTACTTTGCTCACACTTCCAACAGCACGTCAAGTATTAAAAACCATTTGTCTCCATTCACTCCTATCAAACACGCTCACGCATGCCTGCTGGAAGTCCAAGCCCCTCGCACACAAAACCTCCTTTACCCCTCCCTCCAACCCTTCCTAGGCCGACCCTACCCCGCCTTCCTTCCACTACAGACTGATACACTCTTGAAGTCATTCTGTTTCGCTCCATTCTCTCTACATGTCCGAACCACCTCAACAACCCTTCCTCAGCCCTCTGGACAACAGTTTTGGTAATCCCGCACCTCCTCCTAACTTCCAAACTACGAATTCTCTGCATTATATTCACACCACACATTGCCCTCAGACATGACATCTCCACTGCCTCCAGCCTTCTCCTCGCTGCAACATTCATCACCCACGCTTCACCCCATATAAGAGCGTTGGTAAAACTATACTCTCATACATTCCCCTCTTTGCCTCCAAGGACAAAGTTCTTTGTCTCCACAGACTCCTAAGTGCACCACTCACTCTTTTTCCCTCATCAATTCTATGATTCACCTCATCTTTCATAGACCCATCCGCTGACACGTCCACTCCCAAATATCTGAATACGTTCACCTCCTCCATACTCTCTCCCTCCAATTGATATTCAATCTTTCATCACCTAATCTTTTTGTTATCCTCATAACCTTACTCTTTTCCTGTATTCACCTTTAATTTTCTTCTTTTGCACACCCTACCAAATTCATCCACCAATCTCTGCAGCTTCTCTTCAGAATCTCCCAAGAGCACAGTGTCATCAGCAAAAAGCAGCTGTGACAACTCCCACTTTGTGTGTGATTCTTTATCTTTTAACTCCACGCCTCTTGCCAAGACCCTCGCATTTACTTCTCTTACAACCCCATCTATAAATATATTAAACAACCACGGTGACATCACACATCCTTGTCTAAGGCCTACTTTTACTGGGAAAAAATTTCCCTCTTTCCTACATACTCTAACTTGAGCCTCACTATCCTCGTTAAAAAACTCTTCACTGCTTTCAGTAACCTACCTCCTACACCATACACTTGCAACATCTGCCACACATTGCCCCCTATCCACCCTGTCATACGCCTTTTCCAAATCCATAAATGCCACAAAGACCTCTTTAGCCTTATCTAAATACTGTTCACTTATATGTTTCACTGTAAACACCTGGTCCACACACCCCCTACCTTTCCTAAAGCCTCCTTGTTCATCTGCTATCCTATTCTCCGTCTTACTCTTAATTCTTTCAATTATAACTCTTACCATACACTTTACCAGGTACACTCAACAGACTTATCCCCCTATAATTTTTGCACTCTCTTTTATCCCTCTGCCTTTATACAAAGGAACTATGCATGCTCTCTGCCAATCCCTAGGTACCTTACCCTCTTCCATACATTTATTAAATAATTGCACCAACCACTCCAAAACTATATCCCAACTGCTTTTAACATTTCTATCTTTATCCATCAATCCCGGCTGCCTTACCCCCTTTCATTTTACCTACTGCCTCACGAACTTCCCCCACACTCACAACTGGCTCTTCCTCACTCCTACAAGATGTTATTCCTCCTTGCCCTATACACGAAATCACAGCTTCCCTATCTTCATCAACATTTAACAATTCCTCAAAATATTCCCTCCATCTTCCCAATCCTCTAACTCTCCATTTAATAACTCTCCTCTCCTATTTTTAACTGACAAATCCATTTGTTCTCTAGGCTTTCTTAACTTGTTAATCTCACTCCAAAACTTTTTCTTATTTTCAACAAAAATTTGTTGATAACATCTCACCCACTCTCTCATTTGCTCTCTTTTTACATTGCTTCACCACTCTCTTAACCTCTCTCTTTTTCTCCATATACTCTTCCCTCCTTGCATCACTTCTACTTTATAAAAACTTCTCATATGCTAACTTTTTCTCCCTTACTACTCTCTTTACATCATCATTCCACCAATCGCTCCTCTTCCCTCCTGCACCCACTTTCCTGTAACCACAAACTTCTGCTGAACACTCTAACACTACATTTTTAAACCTACCCCATACCTCTTCGACCCCATTGCCTATGCTCTCATTAGCCCATCTATCCTCCAATAGCTGTTTATATCTTACCCTAACTGCCTCCTCTTTTAGTTTATAAACCTTCACCTCTCTCTTCCTGAGGCTTCTATTCTCCTTGTATCCCATCTACCTTTTACTCTCAGTGTAGCTACAACTAGAAAGTGATCTGATATATCTGTGGCCCCTCTATAAACATGTACATCCTGAAGTCTACTCAACAGTCTTTTATCTACCAATACATAATCCAACAAACTACTGTCATTTCGCCCTACATCATATCGTGTATACTTATTTATCCTCTTTTTCTTAAAATATGTATTACCTATAACTAAACCCCTTTCTATACAAAGTTCAATCAAAGGGCTCCCATTATCATTTACACCTGGCACCCCAAACTTACCTACCACACCCTCTCTAAAAGTTTCTCCTACTTTAGCATTCAGGTCCCCTACCACAATTACTCTCTCACTTGGTTCAAAGGCTCCTATACATTCACTTAACATCTCCCAAATCTCTCTCTCTCCTCTGCATTCCTCTCTTCTCCAGTGCATACACGCTTATTATGACCCACTTCTCGCATCCAACCTTTACTTTAATCCACATAATTCTTGAATTTACACATTCATATTCTCTTTTCTCCTTCCATAACTGATCATTTAAACATTACTGCTACCCCTTCCTTTGCTCTAACTCTCTCAGATACTTCAGATTTAATCCCATTTATTTCCCCCACTGAAACTCTCCTACCCCCTTCAGCTTTGTTTCGCTTAGAGCCAGGACATCCAACTTCTTTTCATTCATAACATCAGCAATCATCTGTTTCTTGTCATCCGCACTACATCCACGCACATTTAAGCATCCCAGTTTTATAAAGTTTTTCTTCTTCTCTTTTTTAGTAAATGTATACAGGAGAAGGGGTTACTAGCCCATTGCTCCCGGCATTTTAGTCGCCTCATACGACACGCATGGCTTACGGAGGAAAGATTCTTTTCCACTTCCCCATGGACAATAGAAGAAATAAAAAAAGAAACAAGAGCTATTTAGAAAAAGGAGAAAAAACCTAGATGTATGTATATATATATATATATGCATGTGCGTGTCTGTGAAGTGTGACCAAAGTGTAAGTAGGAGAAGCAAGATATCCCTGTTATCTAGCGTGTTTATGAGACAGAAAAAGAAACCATATATATATATACAAGACAACCACTGTGAAAGAGTAGTAAAATTCCAAGCTCCTTGACAATGTGAATAGTCACGAAAGTGCTAGGATTTCACTATTCTTTCACAGTGGTTGTTTTGCATATTTTAAAATCACCTGTTTCCTGTGATCTTATTGCGCATATATATATATATATATATATATATATATATATATATATATATATATAATATATATATATATATATATATATATATATATATGCAAGACAAGCCATAGGGGGTGGAAATACTTAAAACTTTTCTTGCATTGTTAAGATCGCCTGTCTGCGATTGTTTTGCATATGCATATATATATATATATATATATTTTAAAATATATATATATATATATATATATTATATATATATATATATATATAATATATATATATTTATATATATATATATATATGACCTTAAAGACGAACCACTGGCCTCCACGTGGCAAGGTCTGGTAACTTAGAGATAACTCTGAAGCTGACAGTGGTCGCAAATAATAATTTTGTAGGTAGGAGGTCGGTAGACAGCAACCACCCAGGGAGGTACTACCGTCCTCCCAAGTGAGTGTGAAAAGTAAGCCTGTAATTGTTTTACATGATGGTAGGATTGATGGTGTCTTTCGTCTGTCTCATAAATATGCAAGATTACAGGTACGTCTTGCTACTTCTACTTACACTTAGGTCACACTACACATATATGTACATGTTTATTTATACACACTCATCTGAGTTTTCTTTGATTTTATCTTAATAGTTCTTGGTCTTATTACTTTTCCTTTTATATCCATGGGGAAGTGGAATAAGAATCTTTCCTCCGTAAGCCATGCGTGTTGTAAAAGTCAACTAAAATGCCGGGAACAATGGGCTAGTAACCTCTTTTCCTGTAATAATTACTAAAAAGAATAATAAGAAGAAAATTGTCAAAATGGGAAATCTGAATGTGCCTGGATGTTGTGCAGATGATAAGAGATGATTGTGGATGTTATGAATGAGAAGAAGCTGGATGTCCTGGCTTTAAGTGAAACAAAGCTGAAGGGGTTGGGAGAGTTTCAGTGGAGAGGAATAAATGGGATTAGGTCAGGAGTTTCAAATAGAGTTAGAGCTGAAGAAGGAGTAGCATTAATGTTGAAGGATAAGTTATGGCAGGAAAAGAAGGACTATAAATGTATTAATTCAAGGATTATGTGGAGTAAAATAAAGGTTGGATGTGAAAAGTGGGTTATAGTAAGCGTATATGCACCTGGAGAAGAGAGAAGTGTAGAGGAGAGAGAGAGAGAGATTTTGGGAAATGTTGAGTGAATGCGTGGGGAGTTTTGAATCAAGTGTGAGAGTACTTGGGGTTGGTGATTTTAATGCTAAAGTGGGTAAAAATGTTGTGGAGGGAGTAGTAGGTAAATTTGGGGTCCCAGGGGTAAATGAAAATGGGGAGCCTTTATTGAGCTATGTGACGAAAGAGGTTTGGTAATAAATAATACATATTTTATGATATAGCACATAATGAAAGTAGTTTGTTAGATTATGTATTGGTGGATAAAAGGTTGATGGGTAGGCTTCAGGATGTACACGTTTATAGAGGGGCAACTGATATATCAGATCATTATCTAGTTGTATCTACAGTTAGAGTAAGAGGTAGATGAGACAAGAGGAAAATGGCAACAACAAGTAAGAGGGAGGTGAAAGTGTATAAACTAAGGGAGCAGGAAGTTCGGGTGAAATATAAGCAACTATTGGCAGAAAGGTCGGCTGGTGCAAGTATGAGTAGTGGGGGGGATTGAAGAGGGTTGGAATAGTTTTAAAAATGCAGTATTAGAATGTGGGGCAGAAGTTTGTGGTTATAGGAGGGTGGGTGCAGGAGGAAAGAGGAGTGATTGGTGGAATGATGAAGTAAAGGGTGTGATAAAAGAGAAAAAGTTAGCTTATGAGAGGTTTTTACAAAGCAGAAGTGTAATAAGAAGAGTAGAGTATACGGAGAGTAAAAGAAAGGTGAAGAGAGTGGTGAGAGAATGCAAAAGGAGAGCAGATGATAGAGTGGGAGAGGTACTGTCAAGAAATTTTAATGAAAATAAGAAAAAAAATTGGAGTGAGTTAAACAAGTTAAGAAAGCCTAGAGAACGAATGGATTTGTCAGTTAAAAACAGAGTAGGGGAGTTAGTAGATGGGGAGATGGAGGTATTAGGTAGATGGCGAGAACACTTTGAGGAACTTTTAAATGTCGACGAAGAAAGGGAGGCGGTAATTTCATGCACTGGCCAGGGAGGTATACCATCTTCAGGAGTGAAGAAGAACAGGATGTGAGTGTGGGGTAGGTGCGTGAGGCATTACGTAGAATGAAAGGGGGTAAAGCAGCTGGAACTGACGGGATCATGGCAGAAATGTTAAAAGCAGTGGGGGATATAGTGTTAGAGGTAAGACAGAATGTAGAATTGCGGATGAGCAAGGAGGTTTCAGAGTGGGTAGGGGATGTGTAGATCAAGTGTTTACATTGAAGCATATATGTGAACAGTATTTAGATAAAGGTAGGAATTTTTTTATTGCATTTATGGATTTAGAAAAGGCATATGATAGAGTGGATAGGGGAGCAATGTGGCAGATGTTGCAAGTATATATGGAATAGGTGGTAAGTTATTAAATGCTGTAAAGAGCTTTTATGAGGATAGTGAGGCTCAGGTTAGGGTGTGTAGAAGAGAGGGAGAATACTTCCCGGTAAAAGTAGGTCTTAGACAGGGATGTGTAATGTCACCATGGTTGTTTAATATATTTATAGATGGGGTTGTAAAAGAAGTAAATGCTAGGGTGTTCGGGAGAGGGGTGGGATTAAATTATGAGGAATCAAATACAAAATGGGAATTGACACGGTTGCTTTTTGCTGATGATACTGTGCTTATGGGATATTCTAAAGAAAAATTGCAAAGGTTAATGGATGAGTTTGGGAGTGTGTGTAAAGGTAGAAAGTTGAAAGTGAACATAGAAAAAAGTAAGGTGATGAGGGTATCAAATGATTTAGATAAAGAAGAAATGGATATGAAATTGGGGAGGAGGCGTATGGAAGAAGTGAATGTTTTCAGATACTTGGGAGTTGACGTGTCGGCGGATGGATTTATGAAGGATGAGGTTAATCATAGAATTGATGAAGGAAAAAAGGGGAGTGGTGCATTGAGATATATGTGGAGACAAAAAACGTTATCTATGGAGGCAAAAGAGGGAGTATGAAAGTATAGTAGTACCAACACTCTTATATGGGTGTGAAGCTTGGGTTGTATATGCAGCAGCGAGGAGACGGTTGGAGGCAGTGGAGATGTCCTGTCTAAGGGCAATGTGTGGTGTAAATATTATGCAGAAAATTCGGAGTGTGGAAATTAGGAGAAGGTGTGGAGTTAATAAAAGTATTAGTCAGAGGGCTGAAGAGGGTTTGTTGAGGTGGTTTGGTCATTTAGAGAGAATGGATCAAAGTAGAATGACATGGAGAGCGTATAAATCTGTAAGGGAAGGAAGGCGGGGTAGAGGTCGTCCTCGAGAATGTTGGAAGGAAGGGGTAAGGGAGGTTTTGTGGGCGAGGGGCTTGGACTTCCAGCATGCGTGCATGAGCGTGTTCGATAGGAGTGAATGGAGACAAATGGTATTTGGGACTTGACGATATATTGGTGTGAAAGTAGGATAATATTTAGTGAAGGGATTCAGGGAAACCGGTTATTTTTATATAGCCGGACTTGAGTCCTGGAAATGGGAAGTACAATGCCTGCACTTTAAAGGAGGGGTTTGGGATATTAGCAGTTTGGAGGGATATGTTGTGTATCTTTATACGTATATGCTTCTAAACTGTTGTGTTCTGAGCACCTCTGTAAAAACAGTGAGTGTGGTGAAAGTGTTGAATGATGAAAGTATTTACTTCATGGGGATTTTTTTCTTTTTGGGTCACCCTGCCTCGGTGGGAGACGGCCGACTTGTTAAAATATATATATATATATATATATATATATATATATATAATATATACATATATATATATATATATATATATATATATATATATATATATATATATCGTGCGAATAGGCAGAACTTGCGATCTTGGCTTAAATAGCAACGTTCATCTTGCCATATAGGACAAGCGAAAATTTTTGTATGCAATAATTTCGCCAAAATCATTTTGAACCTAACAAAAAAAATATATTTCACTGTGTTTATTTAGTATTAAATTATTGTAAACAAATCTAAAATATATTTAGTTGGGTTGGGCTAAAATAAATTGTTCTTGTTATAATAAGGTTAGGTAAGTTTTCTAAGATTCTTTTGGAGCAAAATTAAAATTTTTTACATTAACATTAATGAAAAAAATATATCTTTAAAAGTATAAGAGGAAATTTTAGAAAGGACTTAATTTTAAATGAGTTCTTGCTAATTGACCAGTTTTACATATTCGGCACGACATATGTATATATATATATATATATATATATATATTATATATATATATATATATTATATATATATATCTTGCTGTCTGGTTTGTTTCTCTAATGAACTGTGTACAAGGGTTCTTAACATCCCACGAGTCCTGTAAGTGCAGCTTATACCAGTGTTTCCTCGTTCTGGTTTTGATTATTACAATAGCCTGTTATCATGTCCCCCGGCTATCTACGTTCTCATAGTGTCGTGACATCAATTCTGTGTATACATTTATGTGTGTGTATTACACTTAATTGTATATCCGTTTATATGCGGAAACGCTCATTAGTATGTACATTCGTCGATGCAAGTGTTTCCTGATGCGGGTCTTAGTCAGATGATGACCTGCCGTTGGAGCTTTTGGTCATCTGACCGAGGCCTTCCGCTGGCTTACCGATCCACCCCTTCAAAAATTAGGATTTTAAGTAATGTTAGAATTGGTGCCGTCACATTTCAAGACTTTTGTATGAAATGTTTGTAGAATCTTGTGTTATTAGTTTCAAAACATTCCTCACCAAACGTTTCTTGTATTGTTTGGGAAACTCGAGACTAAGAAGAACGGCGGCAGTCAAGAACGTTCTTGCTGCAAGTGAGAGGTGAATTCCGACTTTCGTGACCAGACGGACGGACCACCAGTGTTTGTTGAAAGTACAGAGGAGAGAGAACAAATATTTTTGCCTCTACGTTTGGTAAAAGTTCAAGATGTAAAAAAAAAAAGTGATGTACGAGGGATTTTTTTGTTGTAAAACTTCTCAAACAACAGGTGGAAATCCTCGAATCTTCTCCCACGTACCTACATGGGAGAGGGGAGGTGAGGAAGGAAATAAGTGGAGGGATCGTCTCACTGCTTCCTCCTCCACCTTTCCCTAGACCGATGTAAGTGAGTAGTGGTGCAGGATGCCCCCATCTCCCCACTGTTTTCTCCCTCGCCTCCCCCACCAAATCCCATGAGCCCACCTAAGAGGGCAGTAGTGAGAGATCCTCACAACTCTTTTCCTCACCTGCCCTGAGGAT
>NC_069400.1:23599515-23694515 GCF_026875155.1 Cherax quadricarinatus
TCAAAAAGACAGCCGTCACCTCCTGCTTAAAATATATCAAAACCTCTATGAAAGGATGCAGAAACGCCTGAGAGTGCTTAACAGACATAATGAATAAAACTCAACAGTCTGCATTCAAATATTTTTTAAAGACTTCTCTGGAGAGTCCAATGAACGTAACCTTATATTCTCCATATTTTTCTTTATTTCAGTTAATGCGCATATTAGAATCCACAACATATTCAGGATGTAAGTTTATTCAGGTAAAGGAACGTATAAATTCAGTTACATAAATTATCATTCATAACAACATATGTGAAGATAGTCTGATAGTTTCAATTACACACTTAAACACAGATATAGAAAATGAAGGAAATCCAAAGGCAAATTAATTAGAAAGTTCGAATATGTAAAGGCATTGCTCTGTTAATATATGTAACGCGAATGTAAACAAACTAATTATAATTTCTTTAAAAAACAACGACAGAATGGTGGTAATTTTGCTGCAAGTACCGAGGCAGTAAAGGTTCCCCAGCAGCGGGTAGTAAAGTTCCCCCAGCAGCCGGGTAGTAAAGTTCCCCAGCAGCCGGGTAGTAAAGTTCCCCAGCAGCCGGGTAGTAAAGTTCCCCCAGCAGCCGGGCAGTAAAGTTCCCCAGCAGGCCGGGTAGTAAAGTTCCCCCAGCAGCCGGGTAGTAAAGTTCCCCCAGCAGCCGGGTAGTAAAGTTCCCCCAGCAGCCGGGTAGTAAAGTTCCCCCAGCAGCCGGGCAGTAAAGTTCCCCCAGCAGCGGGTAGTAAAGTTCCCCCAGCAGCCGGGTAGTAAAGTTCCCCCAGCAGCCGGGTAGTAAAGTTCCCCCAGCAGCCGGGTAGTAAAGTTCCCCCAGCAGCCGGGCAGTAAAGTTCCCCCAGCAGCCGGGCAGTAAAGTTCCCCCAGCAGCCGGGCAGTAAAGTTCCCCCAGCAGTGAGGCAGTAAAGTTCCCCCAGCAGCCGGGCAGTAAAGTTCCCCCAGCAGTCGGGCAGTAAAGTTCCCCCAGCAGTCGGGCAGTAAAGTTCCCCCAGCAGCCAGGCAGTAAAGTTCCCCCAGCAGTCGGGCAGTAAAGTTCCCCCAGCAGCCGGGCAGTAAAGTTCCCCCAGCAGCCGGGCAGTAAAGTTCCCCCAGCAGCCGGGTAGTAAAGTTCCCCCAGCAGTCGGGCAGTAAAGTTCCCCCAGCAGCCGGGCAGTAAAGTTCCCCCAGCAGCCGGGTAGTAAAGTTCCCCCAGCAGCCGGCCAGTAAAGTTCCCCCAGCAGCCGGGTAGTAAAGTTCCCCCAGCAGCCGGCCAGTAAAGTTCCCCCAGCAGTCGGGCAGTAAAGTTCCCCCAGCAGCCGGGCAGTAAAGTTCCCCCAGCAGCCGGGCAGTAAAGTTCCTCCAGCAGCCGGGTAGTAAAGTTCCCCCAGCAGCCGGGCAGTAAAGTTCCTCCAGTAGCGAGGCAGTAAAGTTCCCCCAGCAGTGAGGCAGTAAAGCTCCCCCATCACCCGGGCAGTAAAGTTCCTCCAGAAGTGAGGCAGTAAAGTTCCCCCAGCAGCCGGGCAGTAAAGTTCCTCCAGCAGTGAGGCAGTAAAGTTCCCCCAGCAGCCGGGCAGTAAAGTTCCCCCAGCAGCCGGGCAGTAAAGTTCCTCCAGCAGTGAGGCAGTAAAGTTCCACCAGCAGCCGGGCAGTAAAGTTCCCCCAGCAGCCCGGGCAGTAAAGTTCCCCAGAAAGCGGGAGTAAAGTTCCCCCAGCAGCCGGGTAGTAAAGTTCCCCCAGCAGTCGAGGAGTAAAGTTCCCCAGCAGTGGGCAGTAAAGTTCCCCAGCAGGAGGCAGTAAAGTTCCTCCAGCAGTCGAGGCAGTAAAGTTCCCCAGCAGCTGAGGCAGTAAAGTTCCTCCAGCAGTGAGGAGTAAAGTTCCCCAGCAGCGGGCAGTAAAGTTCCCCAGCAGTCGAGGCAGTAAAGTTCCTCCAGCAGTGAGGCAGTAAAGTTCCTCCAGCAGTGAGGCAGTAAAGTTCCTCCAGCAGTGAGGCAGTAAAGTTCCTCCAGCAGTGAGGCAGTAAAGTTCCCCAGCAGTGGGCAGTCAAAGTCCCCAGCAGTGAGGCAGTAAAGTTCCTCCAGCAGTGAGGCAGTAAAGTTCCTCCAGCAGTGAGGCAGTAAAGTTCCTCCAGCAGTGAGGCAGTAAAGTTCCTCCAGCAGTGAGGTAGTAAAGTTCCTCCAGCAGTGAGGCAGTAAAGTTCCTCCAGCAGTGAGACAGTAAAGCTCCTCCAGCAGTGAGGCAGTAAAGCTCCTCCAGCAGTGAGGCAGTAAAGTTCCTACAGCAGTGAGGCAGTAAAGTTCCTCCAGCAGTGAGCAGTAAAGTTCCTCCAGCAGTGGGCAGTAAAGTTCCTCAGCATGAGGCAGTAAAGTTCCTACAGCAGTGAGGCAGTAAAGTTCCTCCAGCAGTGAGGCAGTAAAGTTCCTCCAGCAGTGAGACAGTAAAGTTCCTCCAGCAGTGAGGCAGTAAAGTTCCTCCAGCAGTGAGACAGTAAAGTTCCTCCAGCAGTGAGGCAGTAAAGCTCCTCCAGCAGTGAGGCAGTAAAGTTCCTCCAGCAGTGAGGCAGTAAAGTTCCTCCAGCAGTGAGGCAGTAAAGTTCCTCCAGCAGTGAGGCAGTAAAGCTCCTCCAGCAGTGAGGCAGTAAAGTTCCTACAGCAGTGAGGCAGTAAAGTCTCCTCCAGCAGTCGAGGCAGTAAAGTTCCTACAGCAGTGAGGCAGTAAGCTCCTCCAGCAGTGAGGCAGTAAAGTTCCTCCAGCAGGGACAGTAAAGTTCCTCCAGCAGTGAGGCAGTAAAGTTCCTCCAGCAGTGAGGCAGTAAAGCTCCTCCAGCAGTGAGGCAGTAAAGTTCCTCCAGCAGTGAGGCAGTAAAGCTCCTCCAGCAGTGAGACAGTAAAGTTCCTCCAGCAGTGAGACAGTAAAGTTCCTCCAGCAATGAGGCAGTAAAGCTCCTCCAGCAGTGAGGCAGTATAGTTCCCCCAGCAGCGAGGCAGTATTGTTCCTCCAGCAGCGAGGCAATACTGTTCCTCCAGCAGCGAGGCAGTACTGTTCCTCCAGCAGCGAGGCAGTATTGTTCCTCCAGCAGCGAGGCAGTATAGTTCCCCCAGCAGCGAGGCAGTATTGTTCCTCCAGCAGCGAGGCAGTACTGTTCCTCCAGCAGCGAGGCAGTATAGTTGCCCCAGCAGTGAGGCAGTATTGTTCCTCCAGCAGCGAGGCAGTATTGTTTCCTCAGCAGCGAGGTAGTATTGTTCCTCCAGCAGCGAGGCAGTATTGTTCCTCCAGCAGCGAGGCAGTACCGTTCCTCCAGCAGCGAGGCAGTATAGTTCCCCCAGCAGTGAGGCAGTATTGTTCCTCCAGCAGCGAGGCAGTATTGTTCCTCCAGCAGCGAGGTAGTATTGTTCCTCCAGCAGCGAGGCAGTATTGTTCCTCCAGCAGCGAGGCAGTACTGTTCCTTCAGCAGCGAGGCAGTATAGTTCCCCCAGCAGCGAGGCAGTACTGTTCCTTCAGCAGTGAGGCAGTATTGTTCCTCCAGCAGTGAGGCAGTATTGTTCCTCCAGCAGCGAGGCAGTACTGTTCCTCCAGCAGCGAGGCAGTATTGTTCCTCCAGCAGCGAGGCAGTAAAGTTCCCTCAGCAGCGAGGCAATAAAGTTCCCCCAGCAGCGAGGCAGTAAAGTTCCTCCAGCAGCCAGGCAGTAAAGTTTCTCCAGCAGCGAGGCAGTAAAGTTCCTCCAGCAGCCAGGCAGTAAAGTTTCTCCAGCAGCCAGGCAGTAAAGCTCCCCCAGCAGCGAGACAGTAAAGTTTCCCCAGCAGCGAGATAGTAAAGTTAGTCCAGCAGCGAGGCAGTAAAGTTAGTCCATCTGCGAGGCAGTAAAGTTAGCCCAGCATCGAGGCAGTAAAGTTAGCCCAGCATCGAGGCAGTAAAGTTAGTCCAGCATCGAGGCAGTAAAGTTAGTCCATCTGCGAGGCAGTAAAGTTAGCCCAGCATCGAGGCAGTAAAGTTAGTCCATCTGCGAGGCAGTAAAGTTAGCCCAGCATCGAGGCAGTAAAGTTAGTCCATCTGCAAGGCAGTAAAGTTCTTCCAGCAGCGAGGCAGTAAAGCTAGTCCAGCAGCGAGGCAGTAAAATTAGTCCAGCAACGAGGCAGTACAGTTCCCCCAACAGATAACTGTATCTCACTACTAAAATTTTCAACACGTCAACAGTGATGGTGTCCTGTCATTACAGAGAATAATAATAATAACCATAATAATAATAATAATAATAATAATAATAATAATAATAATAATAATAATAATAATAATAATAATAAATTTTTTTTTATTTTTTTTTTTTATTATCACACTGGCCGATTCCCACCAAGGCAGGGTGGCCCGAAAAAGAAAAACTTTCACCATCATTCACTCCATCACTGTCTTGCCAGAAGGGTGCTTTACACTACAGTTTTTAAACTGCAACATTAACACCCCTCCTTCAGAGTGCAGGCACTGTACTTCCCATCTCCAGGACTCAAGTCCAGCCTGCCGGTTTCCCTGAATCCCTTCATAAATGTTACTTTGCTCACACTCCAACAGCACGTCAAGTATTAAAAACCATTTGTCTCCATTCACTCCTATCAAACACGCTCACGCATGCCTGCTGGAAGTCCAAGCCCTCGCACACAAAACCTCCTTTACCCCTCCCTCCAACCCTTCCTAGGCCGACCCCTACCCCGCCTTCCTTCCACTACAGACTGATACACTCTTGAAGTCATTCTGTTTCGATCCATTCTCTCTACATGTCCGAACCACCTCAACAACCCTTCCTCAGCCCTCTGGACAACAGTTTTGGTAATCCCGCACCTCCTCCTAACTTCCAAACTACGAATTCTCTGCATTATATTCACACCACACATTGCCCTCAGACATGACATCTCCACTGCCTCCAGCCTTCTCCTCGCTGCAACATTCATCACCCACGCTTCACACCCATATAAGAGCGTTGGTAAAACTATACTCTCATACATTCCCCTCTTTGCCTCCAAGGACAAAGTTCTTTGTCTCCACAGACTCCTAAGTGCACCACTCACTCTTTTTCCCTCATCAATTCTATGATTCACCTCATCTTTCATAGACCCATCCGCTGACACGTCCACTCCCAAATATCTGAATACGTTCACCTCCTCCATACTCTCTCCCTCCAATCTGATATTCAATCTTTCATCACCTAATCTTTTTGTTATCCTCATAACCTTACTCTTTCCTGTATTCACCTTTAATTTTCTTCTTTTGCACACCCTACCAAATTCATCCACCAATCTCTGCAACTTCTCTTCAGAATCTCCCAAGAGCACAGTGTCATCAGCAAAGAGCAGCTGTGACAACTCCCACTTTGTGTGTGATTCTTTATCTTTTAACTCCACGCCTCTTGCCAAGACCCTCGCATTTACTTCTCTTACAACCCCATCTATAAATATATTAAACAACCATGGTGACAATCACACATCCTTGTCTAAGGCCTACTTTTACTGGGAAAAAATTTCCCTCTTTCCTACATACTCTAACTTGAGCCTCACTATCCTCGTAAAAACTCTTCACTGCTTTCAGTAACCTACCTCCTACACCATACACTTGCAACATCTGCCACATTGCCCCCCTATCCACCCTGTCATACGCCTTTTCCAAATCCATAAATGCCACAAAGACCTCTTTAGCCTTATCTAAATACTGTTCACTTATATGTTTCACTGTAAACACCTGGTCCACACACCCCCTACCTTTCCTAAAGCCTCCTTGTTCATCTGCTATCCTATTCTCCGTCTTACTCTTAATTCTTTTTATTTATAAATGTTTAAAATCAAAAGCGCCTCAAATAATACGGTAATTGGTTAATCCCTAGTAACAACGAAATATTCAAATTAACCTTTGAGAGTGCATGTATATATTTCATTCCAGGAACTTACAAATATTAAGTGAGCAACAGGAATGTCTCTCACATGACGCACACGCCAGCGATTCCCTAGAGAACAAAAAGGCACATTACAGAATAACCAGCACACAGGAGAGAGAGAGAGAGAGAGAGAGAGAGAGAGAGAGAGAGAGAGGAGAGAGAGAGAGAGAGAGAGAGAGAGAGAGAGAGAGAGAGAGAGGGGACAGACAGACAGACAGACAGACAGAGAGAGAGAAGAGAGAGAGAGAGAGAGGAGAAGAGAGAGAGAGAGAGAGGAGAGAGAGAGAGAGAGATAACGACGTTTCGGTCCGAATTGGACTATTTTACAAGTCACACTGTGTAACTTGTAAATGGTTCCAGTCGAACCGACACCACGTCGCAGGTTTCTATTTTTGTATTAGCTAGTTTAGGTTTAAAGCCTATCGGCTACACGAGGGTCAATAAATCCGCATGTCATCTGCCCGCCCACCAGTCAAGAATACTCATAAATCCCCCCAAAAAACAGAGGGATCACGCTCAATCAACTCAACTCCACGAGTATACATGCTGAGATGTATACCCTCCAAGCACGTATACCCTACTGCTTTCACTGCATACGTTCAGTAGAACAGGGGTTCACATTTTATGAACATCACGTAAAAGAGGCAATATAGAATTTAGAGATTTGAACCTTGAAAATAAAGATGTTACGAAATATTTTGAATCTTCACTGCATGTTAGAGCGAGGGATTCCAAAGTTAATCATTTCAAAATTGAATTTGCCCAATACAAAAATACATTTGGGTGTCTATTACGACATTAATTTTAAAACTGGAAAAAAAAGTGGCTCCGCTTTTTTTTAAGTGGTATGGGGAAGCGTGCATATTTATTATTTTTTTTTTTTTTGGTTAGGTGGAGGAGGAGAATGATGGGCCCGCAGCTAAGAGGGTCACAGCTCCACAGAGGGAACCAAAGTTCCACAGGCCGAATCAAAGCACCACAGATAGAACCAAAGCTCCACAGACCGAACCAAAGCTCCACAGAGCGATCCAAAGCTCCACAAAACAAGTCAAAACCCCCACAGAGCGAGTCATCACATCCAAACTACCCTCATTTCATAATGCTAATTTCCTTACGATATTTATTTCCACTAACGCTTTCCGTAAACATACAAACACCATTTTGAGCTCAAGTTAAGTTAGGCAGGGTTAGGTTACACAAGTCTACTGAAAAAACAACTGCATATGTAACCACAAATTAACAAGTTAGAAAAAAATAAGATGCTATATGTCTGACAACATGGCGGACCAGCATAAGCAGGAAAGGTTGAAATTTCCACGACTCACAGTGGTGGAAGAATGGATAGTTTTTAAGCAGACTTCATGTAACTTCTAGTATATGGATTTCTGACCGTCTTCTTACAATAGAAATTTCATTGAAATCGGACTTTTTTTTTAAATTTTCAACAAAAAGGTTAATACCCCATCTTTAAGATCATCGTCAAAAAAAAAAAAATGCAAAAATTTTCCTACCCAAACATAATACCTGCCTTGATCTGGCAGTCAAAACGTGTGCCAGACTGGTTGAACTGACTCAAGAGCTGATGATGGAAAGAGAACTCGAGGGGACACTTAGGGGAGGAGATCACACTGAAATATGCCAACGAAAAACGAGACGCACTCGTTGCTGGACAAGATTTTGTTGGTACGAAGTAACATGTACTCTTTTTCTCTTCTGCAACGTGTGCATTTTTTCTGTTATGCAACATGTGCCTTTTTCTTTTCTGCAAAATATGCCTTTTTTATTTTCTGCCACATGTGCCTTTTTGACGTTTCTGCAACGTGCGCCTTTTTGTCACTCATCAGCAATGCGTCATTTAGATCGGAAATAAAGGAGAGAGAAAGAAACTAATATCCTATTCCACTTTACGTAGATCTCCTGCTTTCTGCACTTCTCCTCACTCCTGATCACTCCCATCTTTACTCTCTCTTCCTTCCAGTCTTCTTGGAGATCTCTCTCCTCTGGCTGAGAGACTTCATTGCCTGAGCAATAGAATATGACAGGAAAAGATGGGTAGACTTTGTTCCTGTTGTGTAACCTTCAAGCGTTGGTTTCCCTAATGCTGGCGAAGGGCTCTTGATCCAAGGAATTTAAAGTACTTTCTAATTCCTGGCATCAACTATTTTTTTTACCTTCCCATTCCCAAGGATCTGCATGTCCCTCAGGCCTGTTGCATATCTTCAGGCATGTTGCATGTCCTCAGGCTTGTTGCATATCCTCAGGCTTGCTGCATGTCCTCAGGCTTGTTGCATGTCATCAGGCTTGGACATGCAACAGGCTTGTATGATCACGTGAAGTTCATGAGATGTGCTTGTGTATTTCTCCGCACCACACACACATTCCTAGTAAACGCCGTCCTACTGGCGTATCTGTGTTTTGTAGTCGGGTATCCCTTGCTGTGACTGTGTTCTTAGCGGGCTGAGAAGTCCTGGTAGTTCTTGTGGTAAGTACTGCTACGCTCATGTTAGTTGTACATAAGATAAAGGTTATGGACGCATTATGTAAAACGCAGGAGGTTTGATCTTCCGACATACCAAACGGAGTGAAGAGTATCGTGACTCAGCTATAGCATCGATAAGTTGCTGTCTGTCTTGTGGGTAGAATCAGAGTGCGAAGGATGGTAGCATTTTCCATGGGATTTGCAAAAAAAGCTAGGTGTCGATAATATACTTAGTAAGTTTTAAGGCCAAGAAGATTATGTGTTCTTGTTCTTCAAGTAGGTTTTCACTGCTTCAGATCCTCGGGGGGCATAGATAATACCTGTTACCACCCCTCTCTTTCTTCTGAGGTTATGATGTTAGAGGTAGGGGATTAGATTGTCTTCATTTGTTAGCTCTCTGTACAAGAACGTGTCATTGTCCCTGATTAGGAAGACAGAGAGTAGATAGGTAGTCATTCTGTTCATATTCCAAAGTGAACTTGATTGAGTTGGTTCCTGAAATTATGACGGTTGACATATATGATTACAGTTACCGGCACGTCGTCATATCTTAACCATGTAATTTACCGGACAATGATGCTGATGAATTTTTTTTTCTCTCTCTACCTTGAGCATCTAGAAAGAGAGAGGTTAGAAAGTAACATGGTAAGAAGATAACCCAGGGCCATCCCAAACTTCTGCCTTCGTATGAGAACGAGTTGAAAGTCACGGAACGTTCGTCAAGATTGATGAAATCCTGCGCGAGTCTGGAGAGCTTAGGGCCAGCGAAATTGATTATTTGGTCAGTGGGAACTCGAGTAAATAAGGAGATGATGTCTAAGCTGGCAATATTCTTCCCAGCTGACCAACTACGTCCCGGACGTCAATGACTTTTTGGTTTAGCACTTTCCCAGAAATTTATCGCGCAACCATGAGTATAATATTAATCATCCCCCATCACCTTCCGTCTCTATGCCAAACGTCCCCCATTCCCTCAGGTTTTCACTATCCTCTATCCGTCACTCCAATCAACATCTTTACCCTTATTCCTTTCCTCAGCCTCTTGCCACAATTTAACCATCACTCTCCCCCCACCAGCACACTTTAATTAGTTTAAGCTGCAGCAACTTTCCATTTGCATTTATATTACTCTTTTCGTCTCCATTAAACACTCAGCTTCGCCTGCGATTACGACTTAATTTGATTCGCTTAAATGATGTATATATAATCAGCGGGGAACGAGCTCCAACCTTGTAATTACAGCCAGGAAAGCGGCAACAACTCTAACCTAACTAACCATACCTCGACGTTAAAGATTTTTTTAATGGGAATTAAGTAATTATAACATCTCAAGGCTCCGTCGTAAAGACTTACTACGCTTGAAGAAAAAACAATATTTACCTGTACTATCTACTTATATGCTATATTCTTGACTAATGAATGCTAAACTGCTTTTCATAATCTTGCACAGTAATGAAAAGACTAATTTTATCGCTTATACTTATTCTGCAGAGTGCATATACCCAGCAGATACACACCATGATGTATATGTCTTGTAATGCGTACCACGAAAGATTGATTACTAGCTTAGGGATTTTTTTTTATATTTTATTTAAAACTAGGTACAAAATACTTATATAGGTAGTAACGTATAATAATATGGTACAATGTTACAGGTTTTGAACAAAGAATTAGCACTGGTACAACTCCAGGCTACTGAGTAAAGACACCAAACATAATGGCGTTCTACCTGAAGTATACCTGGAGACGGTTTCGGGGCTCAACGCCCCCGCGGCCCGGTCTGTGAGGAGGCCTCATGGTGGATCAGGGCCTGATCAGCCAGGCTGTTACTGTTGGCCGCAAGCAACCCAACGCACGAACCACAGCCCGACTTGTCAGGTACTGACTTTAGGTGCCTGGCCAGCGCCTTCTTGAAGATAGCCAGGGGTCTATTGGTAATCTCCCTTATGCACGCTGGGAGGCAGTTGAACAGTCTTGGGCTCCTCCCACTTATTGTGTTGTCTCTTACCGTGCTAGTGGCGCCCCTGCTAACCTAACAACACTACTTACACCTTACCTCTAAATTCACAGTGTCACAGTAACAAAGGTTTTCATAACACTGGTGCTAACACAGTACAGCTTACACTTCTACCTCCCCCCTCCCCCCTCCCCTCCCCCTCCCCCCTCCCCCTCCCCCTCCCCCCTCCCCCTCCCCTCCCCCTCCCCCCCCCCTCCCCTCCCCCTCCCCCCCCCCTCCCCCTCCCCACACACTGTAACAGTATGCCCAAGTTCACGTGACTAAACACATTAGTAAAACATTAGTCAAGAAGTTTATTATTAATGTTTATAATGTAACTTATGAGAATTATCAACACTGGCGTTATTTTAACACTGTACACAAGACAAACGTCAATATAATGTTACTTAACAATAGTTTAGATATACCATACTTATACACTTTTACCCCCCTTGTATAACTAATATACACCTGCAGTTGATAAACTCTATCAATATCTTTGAAACATAAGAGAGGGTCATATTGCAATGTTGCAGTGGCACAGTTTATGAACGAGTAATTAAGACTGGCACTACTTTGAAATACAAGGCGTTTCCTCCCGACCCCTCCATCCCCCACCAAACACCCCACAACACATCACCCCACCCCTCATCTCCCCATCCCTCGTCCCACTACACACTTCCCCACCCCTCATCTCCCCATCCCTCACCCCACTACACACTTCCCCACCCTTCATCTCCCCATCCCTCACCCCACCACACACCTCCCCCACCCCTCACCCCCACCACACAAAAAAATCGACCCTACCAAAAAAGGCTGGAGAGCCGATAAACTAAATGGTTTTTTAATATGTTTAAAGTTTAATTTCAGAAGGTAATGATTGTAGGTAACGAGAACGCTGCCTCGTTTGTGGCAGTTACAAAAAATATAGTTACAAGCCGCCATAGATGCAAATAACGGATTACTGGCTTAAACGGTATTAGTGACTGGCTTCAGTGACAGGATGAAATGGGTAACTGGCTTCAGTGACAGCATGTAATGGGTGACTTCCTTCAGTGACAGGCTGTAATGAGTGACTTCCTTCAATGACAGGATGTAATGGGTAACTGGTTTTGGTTACAGAATATAATGGGTGATAAACTTCAGTTATATGATATAATTGGTGATATATTTCAGCTATAGGGTATGAGTGATGAGCTAATTATTGGTTATAATGAGCGTTTAGCTTCAGTTTTAGCTCGTAATTAGATATTCTCGAGGGGAAACCATTTTATGATTGAATTATTTTTTCCTCCGAGGTGTCCTTTACTATATTTAGAGAACGACTCAACCAATCAAGTTTTGAACGCTATCGTCGTGTAAGTAGGGAAAAGTTCATGGAACTATCGACACAAGCAGGTGTCCTGTGGCCAATGTTATAGAGTCTTAGGAGTCCTCATCCTGCGGTCTTCTGGTAAATGGTTGCGGTCTTCGCACATTTGATCATCAAGTGTGACCCACTTGTGTAGGAAGGTCGAGGACCGTTGTTATACATTATTCCTTGTTTTGGTTTGGTTATGATAACTTAAGGAAGCTTCTTCTGACTGACTTCAAGCTTCCTAAACTAATTTATGTTACTCTGAAGAAGTTGGGATTTTACTTGGACTGTCAATGGTACAATACTTGTGTAGTATATATATATATATAAATATATATATATATATATATATATATATATATATATATATATATATATATATATATATATATATATATATATATATATATATTTAAGTGCATATATAATATGACTCAGCGTTTAGCGAGACGTTAATCAGATTAATGGTCGGCAGCCTAAATGAATTTATGACCGAGACTCAAAATTTGCTTAATTCAAGAATTTCTGATATAATTCCAGCACCACATGCCCATGCACTCTGCCCCAGGTCCAGACTCGTGGAACTCCGTGTTCATCAAGAACTGCAAGAAATCCCTTTGACGTGCATTAGCTATTCTATGGAGAAGGAGCTTGGACACGGGTCACTCCACAGTCATTAAAATCAACTGATATAGCCCAGTTCCACAAGGGTGGCAGTAAAACAATTGTAAAGAATTGCAAACCGAATGCACTAACGTCCCACCTCATAAAAATCTTTGAAACGGTTCTATGAAGCAAGATCGCCAACAGCTTGAATACTCATCAAATGCACAACCCAGGGCAGCATGGGTTTAGGGCAGGTCACAGCTGCCTCTCACAGCTACTGGATCATTATAACATATTCTTGGATGCACTTGAGAACAATCAAAATGCAGATTTAGCAGTGTACACAGACTGCCAAAGTCTTCGACAAGACCGACCATGGCGTAATAGTACACAAAATGCGTGATAAAGGAATAAATTGGCAGCTGGATCTATAACTTTCTGACAAACTGAATACAGAAAGTAATAGCAAGCAGAGTCAAGTCAGGAGAGGCTACAGTGAAAAACTCTGTTCCACAAGGTACTGTACTCACCCCCATCCTGTTCCTCATCCTCATATCTCACACAGAGATGTAACCCGTATTCTCCTTCGCTGACGATGCCAGAATTTGAATTACAGTGTCATCCATCGAGAACACTGCATTCTTCAAGCGGACATTAACAGTCTTTAAATGAGCGTCGGAATAAAAAATATGAAGTTCAATGAAGACAAATTTCAATTATTCAGCTATGGAAAACTAGAGGAAATATAAAATGTATCGGAGTATAAAATAAATTCAAACCACACAATAGAGCGAAAAACTAATGTGAAAGACCTGGGAGTGGTAATGTTAGAGAATCTCATTTTCAAAGATCACAATGTATCTACATCTACTAGGAAAATGATAGGATGGATAATGAGATCATTCAAAACTAGGGATGCCAAGCTAATGATTCTCTTCAAATCGCTTGTTCTCTCTCTAGGCTGGAATATTGCTGTAAACTAATGACCCCTTTCAAGGCAGGCAAAATTGCAGACCTGGAGAATATACAGATAACTTTCACTGCATGTATAAGTGCCATAAAGCATCTAAATTACTGGGAACGGTTGAACGCCCTCGACCTGCACACCTTGGAAAGCAGGCGAGAAAGATACATGATAATATACATTTAGGAAATCGTAGAGGGACTAGTCCCAGATCTACACATGGAATCACTCCTTACGAAAACAAAGACTCGGCAGGCGGTGCAACATCCCCCCCACCCCCATTGAAAAGCAGAGGCACCATGAGTAAGCTAAGAGACAGCACAGTAAGTTTTAGGGGCCCAAGACTGTTCAACTGCCTCCCAGCATACATAAGGGGAATTACCAATAAACCCCGGCTGTCTTCAAGATACAGCTGGACAGGCACCTAAAGTCAGTATCTGACCAGCCGGGCTATAGTTCTTAAGTTGGTTTGCGTGCGGCCAGCAGAAACAGCCTGGTTGATCAGGCCCTGATCCACCTCGAGAACTGGTCATGAACCTGGCCGCGGGGGCGTTGACCCTCGGAATACCCTCCAGGTATACTCCAGGTACATAGCTGGATGCCTCATAACATCCTTAATTCTCTTCATCCAGCCTATTTTCTTTCCTCTGCTTCCTGTGCATATCTCTTGTCTGGGATGGAGATATCGTCACAAAAATTCCATATCTCTTGTCTATAGGATAAGCTATACTGATGAACCCTTCCTGGAATGCTTGATGACATCCTTATTGCTTCACCAAAATTTTTCAGTTCAGGCTGACAGTTCTCATCACTTCGAGTAAGTCTCATCCTGCGTGATGGAATATGACTGAACACAGCTAAACTTCTTTTCAACTGTGCCATTGTTCAGTTTATAATTCATTACACTTCTTCAGGGGGAATAAGTAGCTCGGTGGCGAGATTACTCGACTCGCAACCGAAAGGTTCCAGGTTCGATCCCTGGCTAATTAAAAAGGCATACATCTTGACATCTCTGGTGCCATTGGTTTCTCTAAGACAATGTCTCGGTGGCGGCGAGAGGTTCTTTACCCTAGAATATGGAGCTAGCTTCTTTTTCCTCGGACAGAAATTTATTGCCTCTACTCGAGGCTCTGTGTCACCTACGGGTTTACCCCACGTCCTTAGAAGAACAACCATGGATGTGTCAGGACGTTTCGTTCAGATACATATCATGTCAGAAGACTGTTTGCTCACCAGCAGCCCACCACCACCAGGCGCGATCACTCATCCTGTGCTTCTCCAGTGATGCTAGATTTGATTCCTTTAATCTTTCTTCGATGCCGGATTTGATTCCTTTAATCTTTCCTCGATGCGAGATTTGATTCCTTTAATCTTTCTTCGATGCAAGATTTGATTCCTTTAATCTTTCCTCGATGCAAGATTTGATTCCTTTAGTCTTTCCTCGATGCGAAATTTGATTCCTTTAATCTTTCCTCGATGCGAGATTTGATTCCTGTAATTTTTCCTCGCAACTTTTTCGAACATCTACATAGGCAGGTGCAGGCTCCATACTGGTTCTGTATACACGTGCTAGTATATTTACGTCTCCGGAGACAGAAGAGTCGATGACAATAGTGGTCAAAATGTCGATGGAAATTATTGATAATGATTATGATTTATTCTAATGCAATATGATCAATAAAGATTATGCCATTTATAATTACGACGAGACGATACTAGTGATGATAACAGAAAAAAATAAGAATGAAAAATCCACACATAAATGTTTAAATTATATTATGGATGGAACAATACATCACATCAGTGTGACAATTATGAACCAATAACGACAAGCTGATATTTATCATCTATTGTACATATGGGATTCAGACCTCTGTTCAACAACATGCAAGTCTAGGAATGTACAGAGCTTCAAACAGCAAGTCTAGGAATGTACAGAGCTTCAAACAGCAAGTCTGGGAATGTACAGAGCTTAAAACAGCAAGTCTGGGAATGTATAGAGCTTCAAACAGCAAGTCTGGGAATGTACAGAGCTTCAAACAGCAAGTCTGGGAATGTACAGAGCTTCAAACAGCAAGTCTGGGAATGTACAGAGCTTCAAACAGCAAGTCTGGGAATGTACAGAGCTTCAAGCAGCAAGTCTGGGAATGTACAGAGCTTCAAACAGCAAGTCTGGGAATGAACAGAGCTTCAAGCAGCAAGTCTGGGAATGTACAGAGCTTCAAACAGCAAGTCTGGGAATTTACAGAGCTTCAAACAGCAAGTCTGGGAATATACAGAGCTTCAAACAACAATCATGTCTGGGAGTGTACAAACCTTTTTTCAAATATCATGCAGTTTAGGAAATGTACATTATTATATTCACGAATAAGCGCCAATCATGCAGGCTCACACAGAGTTTGATAAACAGGATGAAATCTTGATTCGATCCACACAGTCTGAGGTCTAATTCACTGGATTAAGAGCCCTTCACAAGCAACAACGTACCTCGCTCGATGGTGGGAAAGTCTAGTGTGTGTGTGTGTGTGTGTGTGTGTGTGTGTGTGTGTGTGTGTGTGTGTGTGTGTGTGTGTGTGTGTGTGTGTACTCACCTAATTGTGGTTACAGGGGTCGAGACTCAGCTCCTGGCCCCCGCCTCTTCACTGATTGCTACTAGGTCCTCTCTCTCTCTGCTTCCTGAGCTTTATCATACCTCTTCTTAAAACTATGTATGGTTCCTGCCTCCACTACTTCACTTGCTAGGCTATTCCACTCCCTGACGACTCTATGACTGAAGAAATACTTTCTAACGTCCCTGTGACTCGTCTGAATCTTCAGCTTCCAGTTGTGACCCCTTGTTCCTGTGTCCCCTCTCTGGAACATCCTATCTCTGTCCACCTTGTCTATTCCCCGCAATATCTTGTATGTCGTTATCATGTCTCCCCTGACCCTTCTGTCCTCCAGTGTCGTCAGTCCGATTCCCTCAACCTTTCCTCGTACGACATCCCCCTGAGCTCTGGGACTAGCCTTGTTGCAAACCTTTGTACTTTCTCTAGCTTCTTGACGTGCTTGACCAGGTGTGGGTTCCAGACTGGTGCTGCATACTCCAGTATGGGCCTAACATACACAATGTACAGTGTCTTGAACGATTCCTTATTAAGGTATCGGAACGCTATTCTCAGGTTTGCCAGGCGCCCGTATGCTGCAGCAGTTATTTGGTTGATGTGTGCCTCCGGTGACGTGCTCGGTGTTATGGTCACCCCGAGGTCTTTCTCCCTGAGTGAGGTCTGTAGTCTTTGTCCACCTAGCCTATACTCTGTCTGCGGTCTTCTTTGCCCCTCCCCAATCTTCATGACTTTGCATTTGGCAGGATTGAATTCGAGAAGCCAGTTTCTGGACCACATGTCCAGCCTGTCCAGGTCTCTTTGCAGTCCTGCCTCATCCTCATCCGATTTAATTCTTCTTATCATATGCGAATAGGGACACTTCAGAGTCTATTCCTTCCATCATGTCGTTCGCATATATCAAAAATAGCACTGGCCCTAGAACTGACCCCTGTGGGACCCCGCTCGTCACAGGCTCCCACTGTGATACCTCTTCACGTATCATGACTCGTTGCTGCCTCCCTGTCAGGTATTCCCTGATCCATTGCAGTGCCCTCCCTATTACATGCGCCTGATCCTCCAGCTTCTGCACTAATCTCTTGTGGGGAACTGTGTCAAAGGCCTTCCTGCAGTCTAGGAAAACGCAATCAACCCACCTCTCACTCTCGTGTCTTACTTCTGTTACCTTGTCATAAAACTCCAGGAGGTTTGTGATACAAGATTTGCCTTCCATGAACCCATGCTGGTTTTCATTTATAATCTTGTTCCGTTCCAGGTGTTCGACCACTCTCCTCCTGATAATCTTCTCCATGACTTTGCACACAATACATGTCAGAGACACAGGTCTGTAGTTTAGCGCCTCGTTTCTGTTTCCTTTCTTAAATATGGGGACTACATTTGCTGTCTTCCATTTCTCAGGTAGTTGCCCAGTTTCAAGGGATGTGTTGAAGATTGTGGTTAGGGGCACACACAGCATCTCTGCTCCTTCTCTAAGGACCCATGGGGTGATGTTGTCCTGTCCCATCGCCTTTGAGGTATCAAGGTCACTTAGCAGCTTCTTCACCTCCTCCTCGCTTGTTCGTATGTCATCCAACACTTGGTGGTATATTCCCTCTTGATGTTCCCTTCTGTGCTGACTTCCCACAGCCCTTTCTGTCTCTACTGTAAAAACTTCCTTAAATCTCCTGTTTAGCTCCTCACATACCTCCTGGTCATTTCTTGTGAGTTCTCCCCCTTCTGTCCTTAATCTGATCACCTGGTCTTTGACTGTTGTCTACCTCCTGATGTGGCTATACAACAGTTTCGGGTCAGTCTTGATTTTCGATGCTATGTCATTTTCATACTGTCGCTGGGCCTCCCTCCTTACCTGTGCGTACTCGTTCCTGGCTCTGCGACTGATCTCCCTATTTTCGTGTATTCTCTGCCTTCTGTACTTTTTCCATTCTCTATTGCACTTTGTTTTTGCCTCCTTACACCGTCGGGTAAACCAGGGGCTCGTTCTGGTCTTCCCGTTGTTTCTGTTGCCGTTGGGAATAAACCTTTCACTGCCTCCTTGCATTTTGTTGTTACATATTCCATATCATTTCATTTACTGGCTTTCCTGCCAGTTCTCTGTCCCACGGGACCTCCTGCAGGAAGTTCCTCAACCCTATGTAGTCCCCCCCCTTTTATAGTCAGGCTTTTCCCATTCAACTCCTGTTACTCTCTCCACTTGCAGCTCTACTATATATTCAAAGCACAGAACCACGTGGTCGCTAGCTCCTAGGGGACTCTCATACGTGATGTCCTCAATGTCTGAACTGCCAAGGGTGAACACAAGGTCCAATCTTGCTGGTTCATCCTCCCCTCTCACTCTGGCAGTGTCCTTAACATGTTGGTGCATGAGGTTTCCCAGCACCACGTCCATCATCTTGGCTCTCCATGTTTCAGGACCCCCATGTGGCTCCAGGTTTTCCCAGTCAATCTCCCTGTGGTTGAAATCCCCCATAACCAGCAACTTTGCTCTGCTGGAGTGAGCTCTTCTTGCCACCTCAGCAAGTGTGTCCACCATTGCTCTGTTGCTCTCTTCATATTCCTCTCTTGGCCTCCTGCAGTTCTGTGGTGGATTATACATCACTGCAATGACCACCTTGTGTTCCCCAGACTGAAGTGTACCTACTATGTAGTCTTTTTCTCCCATCTCATCTATGCCTTCCATTTTCTCGAATTTCCATCTGTTTTTTACTAGCAGAGCAACCCCACCTCCCCCTCTGCCCCTTCTATCTTTCCTCATGATCTGGTATCCTGGTGGGAAGATAGCATCTGTTATTGCCCCTGTGAGTTTTGTTTCTGTAACTGCTATGATGTCTGGGGACTTCTCATTGATTCTTTCTTGCCATTCCTCATGTTTATTCGTTAATCCATCTGCGTTTGTGTACCAAACCTTCAACTTCTGTTCTAGTACTGTAACTGTGGTGCGGGGGGTGGGAACAGAGGGATCGGTGTGTGATGGTTGGTTTGGATTGTTCAGTTGCCTTGGGGGTGTCGTGGCTGGGGTCCTTCTGCAGGTGTTTCTGGGGGTGTGCTTGTCCTTCCACTTGTTCCAGGATTATTCTGCTCTCCTTTTTCATTTCCTCCCATTTCTCCTTTCGTTTCTGAACTCTCTTTTTCATCGTCTTCCTTTCCTCCTGTGTTCTGTCTCGATCGAGGTACCACACTCATGAACTCCTGCCTTGCCTCTCAGCCGTGCTTTCTCCTGCAGGATCATGGTTCGGAGTTGATTCTGCCTTGAAATTACTTTGAGAGGCCGATTCCTTTTCTCTGTTAACCACCCGATTCTCCTAAAATTTGCACCTGGGTCATTTCCCCCTCGCCTATCACCTTCTGATATCTTCAATCGCTTTTTTCTCCTCTGTTTCTTTCTCATAAGTTTCCGCTTTAGGCTTCGTCCTTGCCCATAGAAAACACTGATCTCTCCCTTTCCAACTCCCACTGTGACTCCATTGCATCCCTGATGTGTTTTAGTTCCTTCCCGTGGAGTGTTCCTTCCTTCCAGTCCCTACCCTAGTAATGGCCATACTATGGCTTCCTTGGTTTCTCCTTCCTGCTCACCTGTCCTGTGAGTGTGTGTGTGTGTGTGTGTGTGTGTGTGGTGTGTGTGTGTATGTGTGTGTGTGTGTTGTTTGTGTGTGTGTGTTTGTCGTGTGTGTGTGCGTGTGTACACACCTAGTTGTGGTTGCAGGGGTCGAGTTATAGCTCCTGGCCCCGCCTCTTCACTGGTCGCTACTGGGTCACTCTCCTTGCACATGAGCATATCATGCTCTGCTTAAAGCTATGATTGGATCCTCCTCCACTACATCGCTTCCCCAAAACTAATTCCAACTTCCTGACTACGCTTGTGACTGAAGAAATTACTTCTAACATCCCTGTGATTCATCTGTGTCTTTCAACTTTCAACCTTTTTTTGTTGTGGCCCATCTCTGGAACATTTTGTCTGTCCACCTTGTCAATTCCTCTCAGTATTTTATATTTTGTTATCATGTCCTCCCTATCTCTCCTGTCCTCTAGTGTGTCTGGGTCGATTTTCCTTTACCTCTTCCTCTGGGTACTAGTATTGAGATGTAAAAACATTGCAATTTCTCTAGCTTTTTACATGCTTGTAGGTATGGGTTCCGGACTGGTGCCGCATTTACTCCAATGTGGCAAATGTACATAGTGTACAGGGTCCTGAAACGCATTCCTTTTAAGATGTCGAATGATGCTCTGTTCTGAGGGTTTGCTAGGCGCCCATATGCTGCAGCAGTTATTTGGATGATTGTGCGCTTCAGGAGATGTCCTGGTGTTATACTCAACCCCAAGAACTTTTTCCTTGAGTGGAGGTTTGATAGTCTCTGGCTTCCCTGACTGTACTCCATATGCGGGTCTTTATTTTGCCGTTTCTCCAATCTTCATGACTTTGCAATTGTGGGGTTGAACTCCAGGAGCTAATTGTGGAACCAGGCCTGCAGCCAGAACCAGGACCCTCGTTCCGATTGATTCTTCTCGTTCAACTTCATATCATCTGCAAAACAGGGACACTTCGGAGTCTTATTCCTCGTCATGTCGTTCACAGGGATACCAGAAACAATACCGGTCCTAGGACTGACCCCTGTGGAAACCCACTCGTCACCGGCGACCACTCTGACACTCGCCTCGTATCATGACTCGCTGCTGTCTTCCGACAGTGTATCCCTGATACACTTGTGTGCTTCTCTGTTATCCCTGCCTAGTCCTCTAGCTTTTGTACTAATCTCCTTGGTGTGGAACTGTGTCAACGCCCCTTTTACAGTCCAGAAGAAAATCGCTAATCTACCCCCCTCTCTCTTGTCTTACTGCTTGTCACTGTCATAGAACTCCAGTAGGGTTTGTGAACACAGGATTTCTGTCCTGAAAACCCGTGCTTGGCTGTCGTTGATAAGCTCTTTTCCTTTCTAGGTGCTCCACCACTCTTTCTCCTGATAATCTAATCCATGAGTTTGCATATTATACATGTCAGTGACACTGGTCTGTAGTTTAGGGCTTCATGTCTGCCTCCTTTAAAAATTGTGACTACATTTCCTGTCTTCCATACCTCAGGTAGTCACTCTGTTTCGACAGCTGCGTTGAAGATTACTGTTAATGGTACACATAGCGCCTCTGCTCCCTCTCTCAGGACTCATTGAGAGATGTTATCCGACTCCATCGTCTTTGAGGTATCTAGCTCGTTTAACAGCCTCTTCACTTCTTCCTCGGTTGAATGTATTGTGTCTAACACTTGATGGTGGACCCTACCATTCCGTCTTTCTGGAGTACCTTCTATCTCCTCTGTGAACATTTCTTTTCTTTGAACCTCATGTTGAGCTCCTCACTTACTTCGCGGTCATTTTTTAGTGTGTGTGTGTGGGGGGGGGATTGCAAAGGGAGAGGGATAGGAGAGAAGACTTGAGAAGTACAGACAGCAACATATAATGCAGACTGAAGTATATCTTCGCGTAGTTTCCCTTTTGTTTTCTACCCACTCTTCAGCTCTCTTCCTGAAATTACACACAATTAAGGTGTACATCCATCGTCGTATATTGAATAGTTACTTAATCTCTATTTTAGGGATTAAAATATTCTTGATATTAACTACACGTGAATACAGTCGTTAATGACCCACGTGCAGTCAAGTGGTCACAAGCTAGCAAAGTAACCCTTCCTCCATCACCTCAGAATTGCATGAGAGTCTGGTGTTTACAACCTGCCTGCTAGCCTCCTGCCAGGAGAGCAGCTGGCGAACTAGCATATTTCCCCTCACAATATATGAAAGCAAGCACTTCCCTTCCTTCATAAAACTCAGGACCTGTCTTAACGAAACCTTCCACCAGAAGTCATTGAGTGGGCCAGCATATGTCAAGCGATTTTCGCCCTGACGAATAACTCAGATTCTTCTTGCTAACACTCGTGCGCTTAGCTTAAATGTTAATATTTTACTTATACGCTCAATTTTCTGTACTCATTGATATATGACCTGATACTTCATGGTAAGAATATATTAAGAATAGATCTCAGGCAATGACACATCTAACCAAATACCCGGAACCTTTAACAAATAGGGCAAGCAAAAATTTGTGTATGCAATAATTTTGCAAAAATCATTTTGAATCTAACGAAAAAAATATATTTGTTTGTTTATTATTAAATTATTGTAAACTTTTATAAAATATATTTAGTTGGGTTCGGCGAAATTAAATTGCACTTGTTATAATAAGGTTTGGTAAGTTTTCTAAGGTTCTTTTGGTACAAAGTTATTAATTTTTACATTAACATAAATGAAAAATATATATCTTTAAACGTATAACAGAAAATTTTAGAAAGGACTTAATTTTAAAGGAGTTCTTGCTAATTGACAAATTTTATCTATTCGACACAATATATAAATATATGTCGTGCCGAATAGGCAGAACTTGCGATTTTGGCTTAAATAGCAACGCTCATCTTGCCATATAGGACAAGTGAAAATTTGTGTATGCAATAATTTCGCCAAAATTATTCTGAACCTAACGAAAAAAATATATTTCACTGTGTTTGTTTAGTATTAAATTACTGTAAACAAATCTAAAATATATTTAATTGGGTTAGGCTAAAATAAATTGCGCATGTTATAATAAGGTTAGGTAAGTTTTCTAAGTTCCTTTTGGTGCAAAATTATAAATTTTTACATCAGCATTAATAAAAAAAATATATCTTTAAACGTATAAGAGAAAAATTTTAGAAAGGACTTAATTTTAAATTGAGTTTCTTGCTAATTGACCAGTTTTAACATATTCGGCACGGATTTATATATATACTATATATATACTATATATATTTAAATATATATATATATATATATATATATATATATATATATATATAAATATATATATATATAAACTAAAAGTTTACTGATACATTTTTTATCAATTTCCTAGACAGAACACGTTACGTACTTAATACTGAGAAAATTATCCAATAGAAAAATGTCCACCTCATCGAAAAAATAGCCCACTGCAATAATTTGCCAAAAATTTCCTAATAGCCGGGATATTAACTTTGATTAATAGAGCTCGTCATAGGTGTTAAACTGGAAAATAATCGCGTTAATAAAATTTAATTCGGTCAGTACTCTTGCAGGTTTCTTTTTGTCGTTAAACTCGCTACAAAATACACACTAGAGATGAAACACTTGCTAGACTGCCTCTATAATGAAAACATGAAAGAAAACTATTTATGGTAGGGACAAACTGAGTGCGCAGTATATTGTTATTCGAGGACAAACATATTAAAACAGTGAACTGAGTATAGTGTAAAGGTTCTGTGAACTGTAGATTGCACTCAGGCATGGTCAGCAGGGCAGGAGGTGGAGCATGTCTAGAGTTATCGGTTTAGCTGGTGAAGTAGCGTGTTGTGGCCGAGTTAACAGGTGTTAGGCACACATTACACCACTTCCGTGCGCCCACCCTTATATTCTCTCGCTTTCTGACTTTCAACTTTCTTTTTACCGTCTTACCGGTTTACTATTTATCTCTGTCCGTATATCCACTTGTTTATGTCTTCATCCCCTACCCCCGTCCATTCTTTCTAACTTGTATCAACATCAACTTTTCTGTTGAACCTTCACAGTCCATCCACTGCAGCTTGTATATACCTTGAGCTCAGTGAACAGTAGTCTCACTCATTACCTCTCGCGTTCTATCTCTATTTATCTCTCTTGATTGCTCCTTTATCTAGTTGTGAATATTGTGGCAAGAGCAGTGCGAGAGGCAGGGCCGGAGGAACTATGAATATGCATGGTGAGGGGAGAGAGAGGCGTGATGAGGCGCCTGTGTTTACTCTGTAACAGGTCCTCTGTCGTGGTTCATCTGCCCACGTATTGAGAGGTGTTGTCAGAGGAGGGAGAGGAGGAAGATAGGGAAAGGTGTGCGTGATAGGAGAAAACGGTATGTGTAGGGAAGAAGGGAAGGAGAGGAGTGTGTACGCAGGAAAATAAGGAAAGGGTTGTGTATGTAGTAATGGAAAGGATTGGGTATTTAGGAAGGGAATGAGAGGGTTGGGTATGTTGACAGAGATGGAGTTGGTTGTGCAGGAAGAGAACGAGGTTTTCGTGTAAGGAAGAAGGAAATAAGAGAGAAGGGACGGAAGTGGATGGGGACGACTGGGAATATTGTTAAGGCTGTTAGTTATAATGTGGGATAATTTAGGGGCTGCTTGAAATACCTGTAGGTTACCTTATGGGTCTCTTGGGAATATAACTGGAGTCAGGCTGGGAGTGGTGGAGCCAGAGTTAAGGCTGTTGATGTCTTGACTGAGGCTGCTTTAGGGCTGGCTGGATCTTGGTGCAAATTACTTACGTATTTTCTGGGCGACGGTAAAAGTTGTTTTAAGGCTTTTTGAACCATATAGAAGTTGCTTTTGGGTTTTCTGAGTCATGGGTGTTACTTTACGGTTTTTCGTGATCTTTGTAAAAGCCACATACTTCTGTTATCCTGGCGAGGAGCTGCCACAGAAAAAGACCAGCACTGATGTGGGGAAATAAACGGATCAGGCTTCTTTTTATAATTTAAAAGGATATGATTGCTGGGTGCAAATGCTTGATTGCTTTTAGTTGTTAATGGCAAAATAGTGCTCCATGGTCATCAGTGGTGTTGTATAAACCTTGGCAACTGATACTGACATACTGGTTTAAACAGACACGTGAGCAAACACTAGGATATATTTATTACAAGACGTTTGGGTCCTGGGACCTCGATCATTTTTAACACACACAAGTTAAAATGACAGTACATACAGGAGGAGAGTGAGGTGTGATATATTATGGCACTTTTAAGGTCACCATATATCACTCACAACCAACTCTCCGCCCATATATACTGTTATTTTACATGAATAGTTCAGAGAACCGGCAAGCTGATAAATTAGACATGTATATCACTTGGGTATCTTTACTGAGGGAACATTTCACCACACAGTGATTTTATCAGTCCTATACAAAGGAGAATGGCGAAGATCAGAAGAAGTTTGAGGTAATCAGTCCCTCAGCCTGGAGTAAATGTAATCTTAAGGTCATACGAAAAAACTACAAAACCCGTTATGGATTCATTCCAGCTTCTACGTGCAGTGGAAGTCGTTATAATCCATTTAGCGCCAGAGTGACGTGTTTACCTGGAGTTTACCTGGAGAGAGTTCCGGGGGTCAACGCCCCCGCGGCCCGGTCTGTGACCAGGCCTCCCTGGTGGATCAGAGCACTGATAAACCAGGCTGTTGCTGCTGCCTGCACGCAAACAACGTACGAGCCACAGCCCGGCTGATCCGGAACTGTCTTTAGGGTGCTTGTCCAGTGCCAGCTTGAAGTCTGCCAGGGGTCTGTTGGTAATCCCCCTTAAGTGTGCTGGGAGGCAGTTGAAACAGTCTCGGGCCCCTGACACTTATTGTATGGTCTCTTAACGTGCTAGTGGACACCCCTGCTTTTCATTGGGGGGATGGTTGCATTCGACTCTGCCAAGTCTTTTGCTTTCGTAGTGAGTGATTTTGTGTGCAAGTTCGGTACTAGTCCCTCTAGGATTTTCCAGGTGTAATATAATTCTGTATCTCTCCCTCCTGCGTTCCGGGAATACAGGTTTAGGAACCTCAAGCGCTCCCAATAATTGAGGCTGTTTATCTCCGTTATGCGCGCGTGAAAGTTTCTCTGTACATATTTCTAGGTCGGCAATTTCACATGTTGAAAGGTGCTGTTAGTGTGCCGCAAATTCCAGCTAGATAGAACAAGTGACCGGAGAGTGTCATCATGGGCTTGGCCTCCTAGTTTTTGAAGTTCTCTTATCCATCAGGTCATTTTTCTAGCAGCTGCGATTGATACAATGTTATGGTCCTTGAAGGTGAGATACCTCCGACTGATCACTCCCAGGTCTTTGACGTTGGTGTTTCGCTCTATTTTGTGGCCAGAATTTGTTTTGTACTTGATAAGATTTAATTTCCTCATGTTTACCATATCTGAGTAATTGAAATTTATCATCGTTGAACTTCATATTGTTTTCTGCAGCCCACTGGAAGGATTTGGTTGATTGGTTCCGCCTGGAGCTTTGCAGTGTCTGCAATGGAAGACACTGTCATGCAGATTCCGGGGTGTCAGCTGCAAAGGAAGGACACGGTGCTGTGGCTGAAATCCTTCGTCTATGTCGGATATGAGGATGGAGGAACAAGATGGGAGCGATTTTACCTGTGCCTTGTGGAACCGAGCTTTTTCACCGTAGCTGCTCGGACTTTACTCTGTGGACGACTACTCTCCTGTGTTATGTTAGGGAGGTAAATTATAGAATCCATCGACCGACTTTTTCCTGTTATTCCCTTTAGGACGCATTTTGTGCGCTATTACGCCATGGTCCACTTGTCGAAGGCTTTTGCAAAGTCTGTATATATTACATCTGATTCTTTTTGTCTTCTAGTGCATTTAGGACCTTGTAGTAGTTATCCAATAGTTGGAGGACAGACAGGACGCGTCCTGTTCAAACCATGTTTGCCCTTGGTTGTGTAACTGGAATGGGTTTTCTGAATAGTATGGGTGGTTGGATCTTGTTCTTAGGGACCCCTTTCAAAGATTTTTATTGATATGGGGATGTTAGTGCTATTGGTCTCTGTAGTTCTTTGCTGTTGGCTTACTGCCCCATTGTGGCAGTGGGGCTATGTTCTGTTGTTCTTTAGTAACTGTGGGACGACCCCCGTGTCCATGCTCCCTCTCCATAGGATTGGAAAAGGCTCGTGATAGGGGCTTCTTGCAGTTCTTGATGAACACAGAGTTCCATGAGTCTGGCCCTGAGGGCAGAGTGCATGGGCATGTCATTTATCGGCCTGTTCGAAGTCATTTGGCGTCAGGATAAACATCGGGATTAGCTTGTGTTAATCAAATTTTGTTGGCTCTCTCATAAAAAATTCATTTTGGATCTTCGACTCTCTGGGTCTGGTTAGAGGCTCTTGCTAAAAAACTGAAGTCAATTGGGACTTGAGTTGCTCACTCAATTTCCTTGCTGTATCTGTGTAGGACCCTCTTGTTTAAGTAGCCGGGCCAATATGGACGTTGTTCTCGAATTTTGATTTGGCATAGGATGAAGAAATACTTTGTGTTTTCTTTCGATTCATTTATGGCTTTTAGTTCTTCCCGGGCGATTTCCTGATCCTAAAGGATCTTTTAGCTTAAGTTTCGATGCTTGCTATTTCTCTGGACAGTTGTCTCCCTACGCATTTCAGATATATTGACCTCTTTTAGCGCTCTGTTTTCTTTTCCGTCGCCTGTAAAGGGAGCGGCCTGTTCTTTACTGTTTTTACATCTACTCCTCCTTTTTCTTAGAGGAATAAGCCTTGTGCTACATCGAGTTGCAACGAGTTAATCTGTTTAGGCATAAGTTGGGGTCTGTGTTGCTTAGTATATCTTCCCCAGCTTATATCGGTTTTAGGACGTGGTTTAACTTGGTCCACCTTATGTTTTTGTTATTGGAAAGTTGAATTTGGTGAATGCTCCCTCGCCCTGACTAATCTCATTATGTCGGTCTGGGGCTCGCGCATACTTGACTGAACCTCAATTATGTTGTGATCTGGAGTATATTGTTTTTGATTTTGGTGACATTTCTTATCAGATATCATTTGTTAGTGAGATGAGGTCTAGGTGTATTCTCCAGTCTAGTAGGCTCTATTAATTTGCTGGTTTTTAAATTGTATTTTGTGTGCAGAGATTTTAAAAGCATGCGTGAGTGTGAAGTTTTCATCAGAGCTGCCTCCTGGTGTTATTATGCAACATTATTATTTGCTATATTTCTTCCATTTTAGGTGCCTTAAGTTGAAATCCCCAGGAGCAGATGTTGGGTGCAGGGAGCTGGAAAGGTTTTCCAAGACAGTGGTTCAATTTTTAAACAGCTGCTTCCTGGAATTAGCTGGGGATGTTGCATCCGGAGGCTTGTAGACTTACCACAATGAATAGGTTTTGGGTTCTCGACCTTTACTGCTAAAACTTCCCCATAATCATTTGAGGCTTTTAGCAGGTTCTGTGCAAAAAACAAGTGACTCGGCAATGTACAGGGCCAACCCCCCCCCCCCCTTTTTGCCTGTTTACTCTGATTCAATCTGTATAGGTTGTAACCTGGATCCATATTTCGTTGTCAAGTGTTCCTTTATGTGGGGGTCTCTCAGTGAAAAGCCGCGAACATTGCTTTTGCCTCTGCAAGCAGTCCCAGATGAAAGGGATTTTTGTTGTCTTGTGCGTGCTTTAGACCCTGTATAATTTGCAAAGAAGAATGTTATCGGACTGGTGGTATTTTGGTACTGGGGGGGGATTTTTTTTCCGGGAATAGTATCTGTATCTGTTGGTTTTTGGAGTGGAGGCCATCGCACTGTGGTTCCACTCCAGGAATGACTGGATTTGGTGTACGATTTCTTGCCATTTCCCTGCCAGTTTTTTTTCCATCCTGGCACTAAAAAACCTCTCCCTTTGGAGTGGCTGTGGTACCCAGGTTTTCCATGGCCTGGCTGTTTTGTATCTTTGTGTCCCCTTTAGATGGTTATGCCTGGCAATTTAAAGTTATAGCACAGTCTTTCTCTACTGGAAGAGTAAACTGTTCAGGGTTTGAAAAAAGCTTACAGGAAGGGGAGTTTGCATTTTCCAGTTGTCATATGGGCATGGCATTTTCTAGGGTGGTTCATGTTGCACGTCCCATCTGTTTTTCCAGATTTCCCATGCCAGCAGATACCGAGTGCATAGTATGTGCACAGGCTTGGTTTCCGTTTGCCTTGGGTTTCTGTGACTTTTATTCCCTGTTGGTGCATTTTTTCCTGTCTTACTTCTATCCTCCCCAGCACCAACAATGGAGCTCCCACCAGTTGTTTTTGGTAATATATCCTCACTATTGCTAGTGGAGTCCTCTTGTTTGCTATTTCCTGCGGTATTTCTGTTTGCAATATTGGTTTTATCTTATCTTTGACTACACTTGTTTCCCTACTATGGCTCCTGTCCCCTATGAGGTATTTTTTATGTATTCCTTCCTGCGTTTTAATTCCCCACTACCTGGACAAAATCTCCAGCTTCACCATTACTGTCTCCCAGGACAGCACCTCCAGCTTCACCATTAGTGTCTCCCAGGACAGGGACCTCCAGCTCACCATTACTGTCTCCCAGGACAGCACTATCAGCCCCCCATTTACTGACTACCAGGACATCATCTCAGCCTTACAGTTTCTGACTAAAATGGCCAGTATCAAGGGCAGTACCATTCAGCCCAGACTTTTTATGTTCCCATCTGTTGTAGAAAGCTTCCAGGTTTTCTATGAAAGCAGCTTTGTGTTGACCTCTTTTTAATACCCTTGTGAAATTTTTGTCCACAGATTTATTCCCTTTGGGCATACCCAAAACATTCCCTGTTTAATACTGCTTGTAGCTAGTTCTTGGATATCTGCACAAGGGGCGTGACACCAATTTCCACAAAAATGACAATTTAGCATGTGGAGGCCCGTTTGTTTGACTGACACGACTACACACAGCTTCAAAAATGATTTTTAATGGTTGATTTACTGCAATTCTACTAGCAACCTCTTGAATATTCTATTAATAACCTGTAGGTAGTGCACAACGAAAACCGTTTTTGGGAAAACCCGTCCAGGGTTCGGACCAGTCAAGGGTTCGGGACCCGTTTAAGGGTTCGGACCAGTCTATCTGATCTGATCAGTGGGTCACTTATTTAAACCATACTGGTCGGTGATTGAGCCTAACACATGAAGGATTACTGGAAATTATCTACCCGAGTATAATATGTGATTTGATTGATACAAAAGTATAACTTGCGTGTTTGAAGAGCCGGTGACTGCTGGCACTCCCACAATGACGAACGGTTTGACCTCCACCCTTGTTTATTTAATCGCTGTATCTAGCTTCTCTATTTTTTTTTTTCCGTCTCCACCACAATAAATGCTATATTATCACTATAGTTGGCTGGTTTCAAAATTTTGGAGGAAGGACGCTTTTCTGTAGTATAATTGCTTCTCGTTGTGTATATTGCGACCGTGGTAACTACAGGTTATATGAAATTCACAGTAACGTCTCGTATTTCAAGAAAAAAAGAAACTAATGAAAATCACTCCACTCCACTAAGTACCATTATAATACTGGTTAGTTGCTATACAACACTGTATTCTGCTATTCACTGGTATCACTAGATTATAGGGGGAGTACACTAGCGGGCCAGGAAAGATTTTTAAAAAAACGCTGATGTGGTAAGTTTTGGCGACTTTGGCCCCGCCTCTACAGGTTATCATTTCTTTTACAAATTCACCTTTTTTCAAATGACATTTTACCTTTTTCTTCAATATAGGGAGCCCGTAGTTACACTTCATTGTTTCTCTTTTTTTTTCAGGGGACTTCTTTCCTCTGACACAAAGTTCAATTTTTATTTTTTTTCACAGGGGCCGGCCTTATTCCCCTCGGGGCAGAAAACTTGCTAGGTAGGCCACTAATTCCCTTTTTGACTCGTATATAATGTTTTCCGCCAAGTTTGGGTTTCCGGGCGCTAGAGGATGTATCGTTAGGATTGAGACAAAATAAAGTTCTAGCAGTAAGCGACCGTGAAACACCAGAAAGCCGGGACAACGAGTACGCTGACACTGTACGTCCCCACGTAGTGGGTTAGTTAGAGTTATACAACTGTCCAGTTGCGATTTTTAAATATTAGAAAAAATAATTTGCAAATAGAGGTTGATAGGGTGTACGAAATACAACAAAAACGAAGATAAAGAAACCATTTAAATTCTTCAACACTAAAAAAAAATTTAAATTAATGAAGCAGTTTACAAATTGATCTCATACATTAACCAGAATAATAGAAATATATACGAAACGAATATTTTATTTCAAGATTTCATTATAAAATATAAAAATTAAAAAAAAAATCAAGTGGCTTAATTTTCCAAAATCCTGCCATTTTTTCTTTTTTTTCGAGACTACCCATAGCATCATTTTGGGCCAATTAATAAATGTGGAGCCGTTTGATTTCGAGAAATAACTGGAGACTCCCTTTTCCCTGATCTCTGTAAATTTTCAGAAATGGTGAGTTACTCGAGGTTTGAAATGTCACTGGATGTGCAAGTCCATTTCGAGAAGATTACTTCAGTCTTCAGTTGCCCTTGTTTAGTAGTTTTTGGATGTATGTAAATTAAAAACTTTATACTTTTTACTAAATGTAGAGAAATTTTAAAATAGAATTACCCGAGGAAAAAAAAGTGATAAATTTTTAAAACTTCGTTTTAATGGTATTTTCTGCTTTGGTTTTGCGAGTTTTTTTTCTCAGGGCCCGTGTTCTTTTCATCTTTAATATTTCGTGTTAACTTTCCCCCACGTCATCGAGAGGATCAAATTTTTTAAAACTGGTGAATAAAAAACAATGGGGAGGTCGTGAAATGACTGGCAAGTGAGGTTACCCTTCCATCCCCCCCGAGCAATTTTTATCGACCAATTGATTTTGGTGTCGTGCTAAACTTAAAATAAACCACTGATCGTTTCAACTCTGGTTTCTTTTTTAGGTGTCGTTCAAACTTTCGTACAAAAACCCGATAAATTTTAACTTTAAGCGGTTTAGGCTTAAAATGTTATTTTTTTGGAAATTTGGGCCTGTGTAACCCGTTGGTTTTTAAACTTTAAAAACAATGGAGGTTAGAATCGTTTAGGGTTGTGAGGACAAGTTTAAAAATTTTCAAAGAAAATTTAAAACATCGTTTCAAGGCGATAAAAACGTGAATGGGCCCCTTTTAATTGGCTTGAAATCTTTTATGCTAAATAAAATTTGGGACTTAAAAATTCTGCCCCCTTTAGGTAGAGGGGTGGGGTTATGGGGGGATGAGGCATTCTTGGAATCGCGTAAATGCCAAATTTTGTTATAAATTTTGAAAGCTTTACTTTAATGGTGGTTTTGTCGTTCCTCAGGAAAAAAAATTGAAAGTCTTGTGAACAGGTTCTTGTCAGTCGTTAAGAGAAGGGTGGTGGTGTGGCGAGTCAGAGATAATTTAAATTGTTGTTTTAGACATGTATAAAATTAGGATACGAAAAGAATCTGTTGGTACGTTTCTCGAGGGGGTGACTATTAATTTTAGGTGTGTTTATAGGCCCCCAAAATTTATAGGGGGTGCGGTAAACTGTTATGGGGATGAAATTCATAAGGCATCTAGATATGAAAAGTTGTGTTTAAAGGGGAGATTTTAATTTAGACAATTGTTGGAACAATTGACAGGAAATCTTGAGTCTAGTGACTTTTTTGATACGGTTCGGAAATTTCTTTTTAGAAAGTTTTGAAGAAACCAAAATAGAGGAAACAATCTGCTTTACTTGGTTTTGAAAAAAGGAACATAATTATAAACTTTAGGTTTAATGTGAGCTTGGGGAAAAATGATCACAAATCACTTAGTTTCAATATACATGGAATTACCCAGATAACGCAAAACAAATCTTGCCCGACTTTCGCTTGGCCCAGTTCATGGGACTGAAAAAAATTTCCTGGGTGGGCTAAATTGGGATAATGGGGAAAGAGTCAGGTAGATGATCTTGGTTGCCATTATGACGTTTTTCAGAGCATAGTTGTAGCTGCCCAGACAACTTTTGTTTCGAGTAGGGAAATTAGATCTAACAAAAATCAATGGTTCAGAGAACCGACACGTTGACAAAATAGACACATGTACAACTCTTGGGTATCTTTACTGAGGAAACGTTTCGCCACACAGTGGCTTCATCAGTCCATACAAAGGAGAATCTTGATCTACAATCCTGTCAGACACTTCAGCTTCTTGGGATCTTAATACTTGGGAATTCTTCGCTTGCCTAACCCTTGGGCACGACCTACTTCCACATTGGGCAAATGTGACACCACCTACGTCTGCTGCACCTCTCCTGCCATACGGGTTACAAGCTCCTTCTCTGCACTTATGCCGTATTCTATTCAAGGTTAATGGACTGACCACATCGACTCAAGGCTGAGGGACTGATTACCTCATTCTCCTCCTGTTCTTCAAGATTCTCCTTTGTATGGACTGATGAAGCCACTGTGTGGCGAAACGTTTCCTCAATAAAGATACCCAAGAGATGTACATGTGTCTATTTTGTCATAAGAGTATTTAATAATAAAAAAAGAATTGCTTAAGCTTGAAATATATAACCAGGCTCCACAAAATGAATATTTTTATAATACAGACAAATAATGTTCCATTAAAAACGCGTTAATTAAATCACTATCACTAAATTTTAATTTCTCTCGCTCTCAGTATATATATATATATATATATTTTATAATATATATATATATATTATAAATATATATATATATATATATATATATATATATATATATATTTTATTTTATATATATGCCGTGCCGAATAGGTAAAACTGGTCAATTAGCAAAAACTCGTTTAAAATTAAGCCCTTACTAAAAAATTTTCTTATACGTTTAAATATATATATTTTTCATATATGTTAATGTATAAATTAATAATTTTCTATGAAAAGATCCTTAGAAAACTTACCTAACCTTATTATAACAAGCGCAATTTAATTTAGCCTAATCCAACTAAATATATTTTAGATAAGTTTACAATAATTTAATAATAAACAAACACAATAAAATATATATTCTTTTTGTTAGGTTAAGAATGATTTTTTGCGAAAGTATTGCATGCAAATTTTTAGCTTTCCTTATTCGACAAGAACAGCGTTACTATTTAAGCCAAAATCTCAAGTTTTACCTATTCGGCACGACATAAATATACATACATACATACGCCATTTCCAAAATTTCAATTAATGTAACGGCAAGTTAAAGAACACATAAATGGAAATTGAAATGTACACAACATCAGACCCTCTAACACAGCATCAGACCCTCTAACACAGCATCAGAACCTCTAACACAGCATCAGACCCTCTAACACAGCATCAGACCCTCTAACACAGCATCAGACCCTCTAACACAGCATCAGACCCTCTAACACAGCATCAGACCCTCTAACGCAGCATCAGACCCTCTAACACAGCATCAGACCCTCTAACACAGCATCACACCCTCTAACACAGCATCACAACGTCTAACACAGCATCAGACCCTCTAACACAGCATCACACACTTTAACACAACATCAGACCCTATAACACAGCATCAGACCCTCTAACACAGCATCAGACCCTCTAACACAGCATCAGACCCTCTAACACAGCATCAGACCCTCTAACACAGCATCAGACACTCTAACACAGCATCAGACACTCTAACACAGCATCAGACACTCTAACACAGCATCACACCCTCTAACACAGCATCAGACCCTCTAACACAGCATCACACTCTCTAACACAGCATCAGACCATCTAACACAGCATCAGACCCTCTAACACAGCATCAGACCCTCTAACACAGCATCAGACCCTCTAACACAGCATGAGACTCTCTAACATAGCATCAGACACTCTAACACAGCATCAGACCCTCTAACACAGCATCACACCCTCTAACACAGCATCAGACCCTCTAACACAGCATCAGACCCTTTAACACAACATCAGACCCTAAACAAATCCCCCAAAAGAAATTTAAAAGCAAATTTCAAAAAACCAATGCCCCAAAACCCAAATTTTAAAATAAAAAATTTTAAAATTTAAAAAATTTAAAGAAGAAACGCTTCCTTAAAAGAAACCCCCCCTTTTAAAATTTCAAAAAACGCCCCCCAAAGTTCAGACCCCCCGCAAAGTTTTCCCCAAGACCCCTCCAAGTTTCCCCAAAAAACCCCCCCTAAAAAATTCCCCAAACCCCCCCAAAAAATTCAAAAAAAACCCCCCCAAAAAGTTCCCCAAAAACCCCCCTCATTAAAACCAGACGTTTTCCCAGGGTCAAAAACCCCTTTCCAAAGGGTTTAAAAAGGAAACCCTCCCCAAAAATTGGGTTTGGTTAAAAAAAAAAAAAAAAATTTGGTAAAAACATTCAATTTTCCCCCTTTAAATTTAAAAACCCGCCCCTTTTTGGGGGGAAAAAATCAGTTTTCCAAAGGGTCAAAACCGTGTCTTTTCAGGAAGTGTTTGGCAAACAAAAAAACTTTATTTGGTTTCAAAACCGTTCATTTAAAAAAATTAGGTTTTAGAAAACCCCTTTTCAGGGGTTGGGGAACCGCGTTAGGTTGGTTAAGAAGGCGGGTTTTGGCCCGGGGTTGGAAAAAATTTTGGGGTTGGTTAGGAAACCGCTGGGTTGGTCAGAGAACGCTGTCATTTTGGTTCGGAACCCCGTTTTTCAGGGGCCCCGGAAATTTTTGGGTTAAAAAACCCCCGGGGTTTTTTCGGGAAAATTTCGGGGAGAAACCGTGAAGGGGGTTAAGAACGCTGTAAAGGGGTTCAGAAAACCCGGGGCCCGGGGTTAAAAAGTTCGGGAAATTTCAGGAAAACCCCTTTGGGGGTTAAAAAACGGAGTTTGGGGCAAAAACCCCAGGGGTTAAAAAAAAAAAGGGTTTATTGGCGGTTTGGGGGTTTTTAGGGAGCCGTTGGGTTTTCCAAACCCCTTAGGGGTTAAAAAAATTTTTAAAACCGCGGGGTTTTCGAAACCGAAAGGTTGGAAAAACCGTTTTTTGGAACCCGTTTTAAATTGGGTTAAAAACCCCGGGGAACCCCTTGGGGAAAAGGAGCCCAAATTTAAAAAAAGGAGGGTTGGAAATGATTTTGACCCCTTTTTTAAATTTTAAAATTATTTTAAAAAGGGAAAAAAAAGAGAAACCCAACCGGTGTTCAACCCCCTAAAAAAATTTTTTGGGGAAAAATTTTTAAAAGCACCCTTAACCATTTTGATTTAAAAAAAGGATTTAAAAAAAAAAATTTAACAATCGATTTTAAAACCATAAACCCCCAAAAGATGATTAAAAAGCGGGGACCCAAAACAGAACCCCCCTTAACTACCCCTTTAAAAAACTAACCCTTTAAACCAAGTCCCCCTTAACACACCGAACCTCTCCCCAAAACCCTTAACACAAATTTTTTAAACGTCAACCCTTAAAAACCATCAGGATTTAAAAACATCAAAAAACCAGCATAAAACCTCTAACACACATCAGAAATCTAACACAGCTCAGACCTTTTCTAACACAGCATCAACCCTTAAAACAGATCAGACACTCTAAACAGCACAGACCCTCTAACACAGACAACCCCTAACACAGCATCAAACCCTCTAAAACAGCATCAAAACCTCTAAAAGCATCAACCCTCTAAAACAGCATCCGCCCCCTTAAACAGCCAGAACCTCTAACACGAATCAGCCCCTCAAACCCTTCAACCCTCAACAAGCATCAGACCTCAACAGCACAACCCCAAACACACATGGACCCTCTAAACCTCAGCCTTAGCACACATCGACCTCAAACACAGCACAAAAACCTCAACACAGCCAACCCTCTGAACAGCACAAAAAACTCTAACAAGCATCAGACCCTCTACCACAGCACAGCCCCAACAAAGCATTAAACCTCTAACACAGCATCAGATCCTCAAACACGCATCAGCCCCTTAACACAGCTCGCCCCTCTAACACGCATCAAACCTCTAACACAGAAGGGAATCTACACCCCTCAGAACCTCAAAACACAGATCAGACCCTCTAACACAGCATCCCCCCTCTAGCACAGCACGACCCTCTAAACAGCATCAGACCCTCAAACCCCAGCATCAACCCTCTAACACAGCTCAGACCCTCAAAACCAGTCAGCGCTCTAAACAGCATCAGAACTTAACACAGCATCAAAACCTCAAAACCAGCATCAGACTCTCTAAACAGCATAGCCCGTTAACACAGCATCAGACCCTCCAACACAGCAAAACCTTAAATACAGCTCGACCCTCAACACAGCATCAGCCCCTCTAACCAACATCAACCCTCAACACGCATCAAAAACCTTAACACGCATCAGCCTTAACACGCATCAGCCCCTCTAACACAGCATGAACCCTAAAAACCGCTCAGAACCTCTAACACAGCATAAAACCCTCAAACACAGATCTACATCTTACACAGCATCAGCCCCTCAAACACAGCACCCAACCCCCTCTAACACAGCATCAGACCCTCTGCACGTAAACCCTTTTGGCACAGCACGACCCTCTAACACGCCAGCCCCTTAACACAGCATCAAAACCTCTAACACGATCAGACCCTCTAAAACAGCATAGCCCCTTAAACCCATCGGCCCCTCTAACACAGATCAGAACCTCTACACGATAGACCCCCCAAACACAGATCAAAACCTCTAACACAGTATCAGCCCTCAACACAGTCAGCCCCTTAACACAGCTCAGCCCTTTAACCAACTCAGCCCTTTTAACAAGATCAGACCCCAACACGCATCAGACCCCAAAACACGCATCGGGACCTCTAACACAGCATCAGACCCCTAACACAGCACAGACCCCAACCCCAGCACACCCCTAAACACAGCACACCCCTCTAAACAGCATCAGACCCCAAAACCCAGCATCAACCCTCTAACACAGCATCAACCCTTTAAACAAACATCAGCCCCTATAACCAGCTCGACCCCTAACCAGCATCGACCCTCAAACACAGCTTTTGCCCTCTAGCACGCATCGACCCCTAACACAGCATCAGCCCCCTTAAAACAGCTTAGAATCTAACACAGCACGCACTCTAACACAGCTTTAGACCCTCAACCAGCATCACCCCTCTAACACGCATCAGACCCTCTAACACGATCACACTCTCTAACACAGCACAGACCATCTAACACAGCACAGACCTCTAACACAGCATCATCCCTCTAACCAGAAAGACCCTCAAACACACACAGATCTTAACACCACGACACCAACACAGCTCAGCCCCCTTAAACAGCATCAGACCTTAACACAGCATCGATCTCTAAAACAGCATCAGACACTCTAAACGATCAGACCCTCTAACAAGCATCACCCCTTTAACAAAACATCAGACCCTATAACACGCATCAGCCCCCTCTAACACAGCAAGACCCTCAAACACGCATAAACGCCTAACCAGCATCCCCTCTAAAACACAGCCCCTAAACTCGACAGCCCCTTTAAACACAGCATCAGCCCCCTCTAACCGATCAGAACCTCTAACACAGCTCAACCCTTTAAACCCCATCAGACCCTTTGACACGCATCAAAACCCTCTAACACGCTCAAACCCTCAAAAGCACAACCCTCTAACCGACAGACCCTCTAACACAGCTCAGCCCCTCTAACACAGATCAGACCTCTAACACACATCAGCCCCTCAACACAGCATAATCCTCAAAACAAGCTTCAGACCCCTAACACAGCTCAGACCCCTTAACACAGCATCCCCCTCAAACACAGCATCGACCTCAAACACGCATCAGACCCTTAACACAGCTCAAAACCCCTAACACAGCATCAACCCTTAACAGAAATCACACCCCTAACAAGCATCAGACCCTCAAACCGCATCAGACCCTCAAACAAGATCAGCCCCTCTAACACGATCAATCCTCAAAACACGCACCAGACCCCTAACACAGCAAACCCTTTTAAACACAGCATCGCCCCCTGTAAACAGCATCACCCCCTTTAAACACAGCATAAAAAACCCCCTAACACAGCACAGAACCTCTAACACAGCATAGACCCTCAACACAGCATCAGACCTCTAACAAGCACAGAACCTTAAACAAAAACAGACCCTCTAACCGCATAGACCCTCTAAACAGATCAACCCTCAACACAGCTTTAGACCCTTAACCAGTGAGACCCTCTAACACGATACCCCCTAAAAACACACATCGACCCTTAAACAGCATAAAACCCTAAACAGCATCAAACCCTTAACAAGCTCAGAACCCTACACAGCATCAGCCCCTTAACACACAAGACTTTCTAACACGCATCGCCCCTCTAACAAAAAAAATTTAGACCCCTAACACAGCACAGACCCTCTAAACAGCTCGACCTTCAACACAGATCGACCCTCTAACACGCATCAGCCCCCCCTCTAACAGCTCCCCCCTCTAACACGGCACAGACCTTAAACACACATCAGCCCCTTTAAAACAGTCAAAACCCTTAACACAGCATTACCCCCTCTAACCAGCCAAAACCCTAAAACGCATCAGACCCTCTAACACAGCATCGATCTCTAACACGCATCAGACCCTTAACCCCATCGACCCTTAACACGCATCAGCCCCCTTAACACGCATCGACCCTAACAGAGATCGACCCTCTAAACCCCCGATCAAAACCCCTTAACACAGCATCAGATCTCTAACACAGCACAGAACCTTAACACGCATCAGACCCTAACACAGCATCAGACCCTCTAACACAGCATCGACCTCTAACACACATCAGACCCTTTAAACACAGCATCGAAAAACACAGCATCAGCCCGTCTAACACGCATCAGCCCCTTAAACGCATCAGACACCTAAACGCTCAGACCCCAAACACGCACAGACCCTCTTTTTACAGATCAACCCTCTAACACAGATCAAAACCTCTAACAGGATCAGACCTTTAACACAGCACAGACCCCTCAACACGCATCAGAACCCTAACACGCATCGACCCTCTAAACACATAGCCCCTTAAACACAGATCAGACCTCAACACAGCATCGCCCCTTTAACACAGCATCAGACCCCAAACCCCAATGAGACCCCTAACACAGCTCAACCCTCTAGACAGCTCAGACCCTTAAAACAGCTCAAAACCTTAACACGCTTTCAGCCCCCTTGACCAGTCAAACCTTAACACAGCATCAGCCCTCTCCCACAGCACAGACCCTCAACACGCTTAAAAACCCCTCTAAACGCTCAATCCCTAACACGCATCAGACCCTAAACACACTCGACCCTCAACACAGCACGAACCTCAAACACGCATCGGAACCCAAACACGCCTCAAACCCTAACACAGCATAAACCCCTTAACACGGATCGACCCTTAGCACGATCAGACCCTTTAACACAGCATCAGACCCTCTAACCAGATCAGACCCCAACACCCCATCAGACGCTCTAACACAGCATCAGAACCTCTAACCAGCACAGAACCTCAAACACAGCATCGACTCTCTAACACAGCTTCAGCCGTTTAAACGATCAGCCCCTCAAACACGCATCACCCCCTCTAAACAGCATCAGACCCTCTGACACAGCATGACCTTCAACACAGATCAGAACCCTAACAGCACGACCCTCTAACACAGCACAGCCCCTAACAAGCATCAAAAAAAACCTTAAACACAGAAAGACCCTAACACAGTCGACCCTCTAACACGCATCGGACCCTCAAACGGGCATCAAAACCTCTAACACAGCACAGACCCTAACACGCATGAAAACCCTCTAACACAGTATCAACCCTCAACAAGCTCGACCCCTAACACAGCATCAACCCTTTAAACAGCATCGGGACCCTCTAACACGCATCAGAACCTCTACACAGCATAAAACCTCAAACACAGAATCAGACCCAAACCCAAGATCAGAACCTCTAACACAGCATAGACCCTTTAACACGCTCAGACCCTCTAAAAGCATCAAAAACCTCTAACAAGCATCAAACCCTTAACACGACAAAAACCTCTAAACAGCATCAACCTTAACACAGATCAGACCGTCTCCCCCCCCCCCCCACAGCTCAGACCCTTAACACAGCATCAACCCTCAACACAGCATCAGACCCTCAACACAGCTCAGCCCCCCCTAAAAAAGCATCAGAATTAACACGCATCAGACCCCTAACACAGCTCAGCCCTGTAAAAGCATCAAACATCTAAAAACAGCATCAGCCCAACACAGCTCAGCCCTTAACACAGCATCAGGCCCCTTTAACACGCTCAGACCCTAAAAAAAATGAGACCCTCAAAAACACAGCATCAGACCCCAAACACAGCATAAACCCCTTAAACACAGATCAGACCCTCTACACGCATCAGACCCTTAAATAGCATCGCCCCTCTAAACAGCATCAGCCCCTTAAAACAAGCTCGCCCTAACCGCATCAGACCCTCTAACACGCATCAAACCCTAACACAGCATCAGAACCTCTAACACAGCATCAGACTCTCTAACACAGTCAGACCGCCCAAACACAGCATCGACCCCCCAACACAGCTGAGACCCTCTAAACAGCATCGGGCCCCTCTAACGAGCATAAACCCCTCTAACACAGCTCAGACCTCAAACCAGTGGATTTCCTAACACGCATCAGACCTCTAACACAGATCAGACCCTCCAACACAGCATGAACTCTCTAATACAGCACAGACCCTAACACAGCATCAGCCCTCAACCGCATTAGCCCCTCAAGACGCATAGACCCTTTTAACAGCATCAACCCTTTAAACAGCCCCAAACCCTTAAACACGCATCGAACCTCAAACACAGCATAAACCCCCTTAACACACTCAACCCTCTAAACAGCATGAGCCCTCAAAACACAGCAGGACCTTAACACGCATGGACCCTTAACCCAACATCAAAACCTCAAACACGATCGATCCTCAAACAGCATCGCCCCTCAAAACACAGCATAGCCCCCTCTAACCGCATCAGCCCCTTAACCGAATCAAAACACTTAACACAGATCAGACCCCTAACACAGCATCACCCCCCAAAAACACAGCATCAGAAACCAAACAAGCTGAGACCCTTTAAAACACAGCATAGACCCTCTAACACAGCTGAACCTCTAACACAGCATGAGCCCCTCTAACACGTCAGACCCTCTAACACAGCATGAGACCCTCTAACACGCACGTCTTCTAACACGCATAATCCTCTAACACAGCATCAACCCTCAAACACGCATAAAAAGGCCCCAAACACAGCTCAATCCTCTAACACAGCTCAGTCCTCTAAACGCATCAGACCCTCTAACACGCATCAGCCCTTCTAACCAGCATCAATGCTCTAACACAGCATCAATCCCTAACACGCATCAAAAACCCTAAAAAAGCATCGACCTCTAACACAGCATAGTTCTAACACAGCATCGATCCTTAACAAGCCAGTCCTTAACAGCATAGATCCTTAACCAGCACAGTCCTCAACACAGCATCAGACCCTTAAAACAAATCGACCCCAAACACGCATAAACCTTCTAACACAGCATAGTGCCTAAACAGCTCAATATAAACAGCATCAAAACCCCAACACAGCATCAGACCCCTCAACCAGCATAGATCCTCTAACACAGCCAGATCCTCTAACACAGATAATCCCTAACACAGATCAGATCCTCTAACCCAGCCAGACCCTTAACACAGCATCGACCTCAAACAGCACAGATCCTCAAACACAGCCGATCCTCTAACACGCATAGATCCTCTAAACAGCATCAGATCCTTAAACAGCATCAGATCCTTAACACAGCATCAGACCTCTAACACATCATCAGACCCTCAAAACAAGCATAACCTTAACACGATAGACCCCTCTAACAAGCACGATTCTAAACACTGAGACCTCTAATACAGCATCGACCCCTACAGAGCATCAGACCCTCTAACAGCATCAGCCCCCAAACCGCATAAAGACTCTTAAACAGCTCAGCCCGTCTAACACAGCATCAGACCCCCAACACAGCATGAGCTCTCTAATACAGCATCAGCCCCTCTAAACAGCATCAGCCCTCTAACACAGCATCAGACCCTCTAAACCGATAAACCCCTCTAAACAGCATCAGCCCTTTAAACCCGCATCAGCCCTTTAAACCCCAATCAACCCTCTAACCTGCATCACACCCTCAAACCCGGGATCCCCCTTAAACAGTCGCCCCTCTAAACGCATCAAAACCCTCAACACAGCATTAGCCCCTTAACACAGCATCAGAACCCTCAAAAACAGCATCAGCCCCTCTAACACAGCAAAAACCCTTAACAAGATAACCCTCAAACACAGCACAGCCCTCTAAACAGCATCAGCCCCTTAACACAGCATCGACCCTCTAACACAGATCAACCCTCTAAACAGCATCAGAACCTCAAAACCGCTCGACCCTCTAACACAGCATCAACCTTAACCCCAGCTCAGCCCCCAAACCAGCATAGCCCCTCCCCCTGCTCAGCCCCTCTAACACAGCACAACCCTCAACAAGCATCAGAACTCTAACCAGCTCAGCCCGTTTTAACCAGATCAACCCTCTAAAACACATAACACTTAACACAGCATCAGACCCCTCAAAAACACAGCATCAGCCCCCTCAAACACAGATCAGACCCTCTAAACAGCATCAAACCCTTTAACCAGTCAGCCCCTTAAAACCAGATCAGCCCCTCTAACACGCACAACCCTTAACACGCATCAGCCCTCTAACACAGCATCAGCCCCTCTAACACAGCATCGACCCCAACACAGCATAGACCCAAAACCAGCATGAGACCCCTAACACGATCAACCCTCTAGCACGCATCAGCCCCTCTAAACAGCATCAAACCTCTAACACAGCACGACCCCTGACACAGCTCAAACCCTCTCACAGCTCAGCCCCTTCCCCAAGCATAGACCTCTAACACGCAAAAAAAACCTCTAACACAGCATCAATCCTTAAAAAGGGGGCATAGACCCTCTAAACAGCATCGCCCTCTAACACACCGAACCTTAAACAGATGGGAACCTCTAACACACCCTCAAACCTCAAACACAGCATCAAAAACCCCTCTAACACAGCATCAGCCCTCTAGCACAGCATCAGACCCTTTAAAAGATCAGACCCTCTAACCAGCATCAGCCCCTCTAACACAGCATCGACCCTCTAACAAGTCGGGCCTCACACAGCCAGAACCTTAAACAGCATCGAACCTCTAACACGCATCAGACTTTTTAAAACAGCTTCAGACCGTCAAACACGCATAGACCCTTAACAACACAGACCCCAAAACACACATCGACCCTGACACAGCACAGACCTTCTAACACGCATCAGAACCTCAAACACAGCATCGCCCCCTAACACAGAAAAGACCCTCAAACACGCATCAGAACCTCTAACACAGCTTCAGACCCTCTAAACAGCATCAGACCCCCAAACACAGCAGGGCCCCCTTAACCAGCATCAGAACCTCAAAACACAGCAAGACCCTCTAACACAGCATGAGAACCTCTAAACAGTATCAGACCCTCTAACACAGCATAAAGACCCTCAAACCCACGCATCAGACCCTCTAAAATACATCAGCCCCTCTAAACAGCATCAGAACTCTAACACAGATAAAACCCTAACACAAATCAGCCCCCTTAACACAGATCAGCCCCCTTTAACACGCATCAGACCCTTTAACCAGCATGCCCCTCAAAAAACAGCATCAGAAACCTCTAACACGCATCAGAACCTCTAACCAGCATAAAACCTTAACACGCATCGATCTCTAACACAGCACGACCGTCTAAACAGCATCGACCCTCTAACACAGCATCAGCCCCCTTAACACACATCAGACCCTCAAACAAGCATCGCCCCCCCTAACACAGCATCGCCCCTTAACACAGCATCAGCCCCTCTAACACGCATAGACCCTGTAACACAGCATCGAAATCTAACACAGCATCAACCTCTAACACAGCTTTCAGCCCTCTAACCAGCATCAACCCCTAACACAGCATCAGCCCCTCTAACACAGCTAAACCCCTCAAAACAGCACGACCCTCAACACACATCAACCCCTAAACACGCATCAGACCCCTAACACACATCAGACCCAAACACAGCATCAGACCCTCTAACAAGCATGAGACCCCCCAAACAGCATCAGCCCCTTAAACAACTCGCCCCTCTAACACAGCATCAACCCTCAACACAGCATCAAACCTCTAAACGCATCAAACCCTCAACACAGCATAGACTCTCTAACCACGCATCGACCGTCTAGCACAGCTCAACCTCCAACCCCACAGCTGGACCCTCTTTCAGCTCAACCTTAACAGAGCTCGCCCCTCTAACACAATCGCCCCTCAAACCGCATGAGACTCTCTAAACAGCTCAGACGTTTTAACACAGCTCAACCCTCCAACACAGCATAAAATCTCAAATACAGCATCAGCCCCTCTAACACAGATCAGCCCCTTTAAACACAGACAGCCCTCAAGCAAGCATCGCCCCTTTAAACCAGCATAGCCCTCTAACACACACCCCCTCTAACACGCATCAGAACCCTAACACAGCATCAGCCCCTCTAACACGCATCAGACCCCAAACCCCAGCATCAGGCCCTCTACCAGCACAAAACCCTCTAACACGCATCAAAACCTTTTACACAGCACAGCCCCTCTAACACGCATCAGAACCTCTAAAAAGATAGACCCTCTAACACGCATCAACCCTCAACACAGCTCAACCCCTATCACAGCATCAGCCCCTCAAACAAATCATACCTTAACAAAGCATCAGACCCTCTAACACAGCTTAGCCCCTCTAACACAGCATCAGACCCCCTAAACAACATCAAAACTTTAACACAGATCAGACCCTCTTACACAGCATCGAACCTCTAACACAGCAAAACCTCTAACACAGCATAAACCCCTTAACCAGCATCGACCCCTAACACGCTGAGACCTTAACCAGCATAGACCCTCAACACGCATGAGACCCTCAAAACCCCAACGAACCTCAACAAGATCAGACCCTCTAACACAGAATCAGACCCTTAACACGCATAGACCCAAAACACAGCATGAGACCCTTTTTAACACAGCCAAACCTTAAACAGCATAGCCCCTCTAACACAGACAGCCCCTCTAAAAACGCTCAAAACTCTAACACAGCTGAACCCTTTAACACAGCATAGACCCCTAACAAGCAGGCCCCTCTAACACAGCATGGACCTCTAACACAGCATCGCCCTCAACAAGCATGAACCCTAACACAGATCAATCTTCAAAACCAGATCAGACCTCTAAACAGCATCAAAACCTCTAACACAGCTCAGACCCTCTAAACAGCTCAGCCCTCTAACACAGATCAGCCTCTAACACAGCTCGACCCTAAAACCCCGCATAACCTTCTAACACAGCACAAGCTCAAAACCGAAAAAAAAAATCCTCTAACACAGCATCAAACCCTTAAACACGCATCAGATCCTCTAACACAGCATCAGCCCTCTAAAACGCTAAATCCTCTAACACAGCATAAATTCCTCTAAACAAGCACAGACCCTTTAAACACGCATCAACCCTTTAAACACAGCTCAGATCCTCTAAACAGCATCAGCCCCTTAAACAGCATCGACCTTCTAAACAGCATCAGTGCTCAACACAGCATCAGATCCCCCTAACACAGCTCAAAACCTCAAACCAGTATCAATCCCTAAACGCTCAGACCCTCAACACAGCATCAGATCCTCTAAAACAGCATCAGACCCCTCTAACACGACGACCCTTAAACAGATCAAAACCTCTAAAAGTCAATCCTCTAACACAGCATCAATCCTCAAAAAACACATCAGATCCTCAAAACACGCTCAGATCCCTAACACGCTCAGATCCTCTAACCAGTCAGACCCTTAACACGCACAGCCTTTAAACACAGCTCAGACCCCTAACACATCACAGACCCTTAACACACATCAGCCCTAACACAGAATAGACCCTTAAACGCACAGACCCTCTAAACAGATGAGACCCCTAATCAGCATCAGCCCTCAAACAGAGCATAGACCCTCAAAACCAAGATCAGACCCCAAACACAGCATGAGACTCTAACCAGATCAACCGTCTAACACGCATCAGACCCCCAAACACAGAGGAACTCTAAAATACGCACAGACCCTCTAACCCAGCATCGACCCTCAACCCAAGATCAGACCCCAAGCAAAATTCAGACCTCTAACACAGCTCAGACCCCTAACACAGCATAAACCCTTAAAAACAGATCAGAACCTCTAACACAGCATCAACCCTCTAAACAGCATCAGACCCTTAACACAGATAGCCCTTAACCCAGCATCAGAACCTCTAACACAGCATCAAACCTCTTACACAATAAACCCCAACACAGATCAGACCCTAAGACAGCATCGCCCCTCTAAAAGTCGACCCTCTAACACAGCATCGCCCCTTTATCAAGCATAGCCCCTCAAACACAACATCATACCTCAAAAACCCAGCATCAACCCTCAAACACAGACAGCCCCTCAAGCAAGCATCAGACCCTCAAAACACGCTCAGACCCCCAACACAACATCAGAATTCAAACAGCATCAGACCTCTTACAGCATCAGAACCCTAACACGATCAACCCTAACACAGCATCAGACCCCAACACGCACGACCCTCTAAAACGCACAGACCCTCTAACACAGCATGAGCCCCCTTAACACAGCTGAACCCCTAACACCCTAGAACCTCAAACACAGCATAGACCCTTAAACAGATCAGCCCCTCTAACACAGCAATGAGACCTCCAACCACAGATGAGCCCCTTTAACACGATCGAACTCTAACACCGCATCAGACCCCTAACACAGCTCAGACCCTCAAACACAGATCAAAACTCTAACACAGCGAGACCCCTTTAACACAGCATGAGACCCTAACACAGCTGAGACCCTAACCAGCAGAGCCCCTTCAAAACACAGCTGGCCCCTCTAACCAGCATGAGCCCCTAACAAGCATCAATCCTCTAACACAGCTCGATCCTTAACACAGCATCAGACCCCTCACAGCATCAGACCCCTAAACATTTTTCAGACCTCTAACAAGCACAGATCCTTAAACAGCATCAGCCTTAAAACACAGATCAGCCTTCTAACACGCATCAGAGCTCTAAACAGCATCAGATCCTTAACACAGCATCAGAACCTCTAACACAGCTCGATCCTCTAACGCATCAGATCCTTAACACGCACAGATCCTCTAACACGCATCGACCTTAAACAGCATCAGACCCTCAAACAGCATCAGACCTTCAACACGCATCAGATGCTCTAAACAGTCAGATCCTCTAAACACATCAGAACCTCAAACACGATCAGATCCTCTAACACATCAGATCCTCAACACAGATCAGACCCCTTAACACAGCATCAGATCCTCTAACACGCTCAATCCTCAACACGCATCAGATCCCTAACACAGACAGCCCCTCAAACAGCATCAGACCTTTAACCAGCACAGATCTTAACACGAAAAATCCTCTAACACAGACAAACCCTAACACAGCATCAGCCCCTTAACACAGCATCAACCCTTAACACAGCTCAATCCTCTAAACGCATAGTCCTCTAACACAGCATCAACCCCTAACCAGCACAACCTTTAAACAGCTCGATCCTTAAACAAGCATCAGATCCTCTAAACAGCATCAGATCCTCTAACACAGCTCAAAAAAAATCCTCTAAACAGCTCAACCTAAACACAGATCAGATCCCTAACCACATCAGATCCTCTAACACAGCATCAGACCCTCAAACACAGCTCAACCCCTAACACAGCATCAACCTAAAAACCGAACAGATCCTCTAAAACAGCATCAGATCCTCAAAAAAGCATCAGATCCTCAAACACAGCTCAGACCCTCAAACACAGCATCAACCCTCTAACACCAATACCCTAACACAGCATAAACCCCTCAAACCAGATCAGACCCTTAATACGATTCAAAAACCCTCTAACATAGATCAGACCCTTTAACACAGCAAGTCCTCTAACACAGCATCGGGACCCCAAAACACGCACAATCCTCTAACCAGCACAGATCCCAAACCAGCATCAGCCCCTAACACAGCAAAGACCCTCAAAACACGCATCAGACCCCTAACACGCTTTCCCCTTAACATAGCATCAGACCCTCAAACACAGCATCGACCCTCTAACACAGCAAAACCCCCTCTAACAAAGCACAATCCTCTAACACAGCATCAATCCCAAACACAGATAACCCTCTAACTCAGCATCAATCCCAAACACAGCATCAGACCCTTAACACAGCATCAGACCCCTAACCAGCACGGCCCCTAACACAGCTCAGACCCTTAACACGATCGACCCTCAACATAGCACAGACCCTCAAACACGCATCAATCCTCTAAACACAATTAACCCTCTAACACGTCAATCCTTAACACAGCATAGACCTCAAACGCATCAGACCCTCAAAACACAGCATCAGACCCTCAAACAGCATCGATCTCTAACACGCATCAGATCCCAAAACACAGCTAGACCCTCTAACAAGGGGGGAAATTGTTTGTTTTATAAAGAAAAAATAATTAATTCATAAAAAAATAAAATATTGGTACATAACAAGTTTCAGTTTAAAATTTAAAAAAAAAGTTTTAAATGGTTCAAGAAACCGTTTTTGGTGGTTCAGAGAACCCGTTATTTGGGGTTCAGAAAACCCGTGTCGGGTTTGGGTTCGGGAAAACCGCGTCAGGTTGGTTCAGAAAACCGTGCGGGTTGGGTTCAGGAACCGCTGTAGGTTGGTTCGGAACCGCTGTCATTGGGTTCGAGAACCGCTGTCAGGTTGGTTCAGAGAACCGCTGTCAGGTTAGTTCAGGAACCGTTTGTCGGGTTGGTTCAGAGAACCCCCTTTCAGGTTGGTTCAGGAACCGCTGAGGGGTTCAACGAACCGCTGTCAGGTTAGTTCAGAAAACCCGCGTCAGGTTGGTTCGAGAAAGCTTCGGGTTTGGTTCAAAAAACCGCTGTCGGGTTTGGTTTCAAAAAAACCGCTGTCAGGTTGGTTCAGAAAAACCGCTGTCGGGTTTGGGTTAAGAACTTCTTCAGATGGTTCGGGAAAACCGTGTGGGTTTGGGTTCAGAAAATTTCTGCAGATTGGTTCAGAGAACGTTTTTCAGGGGGTTCAGAGAACCGCTGTCAGGTTGGTTCAGAGAACCGCTGTCAGGTTGGTTCAGAGAACCGTGTCAGATTGGTTCAGAGAACCGCTGTTAGGTTGGTTCTAGAGAAACCGCTGTCAGGTTGGTTCAGAGAACCGCTGTCAGGTTGGTTCAGAGAACCGCTGTCAGGTTGGTTCAGAGAACCGCTGTCAGGTTGGTTCAGAGAACCGCTGTCAGGTTGGTTCAGAGAACCGCTGCCAGGTTAGTTCAGAGAACCGCTGTCAGGTTGGTTCAGGGAACCGCTGCCAGGTTAGTTCAGAGAACCGCTGTCAGGTTGGTTCAGAGAACCGCTGCCAGGTTAGTTCAGAGAACCGCTGTCAGGTTGGTTCAGAGAACCGCTGTCAGGTTAATACACAAGACACTTGGGCGAAACATTTGGGTAACTATTCTGGGAACGTTATGGCAGCCAATGACTTCTTCAGTACAAAACAAAGAAGAACGATGGAAGATGAGTGAGAGAGTCAGTCCCTCAGCCTGGAGTCGATGTGTTTACTCCATCAATCTAGATAAAAGTATGTGAACCATTCAACAACGCGGGGGTAAGGGGCGCCGACCCCCCGAACAGTCGAGATTCCGCGTATAACCTTTGACTCCTGAAAATTTTTACTAATGCTTTACTGTTGACTGGAAGCCTCACCGGAAGCCTCACTGTTAACAGAAACAGTCGATTAACACATATTTTGTATGTTTTATGTATTATATACTGTATTCTTACATACCAAATGAAAATATTATTAAGAAAATCATAAGAGAAAATACACTTACATCACTGTAAATTTACGTCGTCTGTTTACAAGATGTATGTATCTTTCAGTACCTACATCAATATTGTCCTACATGATACAAAACACTGCAGATGTTATATGTATTACTAACTCTAGACATCAAAAATTAAAAGATAATGTGAAAAAGAAATTCAAATATATGATTTAATATTGCATCTTTACGTTTGTTTACATTTCTCTGGACTGGTAATGGACCATGAATGATCTGTAATTGTTGGTGTGCGTAAGTTTTGATCATTTTTTTTAAATAGATTTGTGTGTATTTTATGGCAGTAAATGATAAACAGACTAGAATCAACATATATAACCCTTCTTTTCTGGTGTCAAGGAAGAGAGAGAGAGAGAGAGAGAGAGAGAGAGAGAGTTGGGGGAGAGAGGGGAGAAAGAGAAAGAAAAAGAGAGAGAGAAAAAGAGAGAGAGAGAGAGTTGGGGGAGAGAGAGAAGGGAGAAAGAGACAAAGAGAGAGGGGGGGGGGGGTAGACAGAGACAGAGAGACAGAGAAGACGAAATCAAATTGTTGGTTGGTGTGGGGGGGGTAAGTGTGAAAGAGGAAGAAGTGAATGTGTTGAAAGGAAATAGAAAAGGTGAATAAGGCAAGTAAACATAAAAGATGGGACGAAAAGGAAAGAGATAAATATAAAGAGAAAGAAAGGAAGGAAAAACGGTGAGGAAGAGTGGATAAGAATTAAGATAGACAGACGAAAGAAAATCAATGAAAATGTAGATAAAGTTAAGAAAACAAGTCCCATACAAACCGGGAGAGATATATGAGAAGAGCGTCCGTGGTGCAGTGGTCAAGGTACGAGAGTAACTGGAAATCCCAGCCCGCGGATGCAAATCCCCATCACTCTATTGAATTCTGCCATATTTATGCTCACGTCAGCCTCCCACAAGATCGTGAGATGAATGTCACTTCCCCGTTCACCTGGATAGTATAAACTGCTTCAAACGCATCTGCTTTGAATTAAATCGAACCAGAGATTCACATGTCGCCCTTCAGAGTCGAGCAGCAGTTATCTTATGGTGAGGCTCCAAAGGGAAAGATTCTCAAAGAGAGAAATAGAAATACCTGGAGGCTACCTGTAGGGTATTCCGGGGGCCAACGTGCCCCCCCCCCCTCGCGGACCAGTCATTGACTAGGCCTCCCGGTGGAGCAGGGCCTGATCAACCAGGCTGCTACAAAATGCCGCTCACAAAATGCGACTGATTTCCACTGTGAATAAATTTCTAGATTAAACAGGAAGTGTGTCAGCAGTCATCGTGTAAGTTCACTGAAATTACAATATGGAAAAAAATACAGCATAAAAATACAAGAAATTTACTAAAATTACAATAAGAAAAATGCAATATAAAAAATAATATAAAACACAAGAAAAATATAATACATAAATACGATAGGAAAAAAAAATAAAAAAATAACGGTAAAACTCGCTCATGAATTGTTTGTTTATTTATCTGTGTCATTTATTGACGGTGTGTAGTAACTGTAAATTCAGGAATAAGACGTGTTCAACACACTGCAATCTTTACAGCTGAAACGTTTCACCTGCCCAGCAGACTTCTTTAACCAAATGCAGGTGAATACAACACTTTAGAGTCGGTAAAGGAATTACAAGGTGATCAGTCCCTCAACCTTGATGAGAAGGACTGATCATCTCATAAATCCATCTTCAACTGCCTCCAGTTGAAGAAAGAAGCCTGCTGGACAAGCCATACTGTTTCAATAATAAGGATATCAAAGCGTTCAACGCGTGTCATCATCAGTAACGAATCAGCGATAAAAGAAACATTTGTTGTGTGTAATAACGTTCGTACTCCTATTTTTTTTCGAGAGGCCCCATCCGTCTTTACCGCCCTCCTCAATTAAAAAAATTGATTTCCAATACACAAATAACCCGCACATAAAAGAGAGAAGCTTACGACGACGTTTCGGCCCGACTTGGACCATTGACAAAGTCACACTAACAGAGGTGGAGCAGGACGGCTATATAGGCAGGAAGAGGTAGTAGTAGTAGTAGTAGTAGTAGTAGTAGTAGTAGTAGTAGTAGTACAAGAATTGTATATAATACCGACAGGATGAAATCAAGACACATGCACAACACCCGGGCATCCCCATCGTAGCCGTCCTGCTCCACCTCTGTTAGTGTGACTTTGTCAATGGTCCAAGTCGGACCGAAACGTCGTCGTAAGCTTCTCTCTTTTATGTGCGGGTTATTTGTGTATTGTTCCAGTCACGGTATTGTGCCTTTTTGTTATTTATTGATTTCCAAGTTGGGAAGCACTGACACTGACGCACAAGGCCGTATGAGCACACACTTGTTCTTTGAATACACACAACATATTAACTGATGACAGCACAAGCCAGCAGGCACAAGTTGGGTAACCAATTATAGAGTTGGATATATAGTCCAGCTTTCCCAAAGAACAAGCAACGCATATTTTGTAATTGCCATCTTCATCACATGCATACATGTATATATGCAAAGAATAAGCAATGTATATTGTGTAATTGCTGTTCGAATAAGCAATGTATATAATATATACATATATTTATGTGTACACACATAGGTATATATATATATATATATATACCTATGTGTGTGTTGCTCCGGGGTACAAAAGCTGGTATTTACTGACAACTTGCATTTATTTACTACACAACTATTTAAAAAAATAATTACAGTTCTTTAAATGTAATTAATTTTACATTTTAATTAAAATCTGCAGGTAGAATAAATACTGCTGTAAAATTCATCAAACTCTTCGAGCAAAATTTTGAACTCAGAATGCAAGCAATATGTAGGAATTCCTCTACTAATAATCTCAATGTTGCAAAATTGCCCGAAGCTTTATTCGTGCAATGGACCAAACAAAATTGTATTTATAGAAACCAGACTACACACTCTCCTGCCAACATTTGGGAATGAGTACTGAACTGTTGCAGTATGTACGCATGTGAAAAGTTTGAAACGAATTGAGCGGAACAATTATTCGCAGGTAGAAGGTATCTTTTATAATTCATCTTCAGTTAATGTGATTATCATTGGCAACAGCTAAAGCCGAAGGGAGGCAGCCAGGTTTGATCCAGGATAGGGGGGGGGTTTATCTCCAATTCCTTGGAATAAGAAACCTTGATTAGAATCAAGCCCCCCCCCATCCTCCGCTTCATTTGAAGGAAACATCGGGCTGATCTGACTGAGTATAGTGTATAGTTTTTTATGCAAGTCCTTTTTCACTCTCCATACCTGAATGTTAACGTGACTAACACAAACATACGTGTATTAATTTACATGCTTTTGCACGCACAGACACACAAATATTTTTAACCTTAACTTAAACTTTTCATTTTGATCCTCAAGGCAATTAGTTATGCTAATTTTTTTACTCAGTTTTAGTACACATTAAAAAACTGCTAGTACAGAGATCTAACCACGCTTAAAATTAAGCAATATAAATAATAACTAAATCCATCGTACGCAACGCATCTAAGAATTTCCATCACTGTATTTTCATCTATTGATCCGAACAATTTACCCAATTTGTCCAGCGGCAGCGGCGTACAACTGCCCATGTTGCAGGAAGGTTATTGTCAGCAGTGAGGATTAGCTTTACTCTCTTCTACTGAAGAACTTCCTAACTCACTGGGTTACCAAAGTGTGCGACGCCACACTGGTGCGGTGAGAGAAGATGACAAGTGTGACGGGAAGATTCTACGGGTTTCTATACATGTGTATACGAGTCTTTTTCCTGGAATCTTCCCGCCACACTGGTCATCCTCTCTCGCCACATACATTGGATCCACTGTCCTAACTCGACAAAACAAAAATTATTTCTTTCACCTTAGTAGTTCAAAGTTGAGTTGCTGACTGACTTACAGGAATGAATCGCACTTCTGAAAAATATTTTTTTGGATATGTCATTTGACTTTTTTTTTCTGGAGACTGTTTTAGCGTCATCGTATAATAGGATATCATTCAGTTTATATTAATTTTCACCATATCAAGGGACAGTTGCAAAATCAAAATATACTGACAAATGTAAGTTGGTACCTTGGAAATACACACATAATGATCCACGAGTCCAAGATTAACTAAGCAAACAATTCTCTGAATTACAATCTTTAAAACTATATAGCGATATAATTCTCCCAGGAATTAATTTACTTAATATTATTGCAATTTTCAGTTCCGGAAAGAAATCGTTAATTTTCCAAAGCATTTCTTTAATACATAAAAACTCAGAGAAGTTAAATCTTAGATACATTTTGAAGTTTTAAAAAAAATTATTGAAATTGCAAATATTTCTTAAAAATAAAATCACTAACGGAAATTCAGATTTTTCCACAATTTGTATTTTTTTCCTCTACAGATAATTACAGATCTCTTGTCTTGTACGGTCATGTTTGATCTTTGTATTGCAACGACCACATGAAAATCTTGAAAAAATCTTTTATGTGGAATAAAAATTTGAAAATCTTTCATGCGCAATGAACATATGAAAATCCTTTCCAGCGGAATAAATGCTGGAAAATCCTTTCCAGCGGAATAAATGCTGGAAAATCCTTTCCAGCGGAATAAATGCTGGAAAATCCTTTCCAGTGGAATAAATCCTGGAAAATCCTTTCCAGCGGAGTAAATATTTTAAAATCCTTTCCTTAAGCGCAGGCAAGAGAGACATATCGTAATCTACACCCGGAAGATTCTGGAGAGACTGGTTCCTAACCTGCACACAGAAATCACTCCCTAAGAAAGCAAAAGACTTGGCAGGCGATGCAACATAAGCCCAGTGAAAAGTAGGGGCGTCACTGGTACACTAAGAGAAAACACAATAAGTGTTCGGGGCCCAAGACTGTTCAACAGCCTCCCACCAGCCATAAGGGGCATTACCAATAGACCCCTGGTTGTCTTCAAGAGAGAGCTGGACAGATACCTAAAGTCGGTGCCGGATCAGCCGGGCTGTGGTTCGTACGTTGGACTACTTGCGGCCAGCAGTAACAGCCTAGTTGATCAGGCCCTGATCCACCGGGAGGCCTGGTCGTCGGCTGGGCCGCGGGGGCGTTGATCCCCGGAATGCCGTCCAGGTAGACTCCAGGTAGCGGAATAAATTCTTGAATATCCTTTCCAGCGGCATGAACACATAAAAATTCTTTACATTGGAACGACCACAAGAAAATCTTTCACGTGAAATAAACACATGAGAATCCTTTCCAGTGGAATGAACAAGTGAAAATAAGTCATAACAAGGTGAGAGCGAACGTGGCAGAAAAGACAAAATAGAAAAAATCATGAAATGTGGAAGAATCGGAAGAGAGATAAAGATAGAGAAGCGATAAATGAAGATAGAGGAGATAACAGGATTCAGAGCGGGAAGGACAATGAAGCAGCACATGATTTCTCCAGTGAAGGGCTCTTGATTCAAGGAATTGAGGCCTACCCTCCCCATCCACAGAACAAACTTGACTGCCTCCTCTTCCCCAGGTATTTTATAACCCAAAAGGTTCTAGCACTTTCTTAGGAATACAATAAACCAGTGAGAGTTTTGTTAGTGTTCAGTGGTTAATATTATTATTATTAACGTGAAGCGCCTAACCCATATGGGCCACTCAAGGCAAAAGAATGATGTATGTTTGACCTTCCGTCCTCTAATCGCGAGACAGATTCTACTCCCGCAGCCGAGATTGACGTTACTAATTGATGACAGAATCAGTAATGATGAAGGATTCAATATAACTGAGAAAGGAAAACTAAAGAATGCCAAAAAATCTCATTATCATATTTTCATACGACTTTATACAAGACTCGACATATTCTCAAGAACACTGTTTTTTTTTTCTTCCTCAAAGATTTTCATTTATAACTTGAGAATGTATTATCCGATCACCTTCAAATTTTCGAAACGTTGATACTCTTTACCCTGGTGAGGGGCTCTTGATCTAGGGAATTGGATCTGTGCTCCAGTTCCCTGAATTGAGCCTGAATGTCTTCCATCCCCCCCTCCCCACAGGCGCTGTATAATCCTACGAGTTTAGCGCTCCCCATGATTACAATAATAATAGTACTCTTTAACTAGGGGAAAGTTCATAGAACCATTGGCATATTCAGGTGCCCTCCAGTAAATTTTATATAGTACTTTATCGATTTTGGTTTTGGTACAGTAACTTTGGAAAGTCCCCTTCTGGTTGGGTTCAAATATTCGTCACTGGTGTCTCCTTTTTAGAAGTTTGCGACTGTTACTGGAGTGTGCTGGTATCAATTTTCATTTAATTTTTAGAACTGCATATTTTTTTTTTCTAAAAAATCATTTTCAGAGAGTGAATCGTTAGCAACACATTCAGTAGAAAAAATAATAGTGACGGGGAAGCGCAAAACTCTAGGGGCCAGTCAGCTCTGGGGAACGAAAAGTAATCAGGTTTGACACAAGCAAGTGGAGGGTAGGTAAAATTACCTGAATCAAGAGTCCTCCACTAGTATCAAGGCATTTCTTTCCACCTCCCTTGATGGAGATCTTTAAAGATCCCGTAGCGTTTGAATTCTTACGAAATGCTTGACTATATCCTCATTGCCCTGCTAAAGTCTTCCAGCTCATTCTGATATAATTCATCACCTGAAACCCATCCTGTGTAACGGAATATGTTAAATAACTGTAACTATTATTCAGAGTAGAACTGCAGCACACTGCTGGTTTACCCAACTTTATTTAATATAAAAAAGGGGTCAGTAACAAAAGTCCCGGTGAAACGACCATCTTTCTCAAGGTAAAGCAGATTGGTTAACACAAACCCAATCGCCCTCCACTCACTTGAAAAGTTCTATCTTGCTAATCTAATCTCGCTCAGGAAAATAGAGGTTGATTCCTTTTACGTAATGGAATAGTGCGCCGAGTAAATTTACTTTACAAGTTCATTGGTTTGGCTTGCTGGTAAAAAGTGCGATGCTGTGGAAATAGTGAAAGTCTTTAAGATGGTAGTGACTGCTCTGGCTGACATGAGAGTCTTTATGGTGGAAGTGACTACTCAGGCTGACATGAGAGTCTTTGCGTGGTAGTGACTACTCTGGCTGACATGAGTCTTTATTGTGGTAGTGACTACTCTGGCTGACATGAGAGTCTTTATGGTGGTAGTGACTACTCTAGCTGACATGAGAGTCTTTACGTGGTAGTGACTACTCTGGCTGACATGAGAATCTTTATGGTGGTAGTGACTACTCTGGCTGACATGAGAGTCTTTATGGTGGTAGTGACTACTCTGGCTGACATGAGAGTCTTTACGTGGTAGTGACTACTCTAGCTGACATGAGAGTCTTTATGGTGGTAGTGACTACTCTGGCTGACATGAGAGTCTTTATGGTGGTAGTGGCTACTCTGGCTGACATGAGAGAGCAGTCATCAGAACACTCAAATCGTAACCTAAAGGTCCTGGCAGAGAGAAAGTGGAAACGAATTCTTCCTCCATAAGCCCTGAGTGTCGTAAGATGCGACTAAAATGCCGGGAGCAAGGGGCCAGTAACCCCTTCTTTGAAAATTACTAAATTTATAAAGGAAAAAAAATTGTTTTTCTTTTTAGGTTACCCTGCCTTGGTGGGAGATGGCCAGTGATTTATTGTTATAACATATATATGTAGTGCAGAATAAGTAAGACTTGCGATTTTGGCTTAAACAGCAAGGCATTTCTTGCCGAATAGGGCAAGCAAAAATTTGTGTATGTAATAATTTCGCAAAAATCATTTTAAACTTAACGAAAAAATATATTTCATTGTTTTTGTTTATTAAATTATTGCAAACTTATGTAAAATATATTTAGTTGGATTAGGCTTAATTAAATTGCGCTTGTTATAATAAGTTTAGGTAAGTTTCCTAAGGTTCTTATGGTACAAAATCATTAATTTTTATATAAACATAAATGAAAAAATCTTTAAATGTATAACAGAAAATTTTAGAAAGGACCTTATTTTAAATGAGTTCTTGCTAATTGACCAATTTTACCTATCCGGCACTACACAAACACACACACACACACACACACACACACACACACACACGAGGTGTGAATATCTCAGGATATATATATATATATATATAATATATATATATATATATTATATATATATATATATATATATATATATTAATATATATATATATATATATATACGCGCATCTCTAGTGTAAATATACAATTTAAACGTTGCTTTGGACTCTATATGGTCACGTCTCACTTTATTTTCACACTAAAATTTTGGCATGTATCGAATCTGGTTTCCATTAAATAGATTATTTCATATTCAGTCTTTTTGTCTCGTGTCTTTTTCTGTTACACTTTTACGGATTGGCACTTGGGAAACATTTTACACCTTGTAATATTACGACAATAATATAGGCAATAATATACGACAATAATATAGTATAGGGACCCAAAGATCAATATCATCCTTCAATATTAACTCAAACTGACTATTTTTTTTCTTTGTTTCCTGCTGCTTCGTTTGTGGTTTATATTTTGGGAGTTAGGGAGAGAGAGAGAGAGTAGAGAGAGAGAGAGAGAGAGAGAGAGAGAGAGAGAGAGGAGAGAGAGAGAGAGAGAGAGAGAGAGAGAGAGAGAGAGAGAGAGAGAGAGAGAGAGAGAGAGCCAAAAAGAGCCAGAAAGAGCCAGAAAGAGCCAGAGAGGCAGAGCGAGAAAGAAAGCGAGAAAGAGAGCGCGAGACACTGAATAAATAACTGAATAATTTAGTCCATTTTGCGTGGAAGAGTGCAAGAGCAAGTGCCAGTAGACCTGTTGCATCGTTTCTCCAGCCTCATTTTTTATTTATAATCAGAAACCAAATCCGCCCAAATCCAGCAGTCAGCTCAGCTACGGAAGCTACACACAATACTAATGCTATTACGACCACCACTACTACTATTACAAATAATAATAATAATTTTTTTTTACTCTTGACCGCGAGGCCTGGTCACAGACATGGCCACGGGGACGTTGACTCCAGTAACCCTCTCCAGGTATACTCCAGAAATTCACCATCGCTCGCGCACCATAGTGTGGAGAAAATTCTCCAGTATAGGGGGGTATCTCTCGCCCCTCTCAGCCCTCTGAGGGACTCAGCCCTCCCGGAAGGGGCTAGTGGACTCTTCCTAGGAAACAAATTGATTAAACCAACATGTTTTTACCCTAGCGTCACAAGACACGCTTTCCTCTCCTTGCTAGTTCTTGTTACGACTACACAGTGAGAGTTAAACGAGAGGAATTACTCTTTTTCTCCTTAGCAGGAAAATTAAAGAAAAATTGTTCCCACGAGCAAAAATGCATCAACGAAACACGTGAAGGCGGTTCTTGATATGAAGTTTAGCCTTAATACAATTTTCCCATAGTACAGATCCAAATGTCGCATTGCCGACAATAGTGAATGTTAGGTAAAAGGACACAAGTGCAAGTAATGCGACATTTTATTGTGGCAACGTTTCGCTCTCCTGGAGCTTTATCAAGCCGTAACAAACAATACAGGAACACAGACGGTATATATAGGTACAGAGTGAGGTGCAAAGTATGTTATCGTTGTAGGTAGTACTAGCAGTACCTGTGGTGGTGGTAGTAGTAGCAGTACCTGTGGTGGTGGTAGTACTAGCAGTACCGGTAGTGGTGGTAGTACTAGCAGTACCTGTGGTGGTGGTAGTACTAGCCAGTGGTAGTACTAGCGGTACCTGTGGTGGTGGTAGTACTTGCAGTACCTCTGGTGGTGCTAGTACCTACCGTATGCTTTGCACCTCTGTACCTATATATACCCTCTGTGTCCCTGTATTGTTTGTAACAGCTTAACAAAGGTCCTGGAAAGCGTAACGTTGCCACAATAAAAAGTCCATTAGCTGCACTTGTGTCCTTTCACCTAACACACTGTCGGTAATTCTACCAATATTATAAGAATACCGAAGACAACACACTGAAGAACTAGACTGTTAGATGAACGTTAGACGCGGTTTAGAACTTTATCAAGTTCTAACAGGGCGAAAAGTTGTTATACAAAGTTTATTTTCTTGTCAAAGTCTTTGTTAACTTTTATTCATTGGTTGTACTGTGCGCCTGCACCACACGATAATTTATTTAAATTGATTTGACTTCCAGAACGAGAAATCTTTCCCAGGTGAGTAAACTTTAAAATCTTTCTTGCGGAATAAATACAAGGAAATCTTTCCTGTGGAATGAACACAAGGAAATCTTCCTTGTGGAATAAACACAAGGAAATCCTTTCCAGCGGAATGAACGCGTGAAAATAAATCATAAAAACGTGGAAGAAAAGACTAATTAGAAAAATATCAGCCAATTTGGAAGAATCGGAAGAGAGATGAAGATAGAAAAGCGATAAATGAAGATAAAGGAGACATAAAGATATGTAGTGAGAAGGATGATGAAGCAACACAAGGTTTCTCCAGTAAACGGATCTTGATCCAAGTAACTGGGACCTACCCTCCCGTCCTCAGACCAAACTGGATTGCCTCCCATTACCCAGGCGTTTTATAACCCTAACGAGTCTACCATTTTCATAGGAATTGAAAAATAATCCAAATAAGCGTTATATTAGTGCTCATCGACGATTATCGTGAAGCGCTAAACCCCTGTGGGCCATTCAAGGTAAAAGAATGATGTAGGCTCGACCTACCGTCCGCTAATCGCGAAACACATTCTACTCTCACAGTAATGATCAAGGACTCAAAGTCACCGTCATAGCCATACTGCCATTAGGATGATAAACAGTTCAGTTTGTTATGTAGAAGTCCAGTTGTTAACTCTCATGTTTACCTCAACATGGCTGCTAAAATACACATCAGAGGAAGTGGCAGTTACAGCAGATGTTGTCTTGCTGGCGGACTTGTTTTAAGATCCCTCAGTGTATATCATTTGCATCATTTGTTTACTGTTCAGGGGAGAGATTTCTTCTTCTGCGTCTCTTCTTTTCCGATTAATTTAAACAAGTTCTTACTTGTGATACGTTTCACAGAAGTTACTTTGTCCTTGAAGAACTCTCAGTTCTCTCTTTTATCACATCGGCAGTTTCGCAACATGCTGGCGTAACCCTACCCCCCCTTCCCCCCCAAAAAAATGAAATACATTAATCATTGTTTCTTCAATAACCTGTGATCAGAAGTGTGCTGACATCACATTTCAGTGACTCCCTGAACCACAATATTCCCGCCCATCCTTCAGAGTGATGGCTCTACCTTCCACCTTCAAAGACACAAATCTCAGGCAGTGACGACTGGGAATCCCAGTCGTCACTGTCTGGGATTCCCCATAACTATCCTACATCACAGTTCACAGTAGTTACTGTCTGTGATTATCCATAACGATCATAGATAACAAGATGGAGGGCAGAAGAGTTCGAATAAATCTCACGACCACACGAATTACAAAAGAGACATGGTTACTAACAACAGAGAAAGCACAGTATGTTCTTATTAAGATAACGTTTCACTCATGGGTAGCTTTATTAAGCTCTCTGAGCGAAACGTGTCTTAAGACTTGCAATGCTTGGTCTTTGTTATTAACTTTACATCAGTGTATGCTTCCCATTGTTAGGAATCTTATTATCATGCATATCTACTCGGAAAATAAATTATTATTATTATTATTATTATTATTATTATTATTATTATTATTATTATTATTATTATTATTATTGTTTACTTACCACTGCTCTCCCACCACACATTGAGACGTATAATTCCTTTACTCTCTTGATCTATTTCTCTCTTACACAAAACTTCCCAAAGTTATCTTCATTGTATGCTAATTCACCACAGACTAATTATCTGCTTCTCTCATTTCTCGCGACTCAGCATCGAGCATCCTCGTCCAGTCAGTCTCTGCCTTAATTATTCCTGACTTTCTTTTGCCTCAGATTTTCAAAATTACAGAATCCAGGAGGAAAAAAAAAAGTTTAAACAAAAAATCATCCTGTGTCTCTAATTTAGTGAGCTCATTAACATCAACAAATTAACATGAAATTTGCAAAATGAAGTACGGGAAGCTGGTAATGGGGAATCCAAAAAAATGTGAAAATTATTCTCACTGCCTACTGTATAACATTTTGAGATCAGTTGAGATCAGTGATGTTTAGGCATTCATTCCACGGGAGGGGCAATGATAAACGCTGAAGGGGTCTTGATTCAGGGAGTTGGAGCTGCCCTCCAATTCTGTGGGTCAAGCTTATTTGCTTCTAGTTCATGTCCCAGGAGCTATATGGCACCAATGGGTTTACCGCGGTTTCTCGGTCGCTGCGAGATCCGGGAGAGGTATCCCCGTATTCTATAACCCCAGCTACTTGCTCCTCAATGCACGCGAATGGAATAGTGCAGAGTGCAGCAAAAGTTGATAATGCAGTTAAAAATATTAGATCTGAAGGGAATTAGAAGAGGCATTCACAAATCATCATATGGAAACCAATATGAAAATTCCCTTATTAAAAATGATAAATTAGGACAAACAAAATCTAATTCAAATCTTTCAGGACCAGTGAGACCAATATCCTAAAATATCCAAGCACATTAAGCTTGAAGTCACTCAGAGGCTGTGCTATTAAGTAATTAGAAATGGAAAGGGGTGAGCGAATCAGATGCGATGCTGAGAAATTATTGTATGAAAAGCAGTATTTAAATTTTCCAGTTTCTTTCAAAAATAAAAGCAAATTGGAACCTAGACAGGCCATAATCAATAGAAACTTTTGTCTCAGTAAGATTAATCAACTTTTAAATAAGTTTCTCGTAAGCTTAATGTACATAACATACAAAACTTTAACCTAAGACAAGCAAATGATATCAAACAATAACTTATTTCTGATGAGAAGAAACCATTTGAAAAATAAGATTGACACACGATAACACAACCCAACATCAAACAACTTTTTAAAGCTGACAAGAAGATGCATTTTACAGTTACTACACAGAATCCAACATAATTTGTGCCTACACAGCCTAAACCCCTGAAACCTTCCATCCATTTCTTACGATACATCAACCATTAAATACTGATGCTGTTCATAATTATGTTTTAATCAGAGGAAAGTGCTAAACCAGTAGGGATAATCTATCTCCTGTGGAAATGGAAATATACAAATTCGATGTGTAAGGTAAGTCTAGTTCCTTGGATTAAGAGCCGCCTCACCAAAAGGCAAAAATAATGGAATAAGGTAAATTAATAATTGACCACTTACAGATTAAAATAAGCAAAATGGCATCTACAAACCCCATTAAATATATCAACCAATCTTCTAAGTAGGATTCATTACTTGTGAAATTTTGAAGTTGACCAGAGAAGGCTGTGTCCACCTGTCACCCGGAAACAAAATATAAATGTTGTGCCGAATTGGTAAAATTTGCGATTTTGGCTGAAATAGCAACGCTCTTCTTGCCTAATAAGGTAAATGAAAATTTGTGTATGCAATAATTTCGCAAAAATCATTCTGAGCATTACCAAAAATATATATTTCATTGTATTTGTTTATTATATTATTGTATACTTATCAAAAATATATTTGGTTGAATTAGGCTAAATTAAATTGCGCTTGTTATAAGGTTAGGTATGTTTCCTAAGGTGCTTTTGGTACAAAATTATTAATTTGTACATTAACAGAAATTAAAAAAACAATATATCTTTAAACGTATAAGAGAAAATTTTAAAGGACATATTAGGCACGACATATATATTTATATATATTATATATATATATATATATATTATATATATATATATATATATAATATATATTATATATATATATATATATTATAATATATATATATATATATATATATATATATATATATATATATATATAAGCGAAGCTGGCAAGTTATGCCTAAAGAGCACGAAATATATAATAAATTTGTATAATAAATATGTATTGTACCATATTCTTTATTATTTTGGGAAAAACATATCAAAGAAAAAATGTCTTTGAGGCCAAACAATATATAAATTGTTTAAAACATCAATTAAACGTGATTTATATGTATATAAAAAAAAGGTTTTCCGTAAAAGTAAAGCGCAAAAAAAATACTACATTCAATTTTACATGAAAATATTCAGTGGAAATTACAAAATACGTCACTTGAATTATTAGTTTGTTTTATGTTGTTCAATAAAAGAGATAAGTCTTTGTAATACATTTACCGAGTTACAATGTTTTTTTTTTATATCGTAATTTTTTTACAGTGAGTGAATTAACGTCGTGAATGGCATATTGTGACCAAAGATTCTAACATAATAACTTAACGTACTGTATATTCGCATAGTTTAGAATATCTGTGGCGTCATTTTTCCAAGACATCCTGTGATGTACGAATTTCATCTGCAACAATCTTAGAGATGTCTGGCCATTCTCGTCTGCTGGTATTTTATTTATCAGTAGAAATATGAAAATATTTTCTGACCCGGGTCTTCATCAGCGTGACGATCAATTCACTGGAGCTTCTGCACACCTTCACCCGGTAAAAAATTGGTTTTCCACCCAATAAAAAAAAAATCTGAACACCTCACAGTATATTCAAGAACATATGGGCTATATCTTCCTTTCTGAGAAATTGCTGACCACAGACTACTAAGATAGTTTGCTTACACAAGTATAAATCTAGTGCTGAAGATTGAAGAGAGACTTTTGACCCCCTTCCCCCTAAAAATGGCGTGTATCAATATTTCATCATGCCGAACTTCAAGGCCTTTTGTCACGTATGTGAGAGTGGCGGACCAATTAGATTATAGTCATAGAATGCGTAAAACTAGTAAGAATCATGGATATTTACACGACAGAGAGGAGAGATGGAAGAGAGGGAAAGGTGGAAGTTATGATGACAGAAAATTCAGAGACAAGGGCAATTCAGGTCACAGTTAATGTATCAAAATAGGTGTCAATCAAGAGTCTGCATTAAAAGTGAGACCGTCGTTGAAAGTATCTCCCAAAAAAACACACATGTTCGCTATCTGATGAACGGGATAATCGTTTAAAATATGATGGTGAACTATGAGGACATGATAATTCTCAGTAGCGCCAGACGTCCATTTTTAAGATGATTTCGCGAGGGTAAAAATTTACACACTCGAACCAACGACATTTGTGTCAACTGCAAGAGTCAGTATCACCTGTGTGCAATGGGAAGCTTTATCCTGGAAAACTACCTTCATAATCGTCGTATCTTCTGTGCCAGGTAATTATCTAACCAACCAGATTGGCTAATAGGAAAAGGAATGAAAGCCCACTGGAAATGAAACCTAGACAAAATAATCATTTCTAAATTGCAGATAATTATTTAGCCCTGTGTTTAATCGGACATTAGTTAAAAGTATCAACACAGAAACATGCTCTCTAAGCAAGTTACTTAAATTGATAAATATCAAGAAATTCGAAATCAAATTTTCAACTTTAAAATGGAAAGCGAGAGAGAGCCAGAGAGAGGCAACTCTGAGGTACTGTCTGCAGAGGCACTTTACTGGTTTCAGAATACGTCGAGAATAAGAGGATATATGAACAACGTATTTCTACGAATAAACTGCAGGCTGTTTTCTTGACTGTGAAATTTGCTGTATGATTCCTTCCTTCCCTTTATACATCTCATATTATTTAAAATTGTTTTCATTTATTTGATAGTCTCATTCGAATATGATTAAATATCATTTACTGCATTAAAATTAATAACATGGGATATGAACATAAAAGCTTATTCACGAGTTTAATATACTTGTATGTTAATGTTAATTTAAGAGTTCATTGAGCCACTAAGTTCAAGCGAGTGATATCTGGCGTGTGTTAAATAATTGACCATGACTCTGCCAGCAACAAAGGGTAGAGTTAATGACAAAGCCCTGATGTTAATTGAGTGAATGTAATTGAATTCGATTTTCATAATTAATGAAAATCAACATGCAATTGCATTCTATTGTAAAAAAAAAAAATTATTCAAATATTTCCATGCTCTCGTTAATATATTAATTATAGTGAAAAAAATTAATAGTGTTAACCACAACATCAACAACAACATTATGAAGTCATATGGTTTTATAGGAAGACTCGCGATAAACATGGCTAATAAAAGTCTTAGAAGGAAGAGCAGGTCTTTTTAGATAACGTTTCGCTCAACACCTAGAGCGAAATGCTGAATTTATGAAGGCTTGCTGAGTCCTGAACGGCATGTCCCAGTGTTTTCTCAAATCTCTTTAAATCACTAGTCAGTATCCATTACCAAAGTGTATTCCAGTGCGCTTACATTCTTGAAGGATGTGTCTGGATGCTGCAGTTAGGAAGATCATTTGGCTTGATACATTTGTGCGAGGTGGTAACAGTGTTTATCTTGTGTATACAATACAGTCGCAAACAGGCGATCTTAACAATACTGAACAATCTACATGGGGAGAAAATCTTTAACTTAACATCTTTCTAACTCTCTTGGGTCGTCAGGAGCTATGCAATGTTGCGAGACAACAGCAGATAGGATGGGAAATCCTCTGGGACGAGGCAGAAGGTATCAGAATGCTTTTAACAGTCCGTGCATTCTTAAAAACTACATATATGTAAATCCTTTAAGAGCATTCAGCACGACAGAGAAATTCTCATTATATGGGAGAACCAGATTTAAGGTGTTATCCTACGTTCAGTCCTATGATAAGTTTTTCTAGCTGCCAGCAGCGCTGATCCTACAAAATCTCTAGGGTACCGCAGTTTCGTGGCAATATCAAATATTATCCAAATTTCATCTAGAAATTCCGGGCAACATGCTCGGTAAGCTCTCAGAAACATGATGAGAAAGGTACTCCTTTTTACTCTGGTCTCATGGTTGGAATAATAGAGGATATACGAACACACATTAGCGGCCTTCCTATATACTGTAAACCTGAACTTTCCATCAGCAAGGTGTATCAACACATCCAGGATGGGAGTTTAGATTCCACTTCTTTCTCCACGAATGCAATGGATTGTATTTAATGTAGCACACACAGGAAATAAAATCGGTTCTGATGGTTAGACCAGCATCTGCCTCAGAAGCTTGTGGGGTAAAACAATGACTTAACTATGGCTGTCGTCCCTGCTGGTCAACTACAAATGTCTCCCCTTTAAATGAGTCGGCGGTGGCCCCGTTTTCTAATGTATAGAAAAATACCTAGATAATTACCAGATATCAATATTTAGAATGTTAAGCCTTTTACATCATATCGAAGTTGACAGAATTTTTTTATGCTTGTCATACCACTAATATTACGCTCGTCGGCTGCCATGACAGTATCAGTGCTTGTGAGATGGCGGTTTTATAATGCCTTAGAGACGAATGGTATTTGGGACCTGACGAGCTGTTGGAGTGCGAGCAGGGTAATATTTAGTGAAGGGATTCAGGGAAACTGGTTATTTTGCATAGCCGAACTTGAGTCCTGGAAATGGGAAGCACAATGCCTGCACTCTAAAGGAGGGGTTTTGGATATTGGCAGTTTGGAGGGATATGTTGTGTATTTTTTTACGTATATGTTTCTAAACTGTTGTGTTCTGAGCACCTCTGTAAAAACAGTGATTATGTATGAGAGAGATGAAAGTGTTGAATGATGATGAAAGTACTTTTTTTGCGTCACCCTGTTTCGCTGGGAGACGGCCGACTTGTTTAAATATATATATATATATATATATATATATATTATATATATATATATATATATATATATATATATATATATATATATATATATATTATATATATATGATGCAGCACCCACATATGCATTCTTCAACAGAGACAAAAATCTGGGAACAACCCAATCATGAAATACTAAGAATCCTCATGTTTTTTCGTTGAAGTGTAGTCAAATGAGGGAATCTGATTAAAATTATAATTTATGTGAATTTGACGACGAATGTACTGTTAGGTTATGAAATGAGGACTAAGAGTGGTGAGAGGCAGGAAAGAGGAAGCAGACGAGACCAGGGAGGAGTAGCAGCTTGTTGCTGCTGCTCATTACTGAAATCATTGGAAAACGCTAAACCCGCGAGGTCAGTGTTTGAAAATGGGAGTAAATCGTGTTTTATTCAAGGAGTCCTTGACCAGCATCAAGTTAGTCATCCGGTGAAGGATGGACATCTTCACTCACAACACACTGGCAGATTCTTCCTTCAAGGAAACCGCCTATATTTTAAAATTCTTGATCCGAGGAATTGGAGCTACCCCCCCCCCTTCAGGACAAACGGGATTAATCTTCATTTTCCAAGCACTTTTATGACCCCTACGGGTTATCCAGAACATTAATAGTCAAATATTCATTGCCATATACCTGGCATGTCCTAAAGGAAGGTTCCTTGATGACGCCAGGGGACTCTTGATGACGCCAGGGGACTCTTGATGACGCCAGGGGACTCTTGATGACGCCAGGGGACTCTAGATGATGCCAGGGGACTCTTGATGACGCCAGGAGACTCTTGATGACGCCAGGGGACTCTTGATGACGCCAGAGGATTCCTGATGACGCCAAAGGGCTCTTGATGACGCGAGGGGACTCTCGATGACGCGAGGGGACTCTTGATGACGGCAGGGGACTCTTGATGACGCTAGGAGACTCTTGATGACGCTAGGGGACTCTTGTTGACGGTATGGAACTCTTGATGATGGCAGGGACTCTTGATGACGGTATGGAACTCTTGATGACGGTAGAGAACTCTTAATGATGGCAGGGACTCTTGATGACGGAAGGGGACTCTTGATAACGTTAGGGGACTTTTGGTGACGCCAGGGGACTCTTGGTGACGCCAGGGGTCTCTTGATGACGCCAGGGAACTCTTGGTGACGCCAGGGGACTCTTGGTGACGCCAGAAGACTCTTGGTGACGCCAGGGGACTCTTGATGACGCCAGGGGATTCTTGGTGGCGCCAGGGGACTCTTGATGACGGTATAGGACTCTTGATAACGGTATGGGACTCTTGATGACGGTATGGGACTCTTGATGACGGTATGGGACTCTCGATGACGGAAGAGAACTCTTGATGATGGCAGGGACTCTTAATAACGGTAGGGGACTCTTGATGACGCCAGGGGACTCTCGATAACTCCAGGGGACTCTCGATGACGCCAGGGCTTTCTCGATGACGCCAGGGGACTCTCGATGACGTCAGGCGACTCTTGATGACGCCAGGGGACTCTCGATGACGCTAGGGGACTCTCGATGACGCCAGGGGACTCTTGATGATGCCAGGGGACTCTCGATGACGCCAGGGGACTCTTGATGACGCCAGAGGATTCTTGATGACGCCAGGGGGCTCTTGATGACGCCAGGGGACTCTTGATGACACCAGGGGACTCTTGGTGATGGTATGGGACTCTTGATAACGGTATGGGACTCTTGATGACGGTATGGGACTCTTGATGACGGTATGGGACTCTTGATGACGGTAGAGAACTCTTGATGATGGCACGGACTCTTTATGACGGTAGGGGACTCTTGATGACGCCAGGGGACTCTCGATAACTTCAGGGGACTCTCGATGACGCCAGGGCTTTCTCGATGACGCCAGGGTACTCTCGATGACGTCAGGGGACTCTTGATGACGCCAGGGGACTCTCGATGACGCCAGGGGACTCTCGATGACGCTAGGGGACTCTCGATGACGCCAGGGGACTCTTGATGATGCCAAGGGACTCCCGATGACGCCAGGGGACTCTTGATGACGCCAGAGGATTCTTGATGGCGCCAGGGGGCTCTTGATGACGCAAGGGGACTCTTGATGACGCCAGGGGACTCTTGATGACGCTAGGGGACTCTTGATGACGCCAGGAGACTCTTGGTGACGCTAGGGGACTCTTGGTGACGCCAGGGGACTCTTGATGACGGTATGGGACTCTTGATGACTGTATGGGACTCTTGATGACGGTAGAGAAGTCTTGATGATGGCAGGGACTCTTGATGACTGTATGGGACTCTTGATGACGGTAGAGAAGTCTTGATGATGGGAGGGACTCTTGATGACGGTATGGGACTCTTGATGACGGTAGAGAACTCTTGATGATGGCAGGGACTATTGATGACGGTAGGGGACTCTTGATGACGCCACGGGACTCTCGATGACGCCAGGGGACTCTCGATGACACAAGGGGACTCTCGATGACGCCAGGGGACTCTAGATGACGCCAGGGCTCTCTCGATGACGCTAGGGGACTCTCGATGACGCCAGGGGACTCTCGATGACGCCAGAAGACTCTCGATGACGCCAGGGGAATCTCGATGACGCCAGAGGACTTTCGATGACGCCAGAGGACTCTCGATGACGCCAGGGGACTCTCGATGAAGTCACGGGACTCTTGATGACGCCAGCGGACTCTCGAAGACGCCAGGGGACTCTTGATGACGCCAGGGGACTCTTGATGACGCCAGGGGACTCTTGATGACGCCAGGGGACTCTTGATGACGCCAGGGGACTCTTGATGACGTCAGGGGACTCTTGATGACGCCAGGAGACTCTTGATGGCGCCAGGGGACTCTTGATGACGCCAGGGGACTCTTGATGACGCCAGAGGATTCTTGATGACGCCAGGGGACTCTCGATGACGCCAGGGGACTCTCGATGACGCCAGAGGATTCTTGATGACGCCAGGGGACTCTTGATGACGCCAGGGGACTCTCGATGACGCCAGAGGATTCTTGATGACTCCAGGGGACTCTTGATGACGCCAGGGGACTCTCGATGACGCCAGAGGATTCTTGATGACGCCAGGGGACTCTTGATGACGCCAGGGCTCTCTCGATGACGCCAGGGGACTCTCGATGACGCCAGGAGACTCTCGATGACACCAGGGGACGCTCGATGACGCGAGGGGACTCTTGATGACGCCAGGGAACTCTTGATGACGCAAGGGGACTCTCGATGACGCCAGGGGACTCTTGATGACGCCAGGGCTCTCTCGATGACGCCAGGACTCTCTCGATGATGCCATGGGACTCTCGATGACGCCAGGAGACTCTCGATGAAGCCAGGGGACTCTCGATGACGCCAGGGGACTCTCGATGACACCATGGGACTCTTGATTACGCCAGGGGACTCTTGATGACGCCAGGGGACTCTTGATGACGCTAGGGCTCTCTCGATGACGCCAGGACTCTCTCGATGACGCCAGGGGACTCTCGATGACGCCAAGAGACTCTCGATGACGCCAGGGGACTCTCGATGACGCCATGGGACTCTCGATGACGCCAGGGGACTCTCGATGACGCTAGGGGACTCTCGATGACGCCAGGGGACTCTTGATGACGCCAGGGGACTCTTGATGACGCCAGAGGATTCTTGATTACACCAAAGGGCTCTTGATGACGCCAGGGGACTCTTTATGACGCCAGGGGACTCTTGATGACGCCATGGGACTCTTGATGATGCCAGGAGACTCTTGGTGACGCTAGGGGACTCTTGGTGACGGTATGGAACTCTTGATGATGGCAGGGACTCTTGATGACGGTATGGGACTCTTGATGACGGTAGAGAACTCTTGATGATGGCAGGGACTCTTGATGACGGTATTGAACTCTTGATGACGGTAGAGAACTCTTGATGATGGCAGGGACTCTTAATGACGCCAGGGGACTCTCGATGACTCCAGGGGACTCTCGATGACGCCAGGGCTTTCTCGATGACGCCAGGAGACTCTCGATGACGTCAGGGGACTCTTGATGACGCCAGGGGACTCTCGATGACGCCAGGGGACTCTCGATGACGCCTGGGGACTCTTGATGATGCCAGGGGACTCTTGGTGACGCCAGGGGACTCTTGATAACGCCAGGGGACTCTTGGTGACGCCAGGGGACTCTTGATGACGGTATTGGACTCTTGATGACGGTATGGAACTCTTGATGACTGTATGGGACTCTTGATGACGGTAGAGAAGTCTTGATGATGGCAGGGACTCTTGATGACGGTATAGGACTCTTGATGACGGTAGAGAACTCTTGATGATTGCAGGGACTATTGATGACGGTATGGGACTCTTGATGAAGCCAGGGGACTCTCGATTACGCCAGGGGACTCTCGATGACGCCAGGGGACTCTCGACGACGCCAGGGGATTCCTGATGACGCCAGGGCTCTCTCGATGACGCCAGGTGACTCTCGATGACGCCAGGAGACTCTCGATGACGCCAGGGGACTCTCGATGACGCCAGAGGACTCTCGATGACGCCAGGGGACTCTCGATGACGCCAGGGGACTCTCGATGACGTCAGCGGACTCTTGATGACGCCAGAGGACTCTTGATGAAGCCAGGGGACTCTTGATGACGCCAGGGGACCCTTGATGACGCCAGCGGAATCTTGATGACGCCAGGGGACTCTTGATGACGCCAGGGGACTCTTGATGACGCCAGGAGACTCTTGGTGACGCCAGGGGGCTCTTGGTGACGCCAGGGGACTCTTGGTGACGCTTGTGGACTCTTGATGACGGTATGGGACTCTTGATGACGGCATGGGACTCTTGATGACGGTATGGGACTCTTGATGACGGTTAAGAACTCTTGATGATGGCAGGGACTCTTAATGACGGTAGGGGACTCTTGATGACGCCAGGGGACTCTCGATGACGCCAGGGGACTCTCGATGACGCCAGGAGACTCTCGATGACGCCAGGGCTTTCTCGATGACGCCAGGAGACTCTCGATGACGTCAGGGGACTCTCGATGACGCCAGGGGACTCTCGATGACGCCAGGGGACTCTCGATGACGCTAGGGGACTCTCGATGACGCCAGGGGACTCTTGATGACGTCCAGGGGACTCTTGATGACGCCAGAGGACTCTTGATGACGCCAGGGGACTCTTGATGATGCCAGGGGACTCTTGATGACGCCAGGGGACTCTTGATGACGTCAGAGAATTCTTGATGACGCCAAGGGGCTCTTGATGATACCAGGGGACTCTTGATGACGCCAGGGGACTCTTGATGACGCCAGGGGACTCTTGATGACGCCAGAGGATTCTTGATGACGCCAGGGGGCTCTTGATGACGCCAGGGGACTCTTGATGACGCCAGAGGACTCTTGATGACGCCAGGGAACTCTTGATGACGCCATGAGACTCTTGGTGACCCTAGGGGACTCTTGGTGACGCCAGGGGACTCTTGATGACGGTATGGAACTCTTGATGATGGCAGGGACTCTTGATGACGGTATGAGACTCTTGATGACGGTAGAGAACTCTTGATGATGGCAGGGACTCTTGATGACGGTAGGGGACTCTTGATAACGTTAGGGGACTTTTGGTGACGCCAGGGGACTCTTGATGACGCCAGGAGACTCTTGGTGACGCCAGGGGACTCTTGGTGACGCCAGGGGACTCTTGGTGACGCCAGGAGACTCTTGGTGACGCCAGGGGACTCTTGATGGCGCCAAGGGACTCTTGATGACGCCAGGGGACTCTTGATGACGCCAAGAGGCTCTTGGTGACGCCAGGGGACTCTTTGTGACACCAGGTGACTCTTGATGACGCCAGGGGACTCTTGGTGACGCCAGGGGACTCTTGGTGACGCCAGGGGACTCTTGGTGACGCCAGAGGACTTTTGATGACGCCAAGGGACTCTTGGATGACGCCAGAGGGACTCTTGATGACGCCAAGAGGACTCTTGATGACGCAGGGGATCTTTGTGACACAGCTGACTCTTGATGACGCCAGGGGACTCTTGGTGACGCCAGGGGACTCTTGATGACGGTATGGGACTCTTGATGATAGTATGGAACTCTTGATGACATTATGGGACTCTTGATGCAGAAAAATGGATGTCTTTCCGTTTCTTGGAGTCAATCTGTCTCATTCTCCCAGACGCTGTATGACCCTACTGCTTTAGCGCTTCCATAAAATGTATGACCCCTACGGCCTTAGCGAATCCTTGATATATATGACCCCTACGGCTTTAGCACTTCCATAAAATGTATGACCCCTACAGTTTTAGCGCTTCCATAAAATGTATGACCCCTACAGTTTTAGCGCTTCCATAAAATATTATGCTAGTCATAAAGGATGACGATTTTTTTTTTACGAAATATAAAAATTATTTTAGTGACACCGGAATTATCTTGGTCGTATTCCTCTTTCAAACAGAAATAATAACGCAATTATTAATCCTTTGAGAATCTAAATTACAATTTCCAGGGAAAATTTTCGCTTTCGTTGAACTATTTAGTTAAAATAAACTCACTCGAATTTTTTTTTTTTTATTTTAGAATGTTTCTGTTTCCTGCAATATTTTGTTTTTCTTCTTATTGAGCTGTTCAGATGTACTATAAAACTGGCTAATATAGTCAGAATGAAGTGTCAGATCTGGCTGCTAGAGCAGACTATCTGTCCCAAGCTGAGCGGACAGAGGATCGAGTCTCCCAAGCTGAGCGGACAGAGGATGGAGCCTCCCAAGCTGAGCGGACAGAGGATCGAGCCTCCCAAGCTGAGCGGACAGAGTATCGAGTCTCCCAAGCTGAGCGGACAGAGTATCGAGTCTCCCAAGCTGAGCGGACAGAGTATCGAGTCTCCCAAGCTGAGCGGACAGAGGATCGAGTCTCCCAAGCTGAGCGGACAGAGGATCGAGCCTCCCAAGCTGAGCGGACAGAGGATGCGAGCCTCCCAAGCTGAGCGGACAGAGGATGGAGTCTCCCAAGCTGAGCGGACAGAGGATCGAGTCTCCCAAGCTGAGCGGACAGAGGATCGAGCCTCCCAAGCTGAGCGGACAGAGGATCGAGCCTCCCATGTGAGCGACAAGGATGGAGTCTCAAGCTGGCGTTACAGAGGATCGAGCCTCCCAAAGCTGAGCGGACAAGTAATAACGAGTCTCCAAGCTGGGCGGACAGAGTATCGAGCACCCAAGCTGAGGACAGAGTATCGAGTATCCCAACTGAGCGGACAGAAGGACGAGTCTCCCAGTGAGCGACAGAGGATCGATCCCCTAGGGTTTCGGACAGTGGATCGAGTCCCAGCGAGCGGTTTACAGAGAAGGAGCATCCCAGCTGAGGCGGACAGAGTATGAGTCTCCCAATGAGCGGACAGAGAATCAGTCTCCCAAGCTGAGCGGACAGAGGACGAGTCTCCCAAGCTGGGGACGAGGATGGAGCTCCCAAGCTAGCGGACAGAGCATCATCTCCCAAGCTGAGCGGACGAGGATGGAGTCTCCCACTGAGCGGACAGAGGATGACCTCCCAAGTGATGATCAGAGGATGGAGTCTCCCAAGCTGAGCGACAAGATGAGCCTCCCAAGCTGAGCGGACGAAGATGTAGTCTTCCCAAGTTCTGATCGACAGAGGATGAGTTCTCCCAATGCTAGCGGACGGGATGGAGCCTGCCCAAGCTGAACAGAGATCGAGTCTCAAGCTACGGTCAGAGGATGGACCTCCCAAGCTGAGCGACAGAGTATCGAATCTCTCAAGTCTGAGGACAAGATCGAGTCTCAAAGCTGAGGGCACATGAGGATCTGTGTCTTCCCAATGAGCGTACAAGGAATGGTACCTCCCAACTGAGGATCAAAGGATTCGAGCCTCCCAAGCTGAGTCGACAGAGTATCGATCTCCAAGCTGAGCGGACATAGGATCGAGTCTCTTTGTGCTCACGACACACAAGAGTTAACTCTTCCAGTAAATATAATTAAAACTATAAGCCGGGGGTGTAAATACATGCTCCAGCCTCACTCGTCACCCAACAATTATTATAGTTAGTATAGTAATCATGAGGAAGCGCTATCCTGCAGTGCAAACCCAGCAGAGGTTGTTCTGCACTGGATGCGAAACGTTACAATGAGAACCCAGTGGGTGCACAGTGTAATTCTTCATAAAGAGACAATCAGTTTGCTTGAAAAGGGGGGGGGTGTACTGCCATTCCTTGATCAGTATTACCCCGTAATCAGGAGAAACAGAAGACCGTTGTTATATCAGGGTCGCACACGTCCTTGCTAGCATCCTCTCTCCTGGATAATATTTAATGTCATTTTGCATCACTAATTGTTTTCCGTCTGCCCAAAAAGTAATTCTATTAATTCTAAAAACCTGGCAAAAACTAATTGAAACCTCCGTTTTTGAAAATATTGTACGTAGTAGGATGCAAATTGCTAATATTTTTTTTTAAATATATATATATATATATATATATATATTATATATATATATATATTATATATACTATCGTTCGTGATATATAACAGACTGCGACTAGCCGGGGGATCGAACCCATGATCTTTAGCCGCCTCATGTGAGTGAAAAATTCCGACGCCTAACCCATGCATACAATCCTGCAAGTTCACGCACCCAAAGCTGTTGTTGTGCCGGATCCGAGACATACGATGTGGGGTGCCTCAGCTAATTTCATTCACCCTTGTTTACAGCCCACCATCGTATGTCCTCGGATCCGAACAACACCAGCTGCTGTGCGTGATGTTTGTAGAATTGTATGTCCATGGATCAGAGCGTCATGATTCGCTCACCATGAGGTGGCTAACAACTGGGTTCGATCCCCGTCTATCACAGTGTGTATTGAAATATAATATATATATATATATTAATAATAATTATATATATATATAATTATGTGTGTGTTTGGTGTGTGTGGTGTGTGTGTGGTGTGTGTGTGTGTGTGTGTGTGTGTGTGTGTGTGTGTTGTGTGTGTGTGTTACTGCACAACCTAAGACCAGATTTTCCGAAATGGAAAACGGAAAAGTAACTTTGATGGAGGATGAGCATAAATTATCTTTGTAAAAAAAATTCAGTTCTCTTCCCACTGGAATTATACAACAATTTGTTATAGTTGAAAACTGCGTTTGACTGGAAAATGGGAGTCTGGATTGAACTTTTAACTGAAGATGTTGCTGTTATATTGATAGGAAATGCTAAGCCAATGTTAGTCAATCTGCGCAAGATGTGGAGGCTGTACCTCCCTCCGCTAATCTCGAAATAGACTGCTATTGACTCTCTGGAAGACTCAAAACATTAGGACATATTTGTAAAAAATGTTTCGGTCAGGGGACATTGATTACTTATAACCGTGGACTTAAACCTTTTCTAATATGTACTAATGTTTGCTCACGAGTCGGTATCAATAACAAAGGTTTATACCACAGCGGAGGATCACGCATCTTACCTAACATCACGCATCTTGTTCAGGCGACGACAAATACCCAGATGTTGTACAGTGTTTAATTCTTCACAAGTGTACTTGCTAATATTAGAGGCACTTTCAGTAACAACATCATTGTTTTACTACTAAATAGCAAAAAGAAAAAAAAAAAAAAAGCACAATACCGTGACTGGAACAATATATAAATAACCCGCGATGCACAAATAGTGACGACGTTTAGGCCCGACTTGGACCATTTACAAAGTCACAAATTCGTCGTAAGCTCCTCTCTTCTATTTGTGGGTTATTTGTGTATTATTATACGACGTTTCACTCACAGTGCAGCTTTATTCATTACGTGATAAAGCTGCAGTGCGGGCGAAACGCAGCATAATAAAAGTTTTTTCTGATGAAAGCGTCTTTGGCGTTAGCACTTGTCGGCTCCCGGACTTTCTCGGGTTTTTAAAGCTGTGCATTAAATCTGCTTCCACCGTATCCTCTTCCAGAGCGTCCTGCTTCCTGACTACAACTCAGTATTAATAAACAGGCAACTAAGCGTGAGTACGAGGCGGCAAAATAATCACAGTACGACAATAACTCCGCTTAAGGTCAATCCCCTTCAAATTGGAAGTGCCTTAATGTTATTGCAAAACTATTAATATAAGACAGTCGACCTAATCTTTCCTTCCTCGAATGACTCTCATTCCCTCTCGCCCTTCCAGGAGAGAGATAATATGATGATAACCAGATACTTGTATATCTTGGGAAAAAGGTTCGACAGATACACCGGTGGTTTTGATAAGGAATTGCTTTGTATGGGCCAGTAGGCCTGCTGCAGTGTACCTCCAGCCTAATGGTCTTATTTCGTCGCTGCGCGATCCGAGAAAGATATTCCCATATTCCCTAACCCCAGCCCCCTCTACCTCTTCCTACGTGATGGGAATAGTGCAGAGTGAGGCATGTTTCCAGTGCAGTTGCATATTAGCGTTGAAGGTTTATTTAAGTGAGTCAGAAGAGGGATTCACCAATTTCTTAAACAAAAAATGTTAAATCGGACATATAGAGCTCAAAACTAATTTTAACCTTGAAATAATAAATACGAGCTTTTCAGTCAAACTGAAGAGCATTCTCTATTAATCTCAGAGAGACCAATTTCCTAAAGTATTGCAACACATTAAGTTTGAAGCCGCTGTTAGGTTGCATATCAAATTATCAGCGTTGAAGAGTTGAAGTCAATTAAAGGAGGCCGTCAGAGAACGTTGCTTGAAAATCAGTTTTACAGGTTTTCTCCGATTCCTTCAATGAAAAGAGGAGCAAATTGCTACTTACAAAATACATCAAAACATTTTTCTAAGTAAGCTTGTCCAGCATTGAAGGTTAAGTAATTAAGTTAGGAACTAAGCAAGTTTCATTAGGTATCACAGATTATTATTATTATTATTATTAAAATCAAGGGGGAAGCGCTAAACCCGGAGGATTATACAGCGCCTGGGGGTGATATGGAAGGCATTCAGGCTTAATTCGGGGAACTGGAGCACAGATCCAATTCCCTAAATCAAGAGCCCCTCACCAACATCAAGGAACCTTCCCTGAGGGGAGGTATCCCAGAGGAGAACTTTTAAGTGGTTGCCTGAACCTTATTTTCTTAAGTTCTATCAACATACTTTCGTTTATAACCTGAGAACGCCTCATTCGATCGGCCTCAAATTTCCAATTTTACTTTACTGTTCCAGGGTAAGGGATTACTCAACCATAAATCTTTCCTCAAAGTTATATAGCTCATTCCAAAAATTTCGTTTCGAAAACATTAGAAAACTCTAGTAATCTATTTCAAACGTTAAAAAAAAAAATCTAAATTAAAAGAGGGTTGGCATTGTTACTGGGAAATAATTTTGACAACTTACACACCATAGTTGAGCCTTATTGAAAGTAATCTTGAAATTCACTTTCAGTTGGGTAAATTATACTTTACCAGTTTTATTAAATTGATTTCCACGTGCTAATTAGAGAATGCCTCTTCCGATCGGCACCAAACGCTATGCGCTGGAGCATACAGTGCCTGTGAAATGGTAGGCATTCAGATTCAATCTGAGGAAGGGAAGGATAAGTCCCGTTCCTGAATCAAGAGCCCCACACCATAATCAAGGCGCCCCTTTCCCCGCCTCCTTGAGAAGACATACACCAGATATTTAAGAAAATAATACTTTACTATTTCTAGATTAAATGTTGGAAAGTAGGACCTACTTAGAAGAATGTTGCAATGTTGGTATTAACACCACCAGCATTCTTGTAAGCACGATACACAAGTGCTGAAATTTTGAAGCTGATGTAAAGCAGCTTTCTTAAGTTTACTCATGAAAGCAATTTCGGAACTGATCTTTTTAATTGTTAGCAGAGAGCACCTGCACTTTGGAAAATCCTAGAGGGACTAGTACCGAACTTGCACACGAAAATCACTCACAACGAAAGCAAAAGACTCGGCAGACGATGCAACATCTCACCAATGAAAATCAGGGGTGTCACTAGCACGTTAATTAAGAGACAATACAATAAGTGTCAGGGGATCGAGACTGTTCAACCACGCTTCACCCAGTTTTTGTTCATTACGGTCGAAAACTTTGAAACCAAGTTATTTGATCATTGCCATGAATCTTCTTTGGCTTCTACAGCTTGGGTTATAAGGAACCTGAATATGCCAACAGTTGCATGAATTTTGCACTAGTTACCGTACACCAGCAGTGAAAATTTGAAGCCGATTAGATGAGGCTTTCTCATGTTATGAAAACAATAAAGCCAAAAATTAGATAGACAAAAAGAAAAACAAAAACATTATGGACTCTCTAAGAAGCGGATACTCACATTTGTTAATACATCATTCTCTGTTTATCAGTTACTCACATGGGCTGGCAGGATCGCCTCTAAAGTAAGATTTGGCAATTTATTTCCCGACAGAAACACCAATGAATTCTATTTCCCACTTCAATTAAAAATAATTGCTCAATTATTTGCTCCTTTGAGAACGTTTATTGGTGTTTCTAGTGAAAACGGGCGTTTTGATGGGCTATTAAATTGTAAAGCACCGTCGTCAAAGGCAACTGATTTCAAAAATCATAATACAGAGTGTTTCTCCGTGAACGGAACTCTCCTTTCAGCCTCTAGGAAAGCGGGTACAGGAAGCAGGAGGCTAGAATGGTGATGCAAGTAGGGAAGTGATCAAGCTACCATGAGAGCAACGTTTTCTTAAAAGGTGTTCGTCTCCCATCATGAAGGTTATCTGCAACTATTTCCAGGAATCATCTGCCCAGGCGCCATCTTGCATCAGGTGTAAATTAAAAAGACAATATTACACGACTAAGAACTATTGAGAAAAACACCGGAAATTAAACTGAATGTATATGGAAGTTTAAAAGATGTTTGTAAGAGAATAATAAACGAACACATTGAAGTTGGAGTAAAATGAGAAACATTAAATGGAGATTATATATATATATATATATATATATTTATATATATATATATATATATATATATATATATATATTATATATATATATATATATGTCGTACATAATAGGTAAAATTGGTCAATTAGCAAGAACTCATTTAAAATTAAGTCCTTTCTAAAATTTTCTCTTATACGTTTAAAGATATACATTTTTTCATTAATGTTAATGTAAAAATTTATAATTTTCCACCAAAAGAATCTTAGAAAACTTACCTAACCTTATTATAACAAGCGCAATTTATTTTAGCCTAATCCAACTAAATATATTTTAGATACGTCTACAATAATTTAATACTAAACAAACACAGTGAAATATATTTTTTTTCGTTAGTTTCAGGATGATTTTTTGCGAAATTATTGCATACACAAATTTTCGCTTGTCTTATATGGCAAGATGAGCGTTGCTATTTAAGCCAAGATCGCAAGTTTTACATATTCGGCACCTTGTTCCAAGGTTCGTAGGTTCGAGTCTCCTTCAACCAGAGATCAGTGTTCGTGTGTATTTCGCCTGCTCTTGCGAATTCCTTGCATATATATATATATATATATATATATATATATATATATATATATATATATATATATATATATTATATATATATAATTTATTTTATTATTTATTTATTATCACACTGGCCGATTCCCACCAAGGCAGGGTGGCCCGAAAAAAGAAAAACTTTCACCATCATTCACTCCATCACTGTCTTGCCAGAAGGGTGCTTTACACTACAGTTTTTAAACTGCAACATTAACACCCCTCCTTCAGAGTGCAGGCACTATACTTCCCATCTCCAGGACTCAAGTCGGCCTGCCGTTTTCCCTGAATCCCTTCATAAATGTTACTTTGCTCACACTCCAACAGCACGTCAAGTATTAAAAACCATTTGTCTCCATTCACTCCTATCAAACACGCTCACGCATACCTGCTGGAAGTCCAAGCCCCTCGCACACAAAACCTCCTTTACCCCTCTCACCAACCTTTCCTAGGCCGAACCCCTACCCCGCCTTCCTTCCACTACAGACTGATACACTCTTGAAGTCATTCTGTTTCGCTCCATTCTCTCTACATGTCCGAACCACCTCAACAACCCTTCCTCAGCCCTCTGGACAACAGTTTTGGTAATCCCGCACCTCCTCCTAACTTCCAAACTACGAATTCTCTGCATTATATTCACACCACACATTGCCCTCAGACATGACATCTCCACTGCCTCCAGCCTTCTCCTCGCTGCAACATTCATACACCATGCTTCACATCCATATAAGAGCGTTGGTAAAACTATACTCTCATACATTCCCCTCTTTGCCTCCAAGGACAAAGTTCTTTGTCTCCACAGACTCCTAAGTGCACCACTCACTATATATATATATATATATATATATATTATATATATATATATATATATATATATATATATATATATATATATATATATATATATAGAAAGCATTCACAAGCTTTTTCAAACCAGAGACCTTAAAAAGCTTGTTAAAAGCTTAAAACAACATGATTTACAGTACAAAATAACCCGCACATAAAAGAGAGAAGCTTACGACGACGTTTCGGTCCGACTTGGACCATTTACAAAGTCACACTATCCAGAAGTGGAGCAGGACGGCTATATATAGGCAGGAAGAGGTGGTGGTAGTAGTAGTACAAGAATGGTATATAATACCGACAAGATGAAATTAAGACACATGCGCAACGATAGGGATGCCCGGGTGTTGCGCATGTGTCTTAATTTCATCTTGTCGGTATTATATACCATTCTTGTACTACTACTACTACTACCACCACCTCTTCCTGCCTATATATAGCCGTCCTGCCCCACTTCTGGATAGTGTGACTTTGTAAATGGTCCAAATCGGACCGAAACGTCGTCGTAAGCTTCTCTCTTTTATGTGCGGGTTATTTGTGTATCGTTCCAGTCACGGTATTGTGCCTTTTTTTGTTATTTTTTTGTTATTTATGATTTACAGTATTTTCAAGCCAGCTTATGTCAAACCTTTATTAGGCTTTTAGAAGCTTGAAACAAATTCCTTCGCAAACAGCTCGAGACGATGTCATATACAATAATGTTATACTGTATTAACTAATAACGTTATTCCAACAGTGAAAACCTGACATAGTAATGCCTGCCTGGCTCAGTGGCTGCCAGTTTTCTGTTCGCGTAGGAGGTTACCTGGAGGTTATTCCGGGGATCAACGCCCCCGCGGCCCGGTCCATGACCAGGCCTCCCGATGGATCAGGGCCTGATCAACTAGGCTGTTACTGCTGGCCGCACGCAGTCCAAAGTACGAGCCACAGCCCGGCTGATCCGGCACTGACTTTAGGTATCTGTCCAGCTCTCTCTTGAAGGCAGTCAGGGGTTTATTGGCAATTCCCCTAATGCTTGATGGGAGGCTGTTGAACAATTTTGGGCCCCGGACACTTATGGTGTTTTCTCTTAGTGTACCAATGGCGCCCCTACATTTTATTGGGGCATTTTTGCATCGCCTGCCCAGTCTTTTACTTTCGTAGGGAGTGATTTCTGTGTGCAGATTTGGGACCATTCCTTCCAAGATTTTCCAAGTGTAGATTATGATATATCTCTCCCTCCTGCGTTCCAACGAGTACAAGTCAAGTGCTTCCAAGCGTTCCCAGTAGTTAAGGTGCTTGACAGAACTTATACGTGCAGTAAAGGATCTCTGTACACTCTCTAGATCTGCGATTTCACCTGCTTTGTATGGGAGATGTTAATGTACATCAGTATTCCAGCCTAGAGAGAACAAGTGATTTGAAAAGGATCATCATGGGCTTGGCATCTCTCGTTTGAAAGTTCTCATTATCCATCCTATCATTTTCTTTGCACGTGCGATCGTGGCACTGTTGTGATCCTTGAAAGTGAGATCCTCAGACATTACTACTCCCAGGTCCCTTACATTATTTTTTCCGCTCTATTGTATGGCCGGAGTCAGTAGTATACTCTGTTCTAGTTATTATCTCCTCCAGTTTTCCATAACGGAGTAGTTGGAATTTGTCCTCATTGAACATCATATTGTTTACCGTTGCCCACTGGAAAACTTTGTTTATATCTTCTTGGAGGTTAACCGCGTCCTCAGCAGATGACAGCCTCATGCAGATCCTAGTATCATCCGCAAAGGATGATACGGTGCTGTGGTGTATATCTCTGTTTATGTCTGATATGAGGATAAGGAATAAGATGGGGCGAGTACTGTGCCTTGTGGAACAGAGCTCTTCACTATGGCAGCCTCCGATTTAACTCTGTTGACCACTACTCTTTGGTGTTCGATTTGTTAGGAAGTTGAAGATCCATCTCCCCACTTTCCCAGTTATTCCTTTAGCACGTATTTTATGGGCTATTACGCCATGATCGCATTTGTCAAATGCTTTTGCAAAGTTTGTGTATATTACATCTGCATTCTGATTTTCTTCCAGTGCATCCAAGGCCATGTCATAGTGATCCAATAGTTGTGAGAGGCAGGAGCGACCTGCCCTGAACCCATGTTGCCCTGGATTGTGCAGATTTTGGGAATCCAGGTGATTTGCAATCCTGCTTCTTAGCACTCTTAGCACTCTTAGCACACTATCATCTTTTTCACATTTATGCTTTTTCCCTCTGAGGTATTTTACAATTGGTATTTTTTAATAATTAGAGGACAACCCAACTCAACCTAATCTTACCTAGAAAATTGCTGCTAATCATTATGTAAGAAATTTACATAGATGCTTATGGGAGTTCAGTTGATGGATTGTTGGTCCAGCTATGATCTTTGCTTATATTTCTTCCACAGCATTGAGTACGCTTTTGTATCCAAGAGGGCTGAGATTAGCAGACGGTGGATAGAGCCACTGCTGGCCCTTGCGTTGAATGACCCTCACGCGTTTAGCGAGTACTGAAATGTAGATAAATGGTTCAGAGAACAGACAAGTTGATAAATTAGACACATGTGAAACACTTGGGTATGTTTATTGAGGAAACGTTTCGCCACACAGTGGCTTCATCAGTCCATACAAAGGAGAATGGTGAAGAACAGGAGGAGTTCGAGGTAATCAGTAATGTGTGTATTTTATCAACTTGTCGGTTCTCTGAGCTATTTATCTACATTCCTGTCAGACACAGCAGCATCGGGGAATTGTTCACTTGCCTAACCTTTAGGTATGACCTACTTCCACATTTTGATTTGTCAAGTGGGATACAATCTACGACTGCTTCACCTCACCCACTTCGCACAAATGCTGTATTCTTGTCAAGGTTGGTGGACTGATTTCATGGGTTCGAGGCTGAGGGACTGATTACCTCGAACTCCTCCTGTTCTTCACTATTCTCCGTTGTACGGACTGTTGAAGCCACTGTGTGGCGAAGCGTTTCCTCAATAAAGATATCCAAGTGCAGCACATGTATCTAATTTATCAGCCTATTGAAATTCAGAAGCATCAATAACAGGACTAAATCTTCATTTTCTATTGTATAATGCAGGTATTCTTGTTTCTCTCTCACGCATTCCAGTCATCATTTTTGCTTGCTGTTTTGTTCATCATCAGTTCTCATCTCCAAAATTCCCACCACTATTATAACCACTATAATTACCACTATAATAATTTTAATCATCACAATCTCCACTACTAATCTCTCCCACTCAAACTTCTTCGACTATAATCACTATTACAAGCACTACCACTACAAGCACTACCACTACAAGCACTACCACTACAAGCACTACCACTACAAGCACTACCACTACAAGCACTACCACTACAAGCACTACCACTACAAGCACTACCACTACAACACTACCACTCACAAGCACTACCACTACAAGCACTACCACTACAAGCACTACCACTACAAGCACTACCCTCATAATCACTCTTACTACAATCCCTATAATCAAAACCACCTTTACTATAAATCACCCCAATATCACACTCGCTATAAATCACAGTCACTACTATTTTACACTAAATTTCATGTCATCATTATCAGTATCAACATTTTCATCAACAGTGCCATCCACATCTTCACACTCACCGTTATCTTTCACCATCATTATCACCGTCACTGGGGTCAACGCAATCACTATCACCCGTCATCACCGTCAGCATCCTTATCACCACCATCATCCACTTATCGCTAAACGGATGAATTATCCTCACATCACACACTCATTATCATTTATACTCACTCAAGATAATCGCTTTCCATCTGTCCCCTATTATCCATTATTCCAATCTTACTCAATTTTCTTAACTTCCCCCCTTTACTCTTCGTCTTCCCTCCACTACCTCTTCTCTATTTTCATCTTGGTCTTCATTAGCACGTCTTCCCTCTCACTTACCTTTTCTTAAGAAATATTGCATAGCACTTATTGGTAAAATATAATTATATACTTCTTTTACAATTTTGTAAGAGAAAACCTAGAAGTAATAATTTAATGTTTAGGTGAGATCGTAAAACTGTATCAGAAAAGTCAACAAGAATGACCATATCAAAATAGTTAGTCAAGAATCTAGTACACAATTACACGTCACAGGGCAGCAACAACAACAATAGCACATGCAGGCAAGCAACAACACAATCAGCAGCCATCAGAGCAGCATACATCACATATGCACAGCACAGCAGAGCACAACAACAACAATAGCTACAGCGAGCAGCAGCGAACAGAACAATCAACACACAATACAGCACAGGAGCAGCAATAACAACAATAGCAGCAGCACACAGAGCAGGAGCACAAGCAACAACAATAGCACACAGCACAGGACAAGCAACAACAACAATACAGGCATAGCAGCAGCAGGAGCAGCAACAACAACAATAGCAGCTCAGCACAGCAGCAGACACAACAACAAACAATAGCACAGCAGCAGCAGAGCAGCAACAACAACAATAGCAGCAGCAGCAGCAGGAACAGCAACAATAGCAGCAGCAACAGCAGGAGCAGCAACAACAACAATAGCAGCAGCAGGAGCAGGAACAGCAACAATAGCAGCAGCAACAGCAGGAGCAGCAACAACAACAATAGCAGCAGCAGCAGCAGGAGCAGCAACAACAACAATAGCAGCAGCAGCAGCAGCAGCAGGAGCAGCAACAACAACAATAGCAGCAGCAGCAGCAGGAGACAGCAACAACAACAGCAGCAGCAGCAGAGAGCAGCAACAACAACAATAGCAGCAGCAGCACAACAACAAGCAACAATAGCAGCAACAAGCAGCAGAGCAGCAGGAGCAGCAACAACAACAATAGCAGCAGCAGCAGGAGCAGCAACAACAACAATAGCAGCAGCAGCACAGCAGGAGCAGCAACAACAACAATAGCAGCAGCAGCAGCAGAGCAGCAACAACAACAATAGCAGCAGCAGCAGCAGGAGCAGCAACAACAACAATAGCAGCAGCGGGCAGCAACAATAGCACAGCAACAGCGGAGCAGCAACAACAACAATAGCAGCAGCAGCAGCAGCAGCAAACAACAAGCAGCAACAGCAGCAGCAGCACAAGCAATAGCAGCAGCAGCAGCAACAACAACAATAGCAGCAGCAGCAGCAGGAGCAGCAACAACAACAATAGCAGCAGCGGCAGCAGCAACAGCAGGAGCAGCAACAACAACAATAGCAGCAGCAGCCAGCAGCAGCAGGAGCAGCAACAACAACAATAGCAGCAGCAGACACAACAAGCAGCAGCACAGCAGAGCACAACAAATAGCAGCAGCAGCAGCAGCAACAGCAGGAGCAGCAACAACAACAATAGCAGCAAGACACAACAGCAGCAGCAGCAACAACAACAAAGGCAGCAGCAGCAGAGACAACAACAACAATAGCAGCAGCAGGCAGAGCAGCAACAACAACAATAGCAGCAGCAGCAGCAGGAGCAGCAACAACAACAATAGCAGCAGCAGCAGCAGGAGCAGCAACAACAACAATAGCAGCAGCAGCAGAGCAACAACAACAACAATAGCAGCAGCAGCAGCAGCAGCCAACAACAACAATAGCAGCAGCAGCAGGAGCAGCAACAACAACAATAGCAGCGCAGCAGCAGCAGCAGCAGCAGCAGCAACAACAACAATAGCAGCAGCAGCAGCAGCAGCAAACAACAACAATAGCAGCAGCAGCAGCAGGAGCAGCAACAACAACAATAGCAGCAGCAGCAGCAGCAGCAGCAACAACAACAATAGCAGCAGCAGCAGGAGCAGCAACAACAACAATAGCAGCAGCAGCAGCAGCAACAACAACAATAGCAGCAGCAGGAGCAGCAATAAAAACGAGAACAACCAAAACAAAATATCTATCAAACAGGTAAAAATAAAAGGAATTAAAACAAGATTTGAATAAGGTGAAACAAAAAAAAATAAATAAAAGCGAGAACAAAAAATTACAAAAAAGAGAAATAAACTGAAGAAGCAAAACTAAACAGGGAACACAGAAACAGAAAAAATCTGAATACCAAACCAGTTTTTTTGAAAGGATTTAGTAAAAAAAAAAATTCATAATTCGAAGTTAAAAAATAAAAAAAATAAAATATTCTCACGCCTCTCTAGCGAACCATTCTTATGAATTCATAAAAAAATCGTTGTTAATTCAATGCTAAAAAAAAAAATTAAATTTAAACCTCACTAGGACGGGAAGCTAGAGAGAGAATCAGCCCAAGCTATCATGGAGAGGCATTAAAAAAATATCCCTTTGAAGGCCAGAATACATTTGGGAAAACAGGAGTGGAGAGAGTTAAAACAGGAGTTTTAACATGAGTGGAATTAAAACAGGAGTGGACGGAGTTAAAACAGAAACAGAAGTGGGCGGGGTTGAAACAGAAATAGGAGTGGATAGGGTTAAAACATAAACAGGAGTGGACGGAGTTAAAACAGAAACAGGAGTGGACGGGGTTGAAACAGAAACAGGAGTGGACGGGGTTAAAACAGAAACAGGAGTGGACGGGTTAAAACAGAAACAGGAGGGACAGGGTTAAAACAGAAACAGGAGTGGACGGGTTAAAACAGAAACAGGAGTGGACGGGGTTAAAACAGAAACAGGAGTGGACAGGGTTAAAACAGAAACAGGAGTGGACAGGGTTAAAACAGAAACAGGAGTGGACAGGGTTAAAACAGAAACAGGAGTGGACGGGGTTAAAACAAGAGTTGACGCGGTTAAAACATGAGTGGATGGGGTTATAAGAGGAGTGGAATTAAAACAGGAGCGGAGGGAGATAAAACAAGAGTAGACGGAGTTAAAACAGGAGTGGAGGGAGTTAAAACAGGAGTGGGGGAGTTAAAACAGGAGTGGAGGTTAAAACAGGAGTGGGGAGTTAAAACTCTGCGGTAAGGCCTTAATTTAGTACGTTTCCATAATCCATTAAGAGCGGTGAAAAGTGAAGCTTGAAGCAGATAAAATATTTTGTGATAATTTAGTAGAACTGAGAGAGAGAGAGAGAGAGAGAGAGAGAGAGAGAGAGAGAGAGAGAGAGAGAGAGAGAGAGAATATTAGAGAGAGAGAAGAGAGATAATATTAGAGAAAGAAAATAAAGTGAAGGGGGGAAGGGGGGGGGTTTAACTGGATGCATATATGGATGACATAAAATTCGTGAATCTCAATATTAATTTGAACAAATTAGTAATTATTTAACCATTCATTTCTCTTAAGACAATATATATATATAACATTTACACCCAGACAAAAAGAATATTCGTTTATCAGTAAAGCGAAAAAGAATCATACATAAAAACGTGGGAAAAGTCACCGAGTCCTGCTTCCTCTCCCATCTCTCCACCAGCCGGCCAAGCTTCCTCTCCCATCCCTCCACCAGCCGGCCAAGCTTCCTCTCCCATCCCTCACCAGCCGGCCAAGCTTCCTCTCCCATCCCTCCACCAGCCGGCCAAGCTTCCTCTCCCATCCCTCCACCAGCCGGCCAAGCTTCCTCTCCCATCCCTCCACCAGCCGGCCAAGCTTCCTCTCCCATCCCTCCACCACCCAGCCAAGCTTCCTCTCCCATCCCTCCACCAGCCGGCCAAGCTTCCTCTCCCATCCCTCCACCAGCCGGCCAAGCTTCCTCTCCCATCCCTCCACCAGCCGGCCAAGCTTCCTCTCCCATCCCTCCACCAGCCGGCCAAGCTTCCCTCCCATCCCTCCACCAGCCGGCCAAGCTTCTCTCCATCCCCTCCACCAGCCGGCCAAGCTTCCTCTCCCATCCCTCCACCAGCCGGCCAAGCTTCCTCTCCCATCCCTCCACCAGCCGGCCAAGCTTCCTCTCCCATCCCTCCACCAGCCGGCCAAGCTTCCTCTCCCATCCCTCCACCAGCCGGCCAAGCTTCCTCTCCCATCCCTCCACCAGCCGGCCAAGCTTCCTCTCCCATCCCTCCACCAGCCGGCCAAGCTTCCTCTCCCATCCCTCCACCAGCCGCCAAGCTTCCTCTCCCATCCCTCCACCAGCCGGCCAAGCTTCCTCTCCCATCCCTCCACCAGCCGGCCAAGCTTCCTCTCCCATCCCTCCACCAGCCGGCCAAGCTTAGTCTCCCATCCCTCCACCAGCCGGCCAAGCTTCCTCTCACATCCCTCCACCAGCCGGCCAAGCTTCCTCTCCCATCCCTCCACCAGCCGGCCAAGCTTCCTCTCCCATCCCTCCACCAGCCGGCCAAGCTTCCTCTCCCATCCCTCCACCAGCCGGCCAAGCTTCCTCTCCCATCCCTCCACCAGCCAGCCAAGCTTCCCCTCCCATCCCTCCACCAGCCGGCCAAGCTTCCTCTCCCATCCCTCCACCAGCCGGCCAAGCTTCCTCTCCCATCCCTCCACCAGCCGGCCAAGCTTCCTCTCCCATCCCTCCACCAGCCGGCCAAGCTTCCTCTCCCATCCCTCCACCAGCCGGCCAAGCTTCCTCTCCCATCCCTCCACCACGGCCAAGCTTCCTCTCCCATCCCTCCACCACCGCCAAGCTTCCTCTCCCATCCCTCCACCAGCCGGCCAAGCTTCCTCTCCCATCCCTCCACCAGCCGGCCAAGCTTCCTCTCCCATCCCTCCACCAGCCGGCCAAGCTTCCCCTCTCCCATCCCTCCACCAGCCGGCCAAGCTTCCTCTCCCATCCCTCCACCAGCCGACCAAGCTTCCTCTCCCATCCCTCCACCAGCCGGCCAAGCTTCCTCTCCCATCCCTCCACCAGCCGGCCAAGCTTCCTCTCCCATCCCCTCCCCCAGTCGGCCAAGCTTCCTCACCCATCCCTCCACCAGCCGGCCAAGCTTCATCTCCCATCCCTCCACCAGCCGCCAAGCTTCCTCTCCCATCCCTCCACCAGCCGGCCAAGCTGCCTCTCCCATCCCTCCACCAGCCGGCCAAACTTCCTCTCCCATCCCTCCACCAGCCGGCCAAGTTTCCTCTCCCATCCCTTTACCAGCCGGCCAAGCTTCCTCTCCCATCCCTCCACCAGCCGGCCAAGCTTCCTCTCCCATCCCTCCACCAGCCGGCCAAGCTTCCTCTCCCATCCCTCCACCAGCCGGCCAAGCTTCCTCTCCCATCCCTCCACCAGCTGGCCAAGCTTCCTCTCCCATCTCTCCACCAGCCGGCCAAGCTTCCTCTCCCATCCCTCCACCAGCCGGCCAAGCTTCCTCTCCCATCCCTCCACCATCCGGCCAAGCTCCCTCTCCCATCCCTCCACCATCCGGCCAAGCTTCCTCTCCCATATCATCACCAGCAAGCCAACCTTCCTCTCCCATCCCACCACCAGCCGGCCAAGCTTCCTCTCCCATCCCTCCACCAGCCAGCAAAGCTTCCGCTCCCATCCCTCCACCAGCCGGTCAAGCTTCCTCTCCCATCCCTCCACCCGCCGGCGAAGCTTCCTCTCCCATCCATACACCAGCCGGCCAAGCTTCCTCTCCCATCCCTCCACAAGGTGGGCAAGCTTCCTCTCCCATCTCTCCACCAGCCGGCCAAGCTTCCTTCCCCATCCTTCCACCAGCCAGCCAAGCTTCCACTCCCATCCCTCCACCAGCCGGTCAAGCTTCTTCTCCCATCCCTCCACCAGGAAGGCAAGCTTCCTCTCCCATCCCTCACCAGCCGGCCAAGTTTCCTCTCCCATCCCTCCACCAGCCGGTCAAGCTTCCTCTCCCATCCACCAGCCGGCTAAGCTTCCTCTCCCATCCCTCCACCAGCCGGCCGAGCTTCCTCTCCCATCCCTCCACCAGCCGGCAAAGCTTCCTCTCCCATCCCTCCACCAGCCGGCCAAGCTTCTTCTCCCATCCCACCACCAGCCGGCCAAGTTTCCTCTCCCATCCCTCCACCAGCCAGCCAAGCTTCCTCTCCCATCCCTCCACCAGCCGGCCACACTTCCTCTCCCATCCCTCCACCAGGTGGCCAAGCTTACTCTCCCATCCCTCCACCGGCCGGCCAAGCTTCCTCTCCCATACCTCCATCAGCCGGCGAAGCTTCCTCTCCCATCCTTCCACCAGCCGGCAAAGCTTCCTCTCTCATATCTCCATCAGCCGGCGAAGCTTCCTCTCCCATCCCTCCACCAGCCGGCCAAGCTTCCTCTCCCATCCCTCCACCAGGTGGACAAGCGTCCTCTCCCATCCCTCCACCAGCCGGCCAAACTTCCACTCCCATCCCTCCACCAGGTGGCCAAGATTCCTCTCCCATCCCTCCACCAGCCGGCCAAGCTTTCTCTCCCATACCTCCATCAGCCGGCGAAGCTTCCTCTCCCATCCTTCCACCAGCCGGCCAAGCTTCCTCTCCCATCCCTCCACCAGCCGGCCAAGCTTCCTCTCCCATCCCTCACCAGCCGGCCAAGCTTCCTCTCCCATCCCTCCACCAGCTGGCCAAGCTTCCTCTCCCATCCCTCCACCAGCCGGCCAAGCTTCCTCTCCCATCCCTCTACCAGCCGGCCAAGCTTCCTCTCCCATCCCTCCATCAGCCGGCCAAGCTTAATCTCCCATCCCTCCACCAGCCGGCCAAGCTTCCTCTCCCATCCCTCCATCAGCCGGCCAAGCTTCTTCTCCCATCCCTCCACCAGCCGGCCAAGTTTCCTCTCCCATCCCTCCACCAGCCGGAAAAGCTTCCTCTCCCATCCCTCCACCAGCCGGCCAAGCTTCCTCTCCCATTCCTCCACCAACCACCCAAGCTTCCTCACCCATCCCTCCACCAGCCGGCCAAGCTTCTTCTCCCATCCCTCCACCAGCCAGGCAAGCTTCCTCTCCCATCCCTCACCAGCCGGCCAAGCTTCCTCTCCCATCGCTCAACCAGCCGGCCAAGCTTTCTCTCCCATCCCTCCACCAGCCGGCCAAGCTTACTCACCCATCTCTCCACTAGCCGGCCAAGCTTCCTCTCTCATCCCACCACCAGCCGGCCAAGCTTCCTCTCCCATCCCTCCACCAACCGGCCAAGCTTCCTCTCCCATCCCTCCACCAGCCGGCCAAGCTTCCTCTCCCATCCCTCCACCAGCAGGAAAAGCTTCGTCTCCCACCCCTCCACCAGCCGTCCAAGCTTCCGCTCCCATCCCTCCACCAGGTGGCCAATCCTCCTCTCCCATCCCTCCACCAGCCGGCCAAGCTTCCTCTCCCATCCCTTCACCAGCCGGCCAAGCTTCCTCTCCCATCCGCCCACCAGCCGGCCAAGCTTCCTCTCCCATCCGCCCACCAGCCGGCCAAGCTTCCTCTCCCATCCCTTCACCAGCCGGCCAAGCTTCCTCTCCCATCCCTCCACCAGCCGGCCAAGCTTCCTCTCCCATCCCTCCACCAGCTTTCCAAGCTTCCTCTCCCATCCCTCCACCAGCCGGCCAAGTTTCCTCTTCCATCCCTCCACCAGCCGGCCAAGCTTCCTCTCCCATCCCTCCACCAACCACCCAAGCTTCCTCACCCATCCCTCCACCAGCCGGCCAAGCTTCTTCTCCCATCCCTCAACCAGCCGGCCAAGCTTCCTCTCCCATCCCTCAACCAGCCGGCCAAGCTTCTTCTCCCATCCCTCAACCAGCCGGCCAAGCTTCCTCACCCATCCCTCCACCAGCCGGCCAAGCTTCCTCTCCCATCCCTCCACCAGCCGGCCAAGCTTCCTCTCCCATCCCTCAACCAGCCGGCCAAGCTTTCTCTCCCATCCCTCCACCAGCCGGCCAAGCTTACTCACCCATCTCTCAACTAGCCGGCCAAGCTTCCTCTCCCATCCCGCCACCAACCGGCCAAGCTTCCTCTCCCATCCCTCCATCAGCCGGCGAAGCTTCTTCTCCCATCCCTCCACCAGCCGGCCAAGCTTCCTCTCCCATCCCTCCACCAGAAGGCCAAACTTCCTCTCCCATCCCTCCACCAGCCGGCCAAGCTTCCTCTCCCATCCCTCCACCAGCCGGCCAAGCTTCCTCTCCCATCCCTCCACCAGCCGGCCAAGCTTCTTCTCCCATCCCTCCACCAGCCAGGCAAGCTTCCTCTCCCATCCCTCACCAGCCGGCCAAGCTTCCTCTCCCATCCCTCCACCAGCCGGAAAAGCTTCGTTGCCCATCCCTCCACCAGCCGTCCAAGCTTCCGCTCCCATCCCTCCACCAGCCGGCCAAGCTTCCTCTCCCATCCCTCCACCAGCCGGCCATGCTTCCTCACCCATCCCTCCTCCCGCCGGCCAAGCTTCCTCTCCCATCCCTCCACCTGCCGGCCAAGCTTCCTCTCCTATCCCTCCACTAGCCGGCCAAGCTTCCTCTCCCATCCCTCCATCAGCCGGCCAAGCTTCCTCTTCCATCCCTCCACCAGCAGGCCAAGCTTCCTCTCCCATCCCTCCACCAGCCGGCCAAGCCTCCTCTCCCATCCCTCCACCAGCCGGCCAGGTTTCCTCTCCCATCTCTCCACCAGCCGGCCAAGCTTCCTCTCCCATCCCTCCACCAG